>CM053788.1:434219766-434257266 GCA_028749045.1 Cupressus sempervirens
GTTTTGGATCTACATGATACTGCAGATCTGCATGTTCTTGATTTGCCTATAGTTGACATGGTTGGGGATTTACATGCTTTTCTTATTGGGGATTTGAATCTACATGTTGCTGCTGATGTAGAGTTTGTTGTTGCTAGTGTGGATTCACTAGTTGTTGATGTGGATAAGAGTTTGCTGATGAAGCTTTATGTTCAGTTTGTTCTTGGGTATGAACATGTTGATTGGGTTGCTGATATGTATTTGATTATGATGTTTCAGTGGATGAAGCATAGATGGTTGATTTTCAAATTTTTTCTATTTACTTTGATGAAGTGGAAGCCTTTAGTAAAGAGGAAGTTGGTTGTAGATCTTTCTTTGGGCATCAAAGTGTGGGACACACTTTTCTATTTACCTGGGGAGTCTGATGCAAGAGCATCGAGCTTGGATTTTGGTGAAGTTATGCTTTTTATGGTTAGGGATGTGTTGGAGACACATTGGGGAACCTTTTCTCATGATTACATAGAGATTGGATGGATTGAGTTGAAGTTTGAGTTGTTTTTACCTTGCTACTAAAACTATGTTTTTTTGGTTTCTATGTGCCTGTTGCAGACTATGTAATTAATTTTGCACAACGAATGAGAGGTTGCACACTTTAGGGATTGAAGAGGGCTTAGAGTACTATCTCTGGTTAAGGATGCAAGTTCTAATTCCTCATAAGTTGGGAGATATGGCAATACTCCTAGAGTGTCAATTTCTAGTAGTTTTGCGCGACAGTTTGCTGTGCTTGACTTTTGGGATGGATGTGCACTTATCCTTGGTGAATCAACATTTGTGTCTTTAAGGGGTTGTAGAGGACCTAAAGTTCTATCTTTGGTTCGAAGCTCGAGTTCTAATTCAATTGGAACTGTGAGATATCACGATTTTGCCCAGATATCGAATTCTAGACATTTAATTGTTGTTGGAGGCCGACTTGTGGCTCTTCAAGTATTTAATGTAAGGGGTTTATTTAATTTATAATTTCTAGGCTAACTTGTGGCTTAGTTGGGTATAAGTAGGGGTCTTGTGGAGTCTTTTGGTCAGTTAGTTGAGTGTGGGGAGCAATTGAAGGGAGATTTTCCTGAGTCTGTGGATAGAGTGCCAAATGTGAGGTAGTTTATAGTAGGATTTTGATGGAGTTGGGATGGAATGAAGGATAGATACGAATTTGAAGAGCTAGATCTACGACTTAGGAACTAGAGGATCTCTTGGTGGATATGAGGGTACAAGTGTGGATTCTTCTTGGTGTTCTTATCCAGTTGTGTATTTGGACTAGCTAAGATTGGTTTTGTAAGTTGGATCTTGTTGGATCTTGCATAACTAATTTTGTAATTGCTGTTTGTATTTGGCCCTAACCTGGAAGGCCTTATAGTCGGGCATATTGCATGTAATTAGTTATATTTATGAACGAATTATTGTGAGTTTGTATCAAATCTTGCATTATTATTTCTTGCTATTGTGTTTACGCAATGTGGTTATATTGTTGGGGGCTAAGACATCTCCTATGGGGATACTCCTACTTTGCATTGCATCATATATTTTTCTTGGGGTTTCTACTTGATTGTGGATCTGGGCTAGCTAGGGTTTGGATCTTGTGAGATCTTGTAGAATTACTATTGTAATTGCTTATGCATTTGGTCGTAACCTGAAAGGCCTTACAATTGGACATGTTGGATGTAAATCTTATGATTATATTATATGAGTTGGCATTATTTGGATCTAAATCTTTGTGATATTCTTATTCTTCTGTTGTGTGGTTATTTGCTAGGGGCTAGGACATCTCCTTCAAGGACTTTCCTGCCTTGCACTACATTAAAATTCCATGCTAATAAAAAGAAAAAATAATACAGTCTACTAAATTCTATGCTAATGAAAAGAAAAAAATAGCATAATCTACTAAAGTGAGGAAACTTAACATCTAGAACTAAATGCTTTGACTGTAAGCATATATATGTGACACTAAGTTCTTAGTTTTAAATATCATGTGTCATATACTTCTAGCTTGTGAATAACTCTTTGTGGATAAGTCTTGAATGTAAAGGAATGCTAGGGAAGGGCTCCATTTCAAAGTTTGAGAGAATGCTAATTGTTGCATGATTACAATTGGATTCAATAATGGTAAAAAGTAAGTTATAAAGAGAACTTGGAAAAATATAATTATATTAATAATTTTTTTAATATGCTTGCACATGAATCTATTAGGACATTTCATCTTCAAACTCTATCGATAATATTTGCTCAAGATTGTACCATATTGAAGAAGAAACAAAATGAAAAGTCAAATCTATAAAGGAATTCATGCATGTTGAATAAATGACACACTCATGTTTCTGATGAATTTGCCACCTTCAATATTTTAATATTGTTAGAATAATGACTTCACTTGAACAAAAAAATTTACAAGATTTTAAACAGAGCAAAGAGACGAGGAAACATTGGATGTCAAGACACAAATATAACAATATTGAGAGGGTCCTAAATGACTAATTAATATAGTTTTACCTTGGAGACACATATGACTACATTTTCATTTTGATTGTGTCATATAAATTTGTGTAGATTTTACACCATAATAAAATATGTAATGTTGGGCTATGACAATTTAATTAGATATACGACTAGTGAAAATTTGAACTATAATAAAACCAATAAACTTAATAATTGTAAAAATAATACGCACTTATATTTTTTAAATCTAGATGAAGAAATTATGATTTAAAACTAATTAATGCTTTGTATAAATCTTAAAAAGGAAATTATGATTTAAAACTAAGAAAGATTTTGTATAAGAATAAGACACTAGTCTCAAATATTTAAGCTTTATACCAAAGAAAATAGTAAATACATTAAATTATGTATAATAAACAAAAGAAAATCTCACACATCCCAAAAAAAATAAAAATAAAAATGAAATAATAAAAAAATATATAACATAAAAGACAATTTTTGTTTCCAAAAACAAACATACCTAAAAATAGAATGACAAAGACAATTGATTTGGTTGAGAATGTAATAGTCTACTATTTTGTTTTATGAAGCATTACCAAGAGAGTGAACAAAATAATTACCCCATTGGCTACTAAATCGCTCGTCATTTTAGGGGTTCATTGTAGGCCGTTCAACATTAGTACTACCTGTATTAATAAAATTACCCAAAAAACTATATATATATATATATACATTTAAAAAAGTAGAGAATAGTGTGGATCGATAATTCGTCTTAAAATCAAATATCGCCTCTTCTGCTCTTGGTCTCTTTACTCTCTCGACTGAAGTTACGAACAGCGCTGAATATATAAATTTCTGTTGCATCTATGTACTGAAAAAAATCCCCATTTTCTCCAGAAGCAGGATTTGTTAGAAAGAGGTAAGTAAGTGGTAAGTAAGTTTGCACAATATTGCAGAGCTGGTTAAATTTTCTTTTCTTCTGGGTAATTTTGAAATGCTTTTTTCGTTTTTTAAATGGGCTTCTCTCGCCGAAGGTCGGCAACATTTTTATATCTGTTGTAAGATTTTTAGCTTGTTTATCTTTCGGATCACATTGCCGCCATCAAGATTCAGCCCAGTTGGTAGTAGTTTATTATGAAAGCATTTCCATTGCCAAATAAAGGGTTTTAAGTTTTTTGTATGGATGGAACTTTTGATTGAAGTTAGAAACCTGCCCTAACCCCCTAACTAAAACCTTTACTAAACCCTAGTGTTATAGGGTTTTTGTGAAGTGCGTTTCGTAATACTTGTACCGAGGGTTTTACCAGGAAGCGACTTATTGATGTTGTCCTGTCGTAGAGCTTCAGACGGTTGAGTTTGCTTGCTGAACTTTTATGTGGGTATATTTTGCCAGAAAGAACTGAAGTCTTCAAGCAGCTTTGGAGAGCAAGTTCTTTTGGATTGTTGGGTTCGTTCACTATATAAATACCTTTTTTGCCTAGCCTCCATATCACACTCTTTAAGCGCGTGGGTGCCTCTGTAAGGTTAAATGCTACAGGGAAATGCCTCTTGCTGGTCAAGTAGAACGCAGACATGGGTTTTTTTTGTTTGAAGCACTTGAGTGTTTGATTCATCTTATTATTATGTGCAGTCTCCGGGTTAGCGTGACTGGTTTGACTGGCATTGTAGAATTAGTTTTCTAGTTAGTAATGTGGGTTATTGTTTGAGCCCCGAACTCCAATGTGTGTGAAATTTGTTATAATAATAATTTTATGTAAATTGAGTAAATGTTCTAGATATTAAAGTGGGAGTCTTCTACTCAAAATGGTTGGCAGAGCACATTGATGTCTGCATGTGGGCAGGCACAGTTTTGCAGGGTGAACAGAAGTTAAAGAGTATTGTGATTTTGGTATTTAAGTGATTGCTGTATTGTGCTGCTGAATCCCACGTGTGATTAGAGGTAGCTTCCCAGATCAAACATGACATCCTTTACTCTTGCGATCAGTCTATATCATTTCTAGAAAATGTGTCTACATACAAGAGTATGGTTTAGCATTTGTTATATGAGTTTTATCAGCTCGAAGTAAATTCCTCAGGGGGAACCCTCTGTTTTTCCCGAAACCTTAAATTTTGATGTCATAATGCTCAGTCATAGAATGCAGATGTCATATGTTCAAACTTTAGTGGGCACCGTTTTTTATATCTGATTCATTTAAAATTAATTTGGACACCCTGAAACACGCTTCAAATCAGAGCTAATTGGAAGGAAACTATAGTTAATGGTTTTGACCATCTGTTTGTATTGTCAATAAATGGTCATAAGTATGTTGGAAACTGTTACGCTGATAAATATTAAACTAGTTTTGAAAATTGAAATATTTCTGGTTGTTACTTTATTTTATTTATTTATCAAGAGATGCCATTTGTTTTCTGTTGTGGACACATACAATTGTGTGGAGCTTTGGACTCTATTTTAAATATTTTTTAATTAGGCAGAGTCTGCAGACAGAGAAAATTGCTAATGACTGCCCACTTATCTGACCTGACAGTCTGCATTGATCCCAGGCGGAGAGAAACAGATCAACAGTTTTGAATTTCTGTGGTGACGTGTCAAGCTCTCTGTGTTGATACTTGGATAGGTCCAATTGCAACAATTGGAAAATGTCAACAACATTAGAATCTATGCAAGAACCTAGAAATATCACTCCTGGTCAGAAAAGAGGACGAGATGAGGAGACAGCAGCTGGAACTGGTGCGGATAAAAGATGGCCTGGCTGGCCTGGAGAGAGTGTATTTCGATTGCTTATAACTAGTCAGAAGGTTGGTGGGATAATTGGTCGCAAAGGAGAGTTTGTGAAGAAAATGTGTGAGGAGACCAAGTCTCGCATCAAAATTCTAGACGGAGTGCCAGGCATCCCTGATCGTGTTGTAAGTGACATTTTCATCTAGCTTAAGCAAAGATCTTTTAAAAATTAAAATATCTTATTTGTTAGAGTCACATTTTAATGCAAGCTAAACAATGGTGCTCTTGTGCTGCAATTTTGGTGAATTCTGTTGCTTATATTTGGTTTCCAACATGTATTTTAATCTAATATTTAAACTATTGTAGCAATTTATTTTAAAAACTAATAAATGATGTTTAATACCAGATCTTAACTTGTATTAAATGCTGTTGATTTGTGCTATATTTAAGGTTATGATCTCAGCAAAGGATGAACCTGATGTAGCTGTCTCCCCAGCTATGGATGGCGTGCTTAAGGTTCATAAACGCATAATTGAGGGCATAGATGCGATGATGGATTCTGGTCGAGGGCAACAAGGTGTTGGGGGTTCAATTTCAACTCGGATGCTGCTACCTGGGACACAGTCTGGAAGTTTAATAGGAAAGCAAGGATCAACAATAAAGTCAATTCAAGAAGGTTCTGGTGCCAGTGTTCGAGTACTTGGTCCTGGTATTACCCTAATTCTCCTTTTTTATTAAAAACTTGTTTATATTTTGTAATTGACATTCCACAGCAGGCTCTTTCATTTTTGTTGGATTATTCATGGTGTTTTATTTGTATTTTAATAAAAAATATGTTTGCAAAGATTGACATTTTGAAAATATTTAAGTCTTTGCTAATACTTATAATTTTTCAAATTAATTAACTGGGACATGATAAATTCTTTCTCAGGAAAAAATCTGACACTTACGTTTTGGCACATTGAAATGGTTATATTTTGTTCAAACACATTTATGAATTTCGGAAGATATATCTGGCACTCACATTTTTATGTTGAGGCTGCTATATCAATGCAGAGACTATGTAGCGATTCACTAGATAAATGTTTGTAAAAGACATAGGAGTAAGTAGGGTTTAGTAGCATGCAAGGCTGTAATGCCAATGCACTAAGTTACTGTTTCAGCTTAAAGGGTGTGGCTTGCTGGTTTGATCATTTTAAAGTTTGGTATTGGGTTCATTTTGGTATTGTTAATACGAAAACATCTAAAAGAAGAAATGTATATATATTTTTTAATATATAATATAATATAATAAAAAAATTATCGAGGAAGTCAATATTAATAAAAATATTATTTATTAAAAGTCAATCAGTATGCATAATTATAATTTTGTATAAATAATAATAAGAATAAGGTAATTTTAAAATATCTTATTATAATTTTGATTTAAATATTTTTATTATGAAATATGTTCAATTAATTAATTGAATTTATTAATAAATAATAAATAATGATCTATATTAAATATTTTCAAATATCAAATTTTGATAAACTTAAATAAAAAATAGCATACATTTTTAATACGTTAACTTTTGTGAAAACAAAAATTTAAAGTAGAAGGCACTAAACTAAAGAAAACCTAAAAATTTGAATAATAATAACAAACCCAGCTACTGCTGATCATTTTGTCACATCACCTGATGATAGATTTTTCAGGCTTGACTAGAGATCATTTGACAAGCAGGGCTAAAATGCTGGAGGTCTCAAGTCCTTGTTAACTGCACATCATCCTTCAGTTGCATCGTAGTCGTGACAACTGCACAGCATTTACATTCTTACATCCCATAGGGTAGATGTAGTGAAGCCTGCTATGAGGCCTCTCATATATTTATATTAAAAATAAATTAATTGAAAACCTATTTTATAAACAATTTTATTAGAAAAAATGGAGGATAATTCATCAGGGTTGCTTAGGTTTGTCCCACATGAATTCAAAGTGCTTCCAGACTCTGGATTGCCTCTGTCACGAACCCAACCTAGATATGTATGCAGGCTTGATAGGACCAGAACCTAGAGGTGCAGGGGCTTAAACTGATAACATCGCTATGCATGGTAAACTTCATGTTTTGATATGTTGGGTTTATTTTTTTTATCAGTGAAAATACTTGATTTTTGATAATAAAGGAAATTACATCCACATTGACATTACAACCATAATGCTTCATGATTCCCATACTGCCTTCAAAGCACAGCAGATCCCCTGCTCCAGATTTTTACAGATAAGCATGAGCGGTCCAAAATTGACAGCCCTTGCCCGATTTTAGATTGATGAAGAGGATTTGAGATAACAGCAGCAGCAATAGCAGAGTACAGTTTGGTATTCTTGGAACTTAGGTGTTTTTTATCTATGTTGCCATCAATTCCAGAGGGAGAGATTGTTAGCATGAATGTTGATGATACTACATTGGGGGAGTATCCCAAGCATGAGTATTGATATGTTGCATTCACGACTGTGTTTGTCATCGATGTTACTGCATCCACATCTAAGCCAAGCACATTGGTAAATCATATAAACTAAATTACCAGAAGTTTGGCCTACCCACTACTTGACACCCCGTGACCAATTTTTAAAATCAAATAACAAAATAATTGTTCTTTCAACACAAAAGATAGCAGGGATACTATTGTGAACATTTACTTTAGTCTTTTTCATTTCCTTTTCCTTTGGTTGTTTCCCCAGACTGTTAAACCAAAATCAAATGCCTCAGTAACCACTGTATCCCTTCCTTCCATGCTTGCCTATGCTTCCCTGCACAGAAGGATCTCGCTCATGCACGATCTCTAGTTGCGATGTCCCGCCCACCTGCTGCTCCTTTCGTTCCTCCATTGAGCTCCTCGCGCTTCAAATAATAATCCTTGTTCGGCAGCTTGCATTTCTCTTCTATCGCCCTTGACCACTTCAAGTCATTCCCTAGGACTGCCAATTCAAGCCTAGCAACCACTCTTCCTCAATCAAGTTCTCATCACGCATTTGATCTCAATTTTGCTTTCTAATTCCAAGCTCTAGGTTAAAATCAGAGACACTATATTGGCATTAACCCTATGGTGGTGCTCAGACCACATAAATTCCTCTCCCAATAAGATATCCACAATCTGGAAAGAAAATGGACTCATATCTTGAGTACTCCATCAATTTTTTGTTTTTTTGAAATCCGCCCCAGAAAGCCAAGTTGATGTATTTATGTGATTAGAGTAGAGCCAGCCTCATAGTTTGCAGGGAACTTCCAACTCCCAAGTTTTTAAATTATAATTTGTGATTACCACCTGCAGTGCTCTCCTCAAATACCGTCATGTCTTGGGAACTATTAGTCATGACTCATCACAGATGTGAGCACCTTCAACCTTCACATTTGTATGGATTGTTGAAATCCAATAGATCTAGTCGAGTAATGCTTAGATAGGCAGGTTTTTCCAGATATATAGTGTTGTGTTTAGCAATGTACTTGGGAAAGTGTTCTTATCCCCAGATGTCACCCCTCTGGTATCAATGGCACTTGGTGTTTCCGAGATATGGATGGCAGGTGACACCACCTAACTATCTCATTTCCTCGAGACTTTAATGGGCATTCCCTTAAAAACATCTGCTTTCAGGGCCTGTTGTCCTGGTGATGTGTACATGCCCCAATTTTTTTTGGTCTAGTAAACTTTTAATAAAAGATGTTTTTCTTGGACATTTTTGTCATTTGTAAATTTGGAACCTTTTGTCATAGTGAAAACAATGAACCTTTTTTGGTTGCTGCTGCATTTGAACCATTGAATGATAAATTTCAAACTTGATATACTATACACTAGTCCATCTCACTACATATTTTCTAAGGCCAACATATTCACATATTTGCTCACATTTAAATCTTGAGTTTAGTTAAATGTGTAAATGCTTGAAATTCTAGGCAAATGTACACACACGATTTCTCTCCCTGTATAATGGTCTCTGAGACTACACTCCCCAAAACATCCTCTTTGTCCTGAAAATGCCATGGAACATAGGCTCTATTCCTGAGTAGCATTATATGTGATTTTAATCTGGAAAAGACAGCATGTGGTGGGCCTTTGAGAAGCACCTGGTAATTTAGAAATATATTGGAAGATTTAGAGGGCCACAAACTGTGCAAACTGGCCACAATTCTGCTATTCTCTTACTTGGCCCAACTCAGATTTAGAGCCCCAGAATGTTTTGAAACCATGTCGTGTTGGTTATATACTTATACAGTATTTGTGCCTTTGCAGAAGTAGTTTCATGGATCACTTTTCTAACCATTTATGTTCCTTTGATATTTCTGCATTTGTTACATATTTTATTTTTCTTAGTTGTGTTTTGTTTTTAAGTTGTGCATTTTGTTTAACATTGTGCTTTTCTTCATCTTCAATATGTTTATCTAGACCTAAAAGCTGATAATTTTTCAGATTCCCATATATTAATGCTTTTCAAAGGTTAATCACAAAAGTTTTGTAATGCTGTGTTATTCTGTTATGTTTACAAGCATCAGTCTTAGAAATTGTGTGCAATGACCATAGCATTTGTTTGTATCAATTTCATATAAAGAGATTTGATGTAGATGCTTTTGGAATGGTGCAGAGGATGTTCCACTTTGTGCATTACCAGAGGACAAAGTGGTTGAGATACAAGGAGAGCCTGGAAGTGTACATAAAGCTGTAGAGCAAATTGTTTCACATTTACGGAAATTCTTGGTTGATCGCACTGTTCTTCCTCTGTATGAATCAAATGTAATCTTCCTGCCCTGTTAACCCTCAGTTGAATTTTTGCACCATGACATATTGCAGTACATGACAGACAGGTTTTATTATTTTGGTATTTGATTGTTAATCTGTGTCAATAATTGTTCTGAACATAAAAAAAGTAATGTGCTTTCCTGTATCCAATTTTATCAGATGTCCATGGCCAAGCCACCTCAGATGGAGCAAAACATGCCCCAACAGCCTTGGAGCCATGGTCACAATAGTACATTACCTAGTGGTGGTGGTGGTCTTGGAAACAACTCTCATTACGCACCTATTGCCCCTCAACGTGATAGTTACTATCCTCCATCGGACCTCCCACCTGCAGATACTCGTTCACAGCATGGCTTGAATATGTATGGCAGAGATCCAGCACTTAGCAGTCATTCAGCTGCAAATCCTCAGCCAGCACCTGTTATCACACAGGTATTATTGGATACTGTACTTTTGAAAAGCTTATATCATGTGGGTTCCACATATAGCTTTTGTTCAGAATCATATAAATTTTTCTTGCTTTCTTTTATAGTTTACATGGCAAGTGCAAATATCTCTGTCATATACAGAATAACTTTTGCTAAAATCATTTAATCTTTTCTTGCTCCTTTTGCAGGTTACCCAGCAAATGCAAATACCCCTATCCTATGCAGATGCTGTGATTGGAACAGCTGGGTCAAACATCAGCTACTGTCGTAGAGCCAGTGGAGCAATAATAACTGTACAAGAAACCAGAGGAGTACCAGGTGAAATGACAGTTGAAATACATGGAACTGCAACTCAAGTGCAAACGGCACAGCAATTAATCCAGGTTGCTATTTCTGACTTCTATGGCTTCTCTGAAATCTGGACAAATTAGATTTAATTGAAGATTTTGTCCTAGAACTTTCTCTACAGTCTGGTTACCAAGGGTATGCCTTTCTTCTTATTTGATTGCAGTTTATGGTTATGGTTGAGTCTCACATTTATTTTGGGCTCCTAGTATGGTTTTCTCAAATTTATCTGCTTTAAACTTGGCTTTGTTTGAAAGGAACCTGATTTTTGAAATCATAAAATATTGAGTAAAGCTTTAAATGAAATCCGAGAAGCCAAATGTTTAATTATAAGGTTAATATCTCTGAGATCCATATGTGACAACAATAAAGATGATGTAACACATCCATTAAACTAAAATGCTTTGTAGAACCTATGCAATCCACTACCTATGCCACAATTTTATCATGGATTTGACTTAATTGTACATTTGAGTTACACTTATTATTTGCGCTCTTCAATTATGTAACACAACTATTCGTCTGTGGAAGTGTCATTTATCTGCTTTAAACTTGGCTTTGTTTGAAAGGAACCTGATTTTTGAAATCATAAAATATTGAGTAAAGCTTTAAATGAAATCCGAGAAGCCAAATGTTTAATTATAAGGTTAATATCTCTGAGATCCATATGTGACAACAATAAAAGATGATGTAACACATCCATTAAACTAAAATGCTTTGTAGAACCTATGCAATCCACTACCTAGGCCACAATTTTAACATGGATTTTACTTAATTGTACATTTGAGTTACACTTATTATTTGCGCTCTTCAATTATGTAACACAACTATTCGTCTGTGGAAGTGTCATTCATGTGGTTGGTCTCATTATGACAACCCTTCTCTGTTTTCGTAAGTCATCAGTTCAGGGTTTGTTTGGCATATGACAGTTTTTAACATTTTTCCTCAGTTTGGTAAGCTGTGCACAGTTGTGCATACATACCCATACACAACCATATATAACAGCTATTAAGTTATTAAAACTTAGTCTATTAAGTTGTTAGAAAAATCAATATTTTATTAACACAATTATTAAAGCTTGCAAAGTAAATATTTGAAGGAAGAGTAATACCTAGTGGGGATCACCATAACAACATTCTTGTAAAAGAGATATTTTGATGGCCTTTTCCATGGATAAATGGGGATCACCATAACAACATTCTTGTAAAAGAGATATTTTGATGGCCTTTTCCATGGATAAATATTTTATGTACCTGCCCCTTCCCTTGGTAGTGCTGTCCCTGTCTTTCAAGTATTTTGGGGGCTTGGGGACTTAGAGTTCCATTGCTTAAGACTAGCAGTGACTCAAACTTGAACTCCGATTTCGATAAAAACCTACCAATTGCATCTCTCCTGATTATGGGCAGCCATATAGTTTCTATGTTTGTCAGTTTATTGTCAAAACTTGGAGCCTTTGGGCATTTTGTTGTAATTCCTGTATATATGTATGCGCATGGCCAATGAAAGCATTTAAGTGCTGTTAATTTGTTTGTTGATGCTCATGTATTATCTCACTTGAAGTCTAATGTAATTTATCAAGCTTCGACAATGTTTATGATGAATGCTTCTGTTTTGGTAATGTCATGCGTACGTTATAAATCACTGCATTGACAACTTGTAGCTATCTCAACCTAACCAGTTGAGAAGGCAGGTACCCAGGTAAAATATTGCTTAAAGCCTAGTAGCTGACAAACACAAGATGATCAATATTTTTTGCCAGGAGTTTCCTCAATGTGTCAGACTTACTATACTAAACTCGGGATGGGTCAAGTTATCACACTTAGCTTTGGTATGCTATGTGTACTTTATAAACTACCATATTCACAACTTGTAGCTCTGTCAACTGGTTGAGAAGACAGGTACCCAGTAAAAGATTGCTTTGAAGGTAGGGTGCATGCCGATACTTGCACCTTGCTACTGACGTGAATGCTTTTTTTATGAGCCTCAATAAAATCACGACCTTGAACAAAAATAATTAGCTTCTCTGTCCAGGTGTATGGCATATTCTGGGTAAATGCTGGACTGTCTTGACCCTTTATCTGGACCAGATGAATATGTGAAGTAAAATTGCCAAAACTTCAACATAGCTTCCATCTTGATCCTTTGTGCCAGTTGTGTTTGCTGCCTTACAAAAGTTAAAAAAAGGGTTTAAGATAGTAAATATTTTATCATACATGTTGGAGAAATATAAATGAAACTAGAAATAGAGGTGTACCCAAGACATTTGGATTCCCATAAGTTACAAGTTTTTGAATATTTATTGGATTATAATTGAGTGGATTTTATTCTCAAATTGTTAATGGGAGGGCAACCTAGAATTAAGATTTTTCTTTTTCAACGTCATTGTGTCTCCAATGTTTTATAGGTTACTCCAATTATCAATTTTACAATGTAGGTCTCGAATGTTAGTCCACGTTTTGGTGGTGTTCATTTTTTGTTTGTGGCTTGCAATTTTGAAAAATTGATTTGATCATTGTCATCCCCTCGGACATCCTCCTATTAGCAAATTTACTATTGTGATATTGCTATCAGGATTCAACTGTGCAGTTCTTGAGTCAAACTCATTGATCCATGTATGGATTTGAACTGTCAATTTTTTAAGACGTAATAAGTCATGCATACAACTTAATTTATCAGACTTTTAACTTGTACTGCAAATGTTATCAGATTTGTTAATGACTTTTATAATTTGTTTTTGCATATGGGTTACAAAGTAGTTCTAAAAATGTTTATGTAATACTTGTCACAGAACTTCATCCATGTATGGATTTGAACTGTCAATTTTTTAAGATGTAATAAGTCATGCATACAACTTAATTTATCAGACTTCTAGCTTGTACTGCACATGTTATCAGATTTGTTAATGACTTACAATTTGTTTTTGCATATGGGTTACAAAGTAGTTCTAAAAATGTATTATGTAATACTTGTCGCAGAACTTCATGGCAGAGGCTTCAGGGCCACCTACAGATGCATATAACACAGTTGATACAGGATATAATTCTTATCCCAGTCAAAGCTCTATGTACACTTCCCCACGGCAAAATACTGGGCTTGGTGGCCATTCCAGTGGAGGTTATGGTCCAAGTGCAGGCACTGCTGGAGGTTATGGTCCAAGTGCTGCGCATTCTGGCCCAACTGGAGGTTATGGTCCAAGTACTGGTCATTCTGGCGCTGCTGGAGGTTATGGTCCAAGTGCTGGTCACTCGGCCCCAACTGGAGGATATGGTCCAAGTTCTGGACATTCTACTGGGGGTTATGGTTCTCACTACAGTAGCTATCGATATTAGATGGAGAAGCAAGTACATTGACTATTTATGCTTGTTTTGTAGGGAACCCTGAGAAGGTTCTGGATGTTGAATGCAGTTGAAATTGCTTGGGTGCTTATTTAGACTGATTTGCACATTACCCAAGTTGATGTCAATGCAACAAGACTACTGAAATTCTTGAAATTTTGCAATATCTTTAGGAATTGTTTAGTGTATCCACAGGTAGGATGTACTTTTTCTCTTGTATGGTATGATTCCTCTGCTTTCGTTGGTGCCATTACAAAGTTAAATATTATTGGGACGTTTACGATATTGAAGATTTTTCAACGTTTACATGTTCCTAACATTTAACTTCATTAGTGGTTCAAAGTCTGTACCATGTTATTGTTGTTTTGTATTTAATTTTTATATTTGCCTATTTCTCCAATTCATGTTCCTGTAAAAGAATTGATTACCCCCTTTCAAAGTGGTGATAAAATGGGTAGTTGCTTTTGAAACTTGCAGTCTTGGCAGTGTTGGCATCTTTACTATTCCAAATTTTTAGTATGCCATATTTGAGATTGAGGAAAGTGCAATGGCTTGTACGAATCTAATAGTAGATGTCCAATGTCTAACCTGTGGTGTCTATGTTGTCTTCCTGAACTGGTTTAAATTTGTCTGATTATTAACATTTCAATTTATTTTCACTGAACTTGTTTTTTCTAATGGAAATTGTGAACGCAGGAGAAGCATTAACCTCACAGTTTCAGCTTATGGATTGCATCTTGTCTGCATGTGAAAGCATAAATAATAGATTGAATTTTTATAGCAGTGAGGAATATTTTTAATGAAATTCTATTTGGGGTCTTTGCACTGTGAAAGCTATATTGGGTTTTATTCAGTGTGAGTTTGGTGGTAAGTTGTCTAGAACACAGTGGTGAACAACTTTTCTTGGAAGCCATCTTTAATTATACGAATGCATGGGCTAGCTTAATCTTGGTGCCTTTATCGTTAATCATTGAGTGGAGGCCTTGTGTTGCTAGGAGCTTTGATCATTTTATGAATATGATGTCAAGTGTGGTGGTTACCCTCTGTTTTGTGTGTGGATTCAATCATTTTTTGTCATCGGTTACCCTCTGTTTTGTGTGTGGATTCAATCATTTTTTGTCATCGGAGGTGTTAGTTTCTTAGAGTCATGAGGAATATTGTTTAATGAAATTCTATTTGCGGTCTTTGCGCTGTGAAAACCTTATTTGGTTTTATTCAGTGTGAGCTTAGTGGAAAATTGTCTACAATAAAATGGCGACTTGTGGTCTAAAATATATGATGTGAAAATGAATCAATTAGCACTTCTGCTAACATGGAAAACAACTTTTCCTAGAAGCCATCTGTAATTATCTATGTTCCACGGAGTTTCCGGGACGGGGACGTTTTAGGGGACGGGGACGTGTTTCCGGTACGGGTACGGGTCGAAGCCAAAATTTAGGGGACGGGACATCAGGGGACGGCGATTAAAAACATAGGGGATTTTTTTTACTATAGAGACAAAATTCAAATATGTATATCATAACATTGATAAACCATTCACCATAGACATTTTAGAAGATAAATACATGGAATATTATCAAATGGCAAATACTAAGTGCTTCCATTATAACAATATCACATACATATATAGCAAAAATTAAAATGCCTAAAGGCTTCAAGTATCATGCTGAAATCAGAATGAAATAAAGAGAAGTCCAACTAAAATAGTTGGTAAATAGTAAATACCGAACGCAGTCTTGCCTCACTAAACACAATCTTTGCTCATTGCTGCTACTGCTCTTATGTTTTTTTCCTTCCTCTTAGCAAGTATGTTAAATCGAAAAATGAGTAGAAGAGTTAGTGTTTTAATAGACCAAATATGGGTTGCATATTGTTATTATGTCTTTAAGATGACTAGGGGCCACACGAACAACAAAAATTAGGAAAAAATGTTTTTTTGGGGATGGTTTGCCTTTACCAGATTGACTGGAAAAAAGGGGACGGCCAGCAGTTTCGGGGACGGATAGGGGACGGCAAAACTGTCCCCGATACTGCTGGCCGTCCCCAAGTTTCTTGCCCAAAAAAATTGGCCGTTTCGGGGACGTTTCTGAATTCTTCAAAAAAGGGACGTCGCAGGGTACGGCCAAAATCCGTACCCGCGTCCCCGTTTCGTACCCGGTACGGGTACTAGGGTACAGAGGCAGGAAACGCGTCCCCGTGGAGCATAGGTAATTATACAAATGCATTGGCCTAGCTTGATCTTGTGCCTTAATCATTTAGTGGAGGCGTTTTGTTGTAGGAGCGTCAATCATTTTATGAATATGATCTCAGGCGTGGTGGGTACTCTCTGTTTTGTGTGGATTCAATCCTGTTTGTTTTGGTTTACCTTTGACATTCTACTTAATTCTAAATATGTATCAATGGTATTCCTAGGAACTGTAGATAAAATTGTATATGTTATTTTTTGCATTAATGTTTGCGTTCAAACTATGTTATCTTCTTGACGATAAATCACAGGGTGACATGAAATGTTATACACATGGCATAAACTACTACACAGTTTATCTTCTTCTTGATAGTAGACCAGTGTGGTATACCAGTTTGATCTAAAATACCAATAAAATTATTATGCAATTTTGTGATTCTGGAAGGACTATGCATTGAAGACATGCCAACATCAGGGAGTGTTCTCGTGTAAATTTTAAGTAACTGGAAACTGATGGCTAGAATTTTCATTTCTATTCCATTAAAGCAGAAAAAAGATGTATAGTTTGAAATTTTAAACATTTTCAAACTTTAATTGGATATAGTCTTATGAATATTTCCAGTACAGATGTAACAAATTAAATAATTTTAGCAGTGGCTCAGTTAAATTAAGGTAAGCGACTGCATGAAAATCTGCACCAAGGGATATGTTTGTGATGACAGATGGAGGGGGATGTGGAGGGTTTTAATAGTATCTTAGAGGTGCTTATTCCATTGATAGATAGACGTCTCTGTGTAGCAATATTGTTTATTTGATATATTCATAAGCTCTTGCATCTTTTGCATTAGAAGAGTTGAGTATGTGCTATTTCGATTCATGTGTGCAAGTGAAGACAAATGATCATATTTTTCACTTAGTTTGAGAATAGGATTACCTTCTCATCATCTTTGGATTGAGGTGGTTGTGCATCTTCTTATAAATAAACCATAATATCAAATAATAATAAAAAAATCTAGGATCTTCTCAACTATTTATCAACCAATCTAGAGATTAATTGTCAACATAAAGACTAATTGTGTAATATGATTAAATATTAAATCAAACAAAAAAGAGATTAATTGTCAACCTAAAGACTAATTGTGTAATATGATTAAATATTAAATCAAACAATCTAGAGATTAATTGTCAACCTAAAGACTAATTGTGTGATATGATTAAATATTTAATCAAACAAAATGAAGTCCTAATCTATCAAATCTTATAAAAATTCATTCATTGATTTTTTTCTTAATTATGAAACATAATAACAACAGTATAAATATATCAAAAAATTATACTGAAATAAAGCATTCCCCTTAACATATCACTTTTTGAATTTTCAATCTTTTGTGAGTACATTTTTATCTTAATTTTGAGGCTCTGCTTCCTCATTGTTACTTGGTGAATTCGTATTTTTTTGATCTCTTTATAATCAATAGAATTTTTTTTTAATTTAATTTAATTTTTTCTAATTTAACTATTTTGTTTTTCTCACTATTATTGTATATATGGGAACTAACAAAAATTCTACTTTAGCTTCTTTAAATGACATACTTTTCATATATATTTCATATATCATTATTAGTTCTTGCCTTCGGAGGAAACTAACAGAATCATTAGATTCCATATTAGTTACATTTTAAAAGAAAATTGAAGATATACTAATTTGCAAAAGCTATATTAATTTGAATGTCTTTTTGAAATTGAAAAATACAATTTTTAGAAAATTGTATTACAACTCTATCAATGAATGCATTAATTACAACTTTATCTTTTCCACATTTGTGACAAGTGGATTTTAATTTCGATATTTTAATCAAATATAGAGTTAAATGTTTTTTATTTTTTATTTTATATATATTTCTCATTAGTTTTACATTGATGTTTATTTTTGACACATATATATATATATTTCTCATTAGTTTTACATTGATGTTTATTTTTGACAAATATATATATATATATATATATATATATATATATATATATATATATATATATATATATATATAACGTTTACACTGTTTTACTAGCTACTGTTTTACAATTTTGCTCAATTTTTGTTTATACCATTAATACTACCCCTCAAACTTACTGCATATTTTGGTACTTTGCTTTAAGTAATCAACAATTTATTTATTTTATTTAAGTAGCTGAAAAAGTTGATCGTCAAGAAGTTTTTGCTAAAAATTGTAACTAATTTAATTTCCTCTTTATGCAACACTACTTTAGTCAACCATAAAAACATGAAGGCAGGAACTTTGGCGCATGCGCCCCTTGTTTTAATAATGCAAAAATATTTGTTAAGGATTTAATGGAATGACATGATATAAGATAAAAGTGTCAAATGATCAATTAACAGAACTATCTTAATTAATATATTATGCTAAAATAAATTCTAATATATTATGAGAATATTTTTGAAGAAATAATATTTTTTTGAGTTCATTTACAATTTTTAAAATTTAAAAAATAAAGATTTAAAATGTTTAAATTTAAGATAGCACTAAAATTACTAATTGAAAATTCAAATTATTAAACTATTTAAATTTTCCTTTTTAAGAAATATTTATAATTCCTTTTATTTCTAAACAGTAAGTGTTATGTTGGGCTATTAGAGGGCCAAGATGAGAGAGGAGCATCGAGATTGTGAATCATATACCATAAAATAAAAATAATTATTTAAGCTTGTTTTGTTTGGTCTATTTCTTTGACCTTTGATGACAATGTTTTGTATGGTCTATTATTTAAGCGTGTTTTGTTAAGGGTATGATTGTATGTTATTGCTTTCGCTACTTTATGTTTGACGTGTATGTTATTTTTTCTCTAAAAAAAAAAGTTTGGCAAACTTAGTAAAACTTTGGTTTAATTCTTTTGGATCCCTTGGCGGGGCATTACATCTAGTATCAAAGCTTGAGTTTGACATTGGGAGCTCTGGGCATATTGGAATGCCACTAGTTGTTAACTAGTTGAAACGAAAACGAAATTTAAACTGTTATGTACATCTATTACAAACTGAAACTGGAACTAGTTGAACTAAAACAAAAGTTAAACTTTTAGTTGTATATTTTCAAACTTGAACATTTAGACTTCAAAAATGAATTATACGTAAACCTAAAATTAGGCAAAACTGAAAATTGAATTGTTACTGTTTTCAAAACATGTGTTTTTTTAATGTATGTCTTATAGTTGTAGGTTTTGTGGTTATTATAGCATCTTGTATCTTGGAAATTATCCTAGGAATATAACTGGGACAAGATCTTCTATTAGAGGTTGTAGCCTTTGCCATGGACAAGGTAGAAACATCAGGGTACATGAGTTTGTCCATGAAGGCCCTATTCAAGAAGAGAATAGGGAAGAGCATGCCAGTGAGCATCAGGAAGAGAACCATAGAGAGTAGCAAACCGACTCAGAGGAGGTTGACTTGAGACAAATGATGAAGACCATCATTGATCGCCTACCTCCTCTTCAGGGTGTTGGTCAAGATGGGGCACACCAGGCAGGATATGAGTAAACCTAGGTCTAGGAGCCCTCAGAAGGATCGATAGAGTTCAATTGTAGCTGCTTAGGTGAAGGACCTTCAGATGTCCAAGTTTGAACCCTTTAATGGGTTGGGTTCAAGTTATGTAGCTGAGCAATGGCTTATTGCTCTTGACAGGGTTTTTTCTATTCAGGACTTTGACACTAATGTCAAAGCAAGGTTTGCTATTACAACTTGGAACTCTTTGGAGCCACTTGGTGGACTATCAAAGAGAAGAAGTTGGGCATAAACATGAACAATGTCACATGAGAGTTATTTCTGGAAAACTTTCGTGAGCGATTTCTACTAGAGGAATGGAACTAACATAGGGTAGATGAATTCCATAACCTAAGACAGTTCACTATGATTGTAGTGGAGTATGAGCACAAATTCTATGAGCTCATGCCCTATTCAGGAATTAGTGATAACACTTGGCACAACATTTCATTAGAGGCTTGAACAACTGTCTAGTTGGGGGTGTCAAGGTATTTGAACCTAAAACTCTCAAAGATGTGGTACATCGAGCCATTCTTCTAAAGTAGAGTGTGAACCTAGGACATGGGGATTTTGTGGGAGCACCTACAGTATCAAGACCTAAGGCTAACCACAACTCAGGTGGTAGTAGGAAACCTCCTGGAGGTAATTAGTAGCAAGGAGGATCTTATCCTCCAACTTAGAGTGGTGTCGGTGGTTCTATCTCTAAGAACTATTGTAACACACAACGCAATAAGCGCAACCAGTATGACTGACCATCTCAAAGTATTCAGTCTTATCCTAGTGGGGGTAGTGTTCAACAGTCTAGTGCACCTAGAGTGCAAAGGTAGTTTTACCTTTCTTGTAGGCTTCTAGGAGTAAGGCTAAGTCTAGGGGGGGTGGATGTAGTGAATACCCCTAGTTTGCATTCTGTTATTATTGCTGAACTCTTTTAGGCCAGTTTATGCTTGATGATTAGTGACATTATCTTTCAAATTATCATATATTGTTTCACACTTGATTGATTTTATGATGAGACTACTTGATACTATTTACTTCGTGTATGCATGATGATGATTAATAAAATGATTTCAATTATTTGATGATGATTAGTTAGATGGATTATTATACGTGTTTTCTTATGGATACTTACCCCATACTGCATGTGTATGGTGTGCATGTATTTTTTTTTTATGTATGACATTTCTGATGTGGTTAAGGAAGGGAGTCATAGTCACTTGCTAGTCCTGATCTACATGATGCACCACTTCCTACCAATGCCTATTTAGTTTAGTATATATGTGTTTGTACATGCGTGGATTTTATGCAGATTACAGGTACTGAGTATCGACTTCCTCGAATTGTCAGGATGAGCGTACCCTATCACATTATCTCAATGGTAAGAGAGGGGAGATAAATTCTCGAGTCCAAATCTTAAACTTTTAAACCCATTTCTCCTAGAAAATTAGGACAAGTATCTGAGATGATTACCGTTCTGAATGTGTCATATGACATAAATTCGTGATTATAACCCTAGAGTCTGATCTTGTATGTGGTATTTTTATGATGGGTTTTCATATTTCGTGTTATAGGTCTTTGGTATTTTCTATTAATTAAGTCAAATTAAAAGATTAAATTAATGATAATTATTATGATATTTTTAATATTTAATTAATTGGGAAATTAATTAAATAAAAGAATTAAATTATAGTTTAATTTTAGAGCATAATAATATTATTTAATTTAATAATAATATATTCAGGAGATCATTTTAAAATAAATGCAAAATATTATTATTACTTAAGTTAATAAATATTTTATCAATTAACGCTTCGAAAATAAATTAAAGAATGGAAAAGATATTAATTTATTAAAGATTTTTAAAATCACATAAAGTATGCATGAGATTAAAATATAATAAATTAATTGAAAAGAGAGGGCAAGTAAATTTAAATAAAGATATTTAAAATTGCATAAAGTGTGCATGAAGTTTCAAAAAAGACAATAGAGACTTGAAAAGTTATGAGCAAGGAGTCCTCTCGGGTGATCGCACAATTAGTGCTTCAAATTTAGGAGAGAACTCCTTATCAGCAATTGAGAGTTCATTTTCGAGGGACTGGGAATTTTGGAGAAGGAATTTTCAGAGAGAAGGTTTTGAGAGAAGAAATTTCTCTCACAATCTTTTTGGTGTTAATGATTTTAACATCAAAACTAGGTAGATTTTTGTGTTTTGATTCACCCAATTAGTTATGTTGTTTATTATTCCTGTCTTCTTCGTGATTGTTGAAATATGTTTTCCAAAGGTCGTTGTATGAATCTTCCAATATTTTATTCTGAATCTTTTGTTATTTATATTGAATTCCATCTATATATCGGGATTAAAAGACCAATTAGAAATCCTCATTAATTGAAAGAAATTAGTTTTAAACTGGGAAGTGTTTTGAATTGAAAATTTGACTGGTTGGCCGTATTTTCCCTATCAGTGAATTGTTAGAACTGTTATTAAAAAAAATAATATAATAAAAAGGTGGAAGGGTTTTTTTTTTTTTTTTTTTTTTTTTGTTTTAAATTTATAATTTTTTTATTATAACACAGAAAAAAATGTAAATAAAAAAGAGGAGGGGGTTTTACCCCACCTCCCCCCCTTACCTTTCTGACAGCTTACTTTCGTTGACCACAGGGTATTGTGAGCCGTAGGTAGCCGCACGAGTTATTAAAGCCGGCGGGCTTTTTAAAAATATGCAATGTTATTTTTTATATATTTTATTTTATAAAATTTGTTTATCATTATTTTATTATTAATTAATAATTTATTAATAAGTTGCTTTATTAAATATTAATAATTTAAATTTAAATTATTATTAATTGTTAATTTTATTAATATTCA
Organism: Cupressus sempervirens; assembly: GCA_028749045.1. NCBI lineage: Eukaryota > Viridiplantae > Streptophyta > Pinopsida > Cupressales > Cupressaceae > Cupressus > Cupressus sempervirens. The sequence continues at coordinate 434,242,434 of CM053788.1, forward strand.
TTAATTTAATAAAAAATTAATGAATGTAAATATAGTTATTTTTATATAATTATTAATTAATTTAATTATACTAAAATTTAATTAAGTTTAATTAATAATGAAAATTATTTAATGAAGTGTTGGATTTATTTTATTATTAATAATAATGATATTATCTTTAATAAAACTGTAATTATTTATTGGAAGATTAGTAATTATTATTTTAATAAATTAAATAAATAATTACCCTTAAATTATTTTGGAATAATTGACTTAAAATCGAATAGGGGTAATTGTGCATTTTATTCAAATATAATAATTGGGTTATATAATTAAGGGTAAAATGTAAAATTCATAAGTTTGAAAACTTACATTGAAAAAAAAAATTGAAAACCTTACTGTTAACTCAACTATGTGTTTTCAAATCAAACCAAACTATGAAACCTACACTATTATCTGTATGTTGTCTATGTTTTGGGTTTGGGTTGACTAGAGTGTTGACCAGTTTTAGGATATCTACCAAAGGCTTGGGAGTTCTGTGTTTGTGTTGTTATGCTGATTTGATCTTGATCTTTTAAACTCCACCATGGTAATGTGTTTGGTATGCTTTATGATGAGTTTGGTTATATTGTTCATTATTGTTGTCAGTATATATTATTGTGGGATAATGAGAGGAATGTTATGACATATTTGACTTAACTTTTTTGAGTCTTTGATCTGTTAGGCTTAAACCACAGACATAAATAACAATTACATGCAAATATAACCAGTAACAGAAAATAATAGATCATACAGAAAAGAACAGAAGACACCAAGATTTAACATGGTTCACCCAATCCCTGAGCGACGTCCACCAAACTGCAAGTCCAATATTTTTATGATCCAGTGATTACAACCTGATTACAATCCGTAATTCCTTACAACTCAATATCGCCGCAAGAACCAATTTTGCATCACAACTTACGAAACAATCCCTAACCCTAAGCCCTTTTATACAAGTATTTTAACCGCTTTAGGTTTATAATTAATAATTACATGTCAGCCCAAAATCTCGATAAAATAGGGCCCAAATTTATTTTTTTCGGGGCGATGCCCCGAACCCCAAAGAATTTATGAAGTATGTACAATACTTTCTTGATCAGTCATGCCAATCTAACAATCTTCCACTTGGGGACTGATCAGGCTCCACACTAAACAATGATCTCCCACTTGGAGACTAATCCTATAGCTATACCGCTACCACATGGGGCTCCCACTGGATCAAACCACCCTGGACTCTGCTATTCTTTAATTCATGGTCAATCTAGAAGACCAACCGAAGCTGAAGAGGAGTTTAGCTTCTCCCTTGTTACTACTTTTGTCAACATATCTGCTGGATTGTCATTTGTATGTATCTTCTCTAGCTTTAACTGTCCATCCTCCAAAATGGACCAAATGAAATGGTACCGCAACTGTATGTGTTTGGTCTTCAAATGCAGAGTTGAATTCTTGGCAAGATGAATGGCACTCTGACTATCTGTGAACAAATAATTATCCTTCTGAGGAAGTCCCAATTCTTGCAAGAAGAACTGAAGCCATATCATCTCCTTAGCTACCTCTGTAGTAGCTACATACTCTGCTTCTGTAGTGGATAAAGCATTAACCTTTTGTAACCTAGAAACCCAACTCATGGCTACCCCACCAATAGTAAAGACGTAACTTGTAGTACTCCGCCTGGTATCAATATCCCCTGGCAAATCTGAGTCAAAAATAGCCCCATAAATCAATAGTAGAGTTGCCAAAGTGTAAACACTTATTAGATGTTCCTCTCAAATATCTGAGAATCCATTTGACTGCATTCCAATGCTCAATTCCTGGATGACTCATATACTTGCTAACGACTCCCACTGCATGTGCAATATCTGGCCTAGTACATACTATAGCATACATCAACCTTCCTATAGCTGAAGCATAGGGTACCTTGGACATCTTATCCTCCTCTTCTTGTGTTTTGGGACACATCTCCTTAGTCAATTTCAAATGACTAGGTAAAGTTGTGCTGACAACTTTAGCATTCTCCATAGAGAAACGTTGCAACACCTTCTCAACATAATTAGCCTAAGATAGTGTCAATGTTCTGTTCTTCCTATCTCTGCAAATCTTCATACCAAGAATTTGTTTTTTTGCCCCTAAATCCTTCATAGAAAATGCATGTGCTAATTGACTTTTTAGCCCCTTAATGTGATCCATGTTAGACCCAGCTACAAGCATATTATCAACATATAAACATAAAATAGTGTAGCTATCATCATCCAACCTCTTAAAGTAGACACAATGATCTAAATGACACCTACTGTAACCATGCTCATGCATAAAACTGTCAAATTTCAGATACCATTGCCGAGGTGCTTGCTTCAAGCCATATAAACTTTTCTTCAATTTGCACACTAAGTTCTCCTTACCTTTGACTGCAAATCCCTGTGGCTGAGCCATATATATCTCTTCATCCAAATCACTATGAAGGAAGACTGTTTTAACATCTAGCTGCTCTAAATTAAAATCTTCAGTATCCATTAGACTTAAAATAGTACGAATAGAAGTCATTTTAACAATAGGAGAAAATATCTCATCAAAATAAATTTCCTTTTTCTGTGCAAATCCTTTTACAACTAACCTGTCTTTAAATCTTTTTTTACCTCCATCCTCTTCTTTTAACCTGTAAACCCACTTATTCTGTAAAGCCTTTTCACCTGTAGGCAAGTGGCACAAATCCCATGTCTTATTCTTTAGAAAAGAGTCCATTTCATCTTTCATTGCAAACTCCCATTGAATCGTAGTATCCATTTGCATAGCTTCATCATAACTTTTAGGTTCACCAGCATCAGTAAGTAAAATAGAATACAATGAGGGAGAAAATCTTTGTGGAGGTCTAATTTGCCTTGTTGACCGTCTAACATTCACCGGTGTGTTTGGTATTTGTTGTTGTGGTTGTTGCACATCATGAGGAATGGCTGGAACATCAACTTTACATAATCATCTTCTTTCTTCTCATGTTGTAGCAACAGATCTTTGTACAACACTTTCTCATTGAATATGACATCATTGCTTCTTACAATTTTATGATTTTCAAAATCTTAAAGCTTATAACCAAATTCATTAATGTTATATCCCAGAAATACACATTTCTTTGACTTAGCTTCCAGCTTGGTTCTATTTTCAGAATCTAGGTGAGCAAATGCTTCACAACCAAAAGTTTTGAGAAAAGAATAACTCACCTTCTTACCAGTCCATGCTTCCTCTGGAATACCACAGTCCAAAGAAGTAGAGGGATCTCTATTAATAAAATATACAATAGTATTGATAGCCTCCACTCACATGTGTAAGGGCAACCTAACATGCAACCTCATGCTCCTTGCACATTCCATTATAGTCCCGTTCATGCGTTCAACCACTCCATTTTTCTGTGGAGTCCTTGGAACAATTTTTTGTCTACGAATATCATTAGTGGAGCAATAATTTCCAAATTCATGAATACAATACTCACCACCATTATCAGATCTGAGACATTTTAATTTTTAACCAGTCTCATTTTCAACCAAGCATTTCCATTTCTTAAAAGTTTGAAATACATCAGATTTCTATCTAAGGAAATAAACCCATACTTTTCTAGTTGCGTCATCAATAAATGTAACATAGTAATGAGAGCCACCAAGGGAAGATACTTGAGCCGGTCCCCATACATCGGTATGCACAAGCTCTAATTTCTCCCTTTTATTTTCTTTTCTAGTCTTTGCAAAACTCACTCTTTTTTGTTTTTCATACACACAACTTTCACAAAAATTCATATTAACACATTTCAAACCTGGTAAAACTTTCTTTGAATGAATAACTTTCATACCTTTCTCACTCATTTTCCCAAGTCTATTGTGCCACAACACTGTATCAGAATCTACAACAGCTATTTGTTCTCCCTACTCAACTACAATAATTGTTCTTGAACATTCATTTTTCTCTAAAACAATTAAAGTAGAAGGAACAATATGACCTGTACAAAGATATAAGGTGCCTACTTTCACACCTTTTTCTACTACAAGGGAACCTTTTGAAACCTTCCAATTTTTATCATTAAAGGTATCTACACAACCCTCATCACCGAGTTGCCCTGCTGAAATTAAATTCCTACTCAGCCCTGGAACATGTCTTACCTCATGCAGTAGCCAATGATTCCCATTCTGCAACTTAATCTTAATTTTTCCCTTTCCAACAATCTGTCAGGGTTCATTATCCCCCAAATAAACAAGCCCAAAATCCCCTTGCACATAATCAATGAAATAACCTCTATGAGGTGTAGCATGAAATGAAGCACCAAAATCTAAAACCCATGAATCATCAACACTTTCTAAAGACAGAAGAAAAGAAAAGCATAATTTTCGAATTTGTTACTTACCACATTTGTCTCCTTCATTTTTCTTTCGATTCCAGCAATTTTTCTTTTTGTGCCCTGGTTTTCCATAGTACCAACAATTGTTTGGTCCTCTCAATTGAGACCTCCTCCCCTTTGACTTTCCTCTTGATTTCCCACGATTTTCAAAATTACTTCCTCTCTCAGTCGTTCTGCCCCTACTTTGTGCATTCAAAGCACTTCTTGATGTAGATCCACCTGAGGTTTTCCTACGAGTTTCCTCACTCAAAATAGCATCGATCACATCATCATATTTTAGGGTACTAGATCCAAGAACAAAATTATTCACAGCCATTACCAAGCCATTCCAGCTTTCAGGCAAAGAACACAAAATCAAGAGAGCCCTAATTTCTTCTTCAAAATTGATACCCATAGAAGATAACTGACTAGTAATAGTATTAAACTCATTTAAATAATCTGTAACAGATCCACCTTCTGCCATTTTCATATTAAATAAATGCTTCATGATAAATACCTTGTTTGAAGCAGAGGGCTTTTTATACAGTGTCGCTAGGGTTCTCATCAATTCTTCTATCATCTTTTCTTTTGTAATATTAAATGCCACTAATGGTGCTAGGCATAATCGAAAGCTTCCAAGTGCCTTTCTATCCAAAATATCCCATTCATCATTTGATATAGATCCCTGATTCTTGGCTTTGCCTTCCAATGGCTTCCCTAAGTCATTTTGAAACAGATAGTCTTCCATTTGCATCTTCCATAACTGGAAGTTCTGCCCATTAAACCTATCAACCCTCAGCTTACCCTCATCTGCCATTGCTCCCACTCAACTGTGAGACTCCCACTCAACTGTGAAACTTTCCTACAGAGGATAACTGAAAAACAACTAGGCTCTGATACCACTTGTTAGGATTAAACCACAGACAGAAATAACAATTACATGCAAATATAACCAATAACAAAAAATAATAGATCACACAGAAAAGAACACAAGACACCAAAATTTAACGTGGTTCACCCAATCCCTAGGCTACGTCCACCAAGCTGCAAGTCCAATATTTTTATGATCCAGTGATTACAACTTGATTACAATATGTAATCCCTTACAGCTCAATACTGCCGCAAGAACCAATTTCGCATCACAACTTATGAAACAATCCCTAACCCTAAGCCCTTTTATACAAGTATTTAAACCGCTTTAAAGTTATAATTAATAATTACATGTCGGCCCAAAATCTCGATAAAATAGGGCCCAAATTTTTTTTTTCAAGGCGATGGCCCGAACCCCAAAGAATTTATGAAGTATGTATAGTACTTTCCTGATCAGTCACCACAATCTGACATGATTAGTATTCTTGGGATGTTTTACAGTTACTTGTAAATAACTAATGGGTTATTGTGGATTATCTTTTGATGCTTTCCAGTCACTTGTATAGGACTGAGGTGAAATACTATGATTATTTGATTTGTGATTTTATGAGCTTAGGGTAGGTTATCTATATGTAATGTCAGGAAGTGGCTTACAATGGAGGCCAAGGCCCAAAGTGGTTGCCAGGTTAACCCATCGCAAGTTGTTTAATAAGTGAAAACACTACACTAAATGAAAGTAAAATGAACCTAATAAGAGTTTTTGTATGTTCTTGCCCATGCCTTGAGTGCTAGTACAAATTAGGATGGGAGTAGAGAGAATGCTTGGTTGCGACCATGCATCATTAGTATGCCTTGTTAGTACAAGAGGATACTAGTGCCACAGAGTCACTAAGGGGCCGGGGTCAAGTTAGACTACCAGGGTAACTCTAGCGTTGATTCATGCGATGACACTTGCCCACTTACATAGTAGATTTTCTACATGTCTGTGTTTGCCTCTAGGCCTAGATGTCGATTTATCTTGGAGCTTTTAAGTTAGATTACTTTTAGGGTTTCCTTGACATAGAGATTTCTTTTGATTTTGGGATTGATATCCTATTTGGGACTTGTGACTATCTCCTTAGCATGGTGGGAATAGACCTTTTTGGGTTAACACATGGTCAGGTGGTAGTGCTTTTTACTCTTACCATTGAGATCGGTCCATTGATGCCGTTTCTGGAGTTCTTTATTTGCTTTTCCTTTCATTCTATCTTTGTGTATTATGATGGATGGTCATATCTTTATGATGGATGATTATATCTTTATGGTGGATGATCTTTAATTATTGTATTGTATTTGTTTCATGGATCTGAAAGGGATGATGTAATATTTTTTTATAAATGCATATTCTTTTAGCCTTTCATACCCTGTGACATGTATAGTGGATGATTGAGCATTCAGAATTTATTGCCAAGTGGCATTCATAACAAATGTATATTATTTAAATGGACTTGGACTTATAATTATTCTTTCATGTGGATGTGGATTTAATAGAATTAATATTAATTAAACTTAAATGTGATTCAATGTCTTGGGATCCTTAGGAATGTAATTTTTTATGTTTGCTTATGTATGATTGTATGTTATTGCTTTCGCTACTTTATGTTTGATGTGTATGTTATTCTTTCTTAAAAAAAAAGTTTGGCAAACTTAGTAAAACTTTAGGTTAATTCTTTTGGATACCTTGGTGGGGTGTTACAATGTGCATTAGATGAACACAACCAACACATAGATAATGTTCAACTATGATAAGTTTTTGGTACCATATTTTCAAAGAAAGGACTCTCAACAAATTGGAAGTTATACATTCAAATATGAGGAGTAAATTTGATGTCCAAGTAGGAAACTCGATATTGTAGATGCTATTGGAGATATACAAATATTGGCGAATCTTACATTATTTTGAAAATAATTTTTTTTTAAATTATTTAATTGCCAAACATTGTTTAAATATTTATATAACTAAATTTTATAAAAATGTGGTGATTCTTAAAGATTTTTAAGAACTAAATTACAAACCAAAATTTTCTAAAATTAGCCATTTGGTGATAGGAGTGTTAGAATTTCCTAAATATTTTTGAACTAAACCCTTGTCGCTTAAAATAAGATATTTAAGCCAGTGTTGTGAGACATTGTAGAATAGAATCCGTCCATTAACAATAACTTGTTGAAATATCCTTGCAAGCTTTAAATGAGCTAGAGAAATAAATTCAACATACTTTTTTAATTATTTGAATTTCATGGAATTGTGACAAATAATGCTTCTTTAATCATTTTAAAGTATTATTTCCATCAATTTCTTGAAAAAGTAGCATTCTTAAAATCATTTTAAGATGCAAGTGTTATTGCAAAGCTCTTAAATTTCACATTCTTTAAGTCCTAATAACAAAGTTTCATTAATTTTAATTTATTTTTATTTCCTCCAATATTCTCCTTATCTTTATGGTGTGTAATAATATATTAGGGCAAAAAGATATGCCTGAATCTAATGGTTATTGTATGTTTGTCTTTCAAATATTTAAAATGTATTTAGTTTGATTTAATTTTATCATTTTAATTTTTTTTTGATAGGTAATTGGCCGAAAGCTAGATTATTTATCATTCATTTTTATTATTATTGTTAGATTAATTATTATTATGTGTTAATGTCAAGTAGATTTGAACCCAAGACCTCCTTGACGAGAGGCTCACAATTTATCGATGCGTTGTAGGCTCTTGCCTTATTTAATTTTATCATTCTTAAATTCAATCTAAGTTAAAGAAAGTTGGGGATCTGCAATCAAAATTTAAGGATATTTTGAATAATTTATTTGAATATAAAAATTGACATGATTAAATTTGCGAATTAAAGTATAGACATATAATAAATATTTTTAAGTTGGAGTTGTATTTTTATTCTAATGAATGATAATTAAGCTTACTTTCTACGGTCCTATAAAATAGTACTTGATCCAAAATGTGTGTGTGTGTGTGTGTGTGTGTGTGTGTGTGTGTGTGTGTGTGTGTGTGTTGTGGGCCAAATGATTCTTTAAATGCTCATTCCAATGTGGAAAAGATTAGAGCTAAAAAATAATACTTAGAGTAAATTATTACAAAGATTTTTTGTTTGATAGATAATAGGCTGAAGCTTTAATTAATTATTATTATTTGTTAAAATTTAAAGTTCATCTAAACGACAATTATTGTTAAGAGTTAATGTACAACTTCATATAAGTCAACACTTTGAAGAGTTGTTTCTTTAGATGTCACCCATGAACATATTTGTAGTAGTAATCAATATTAAAATTACATATGTACAAATCCTATTGAAACATATTGTAAATCTAATAGATTTAAAATTCAAAACAAACAACATTTATCTAGATAGTATAATGAAACATTTTTACAAAGTCAAAATTCAATGCATTTGTGAATGTTTATTTTATTTTATGAAAATATGACATAGTCTGTTCATTTGAAAAGACTAGGTTGTTCATTTCATATATGAAACAATTATTAGAGGGGTAGAGAGATATGAGGAGGGATAGGGGAGAAAGGCCACAAGGAGAATATAAGATAAATAATATGAAGCGAGAAGTGAGATAGAGAGGTGCAAAGTATGGTAGTGATAAAAATTAGGGAGGGAAAAATAGCCAAAGAGAGAGAGAGAGAGTGTGTGTGTATGAGGGAGATAAATATGAAGGGAAAACCAAAGAAAAAGGAAATGAGAGGGAGATAAATATGAAGGGAAAACAAAGAAAAAGGAAATGGGAGGGAGAGGAATAGAAAGAGTAGAGAGGAGAGTGGAGAAATAGAAATATATATTTAAGATATTTAAGGTAATAGATAATATACAAATATAGACATATAGAAGACCAAAGAAAAATAGAGCAAATAGAATATAGATAGTGGGAGGTGAATGGTAAAGAAAGGGGCAAGATAAGATATAGACATGGAAGGAGTGTATGGTTGTATAAGAAAGATATAAAGGAAAGGATATGGAGGTAGATAAGGAGAATGTGTGAATTAGATAGAGAGATACGAATATAAAATAGAGAGATGTATAGATATAGACTAAGATGGAGAGAAAGAGATAGAGATGGTGGCATAGAGACAATTTTATATAGCTAGAATATCCATTCCGTTTAGGAAATGATAGTATTAGGAATATATAATTATAGTGAGATATAAGGATAGAGCAAGTGGACATGAGAGACTAAGTAAGATGAATAATATAAAGAAAAAAAGGGTAGAGAGGTGAAAAGATTGATAGTGATAAAAATATATAGGAAAACATAGGGAGAGACAGCGTATAGATAGATAGATCATAATCAAATATCAAAGTGGATGATAGTTATGAAGGTAGAGACAAATAAAGGGCAATAAAAGAGAGTGAAATAGGAAGAGAAAAGGAGGGAGATACAAAAGGAGAGTGATAAAAGTATATGAGGTGATATACTTAAAATAGATCTAGGAGAAATAGAGGAAATATGACATAGATAGATAGAATCAAATGATAAAGATGGGTAATATAGTTTATGATGAACTATCCAAAATCATCATCAAAAGTATACAAGACTATTGACTTAACCCTTGCACCCTTCAAAAGTGCGAGTGCTAGTATATATCACTGACCTTTTCAGCCACCACTAGGCCTGGTGCAAGGCTGCAAAGAGGCCAAGAAAAATATAAATATTTCAAAATATTTTACAAAATGAATATAATTACAATTAAAATTCTTTTAACGACATGAGTAAGGTAAGCAAGTTGCCTCTTGCATTCTAGAAGTTTGTGGATTATTTTGAAGTTCTAAAGATTTTTTATTCCATCATTAATATTTTCTTATCTCACAATTTGTTTTCAACTCATATTTATCTTCTCCCAATATCAAAAATATAATGGAAACAATTTGACCCAGTGAGAATACAAATGTGCACATACTGCCATCTTAAAAAGGCAAAATAATTTTAGAAGAATCTTGAAAATATGAAATATCTAAGACTTCAAGGGAATAATTACCCTTTCCTTTACAACCTTGCAGATGAAGTTTCGTCATCTCTATATATGTTGTTTGGTTTCTTAGGTCAGTTTTACTTATTTTCTGTCAATTCTTCTTTCAGGAATTTGCAAAAGAGGATATATTGTTAATGGAACAAAGTGGGCAGATGGGGAAGATTAAATTTTTGTTGTTGTTTTGGACCAATTTGTGTTTAACTTTTTAAAATAAAATTAACCTTTTTAATTGTAAAGTGGAGACACTAGTATTTCAACACTTTGAATACCAACAAAAGTAAAAACTAATAAGTGGAAAGCCAGGAATGGTTTTTGGAGTATGACCATATAGAGTGACATAATTACTCATTGTGTCTTTTGATTGAAATGGATAATGATATCCTTCTTTTCTAGAGCTTTTCCCATGTTGGATTGAGGATGATGAGTTTTGATCCGGTGTGGTATGGCAATCTCATCATATTTGTTCTAATGTTTTTTAATTATTGAAGATCCACAAGGTGCTTGACTTTTACCTTACCACAACGCAAGGTGACACAATGCAAGGCAGGAGAATCCCCAAAGAAGATGTCCTAGCCCCCAGCTATATAACCACACAATGGAAACACAACAACAAGAAGAAACAATGCAAGATCTGATACCAAATTACAATAATTTATTCGTAAAATATAATTAATTATATGCAATATGCCCATCTGTAAGGCCTTTTGGGTTAGGGCCAAATACAAACAACAATTACAAAATTAGTTCTACAAGATCCAACAAGATCTAACTTACAAAACTAATCTTAGCTAGTCTAGATACACAATTGGATAAGAACATCAAGAAGAATCCACACTTGTACCCTCAGGTCCACCAAGAGATCCTCTAGTTCCTAAGTCGTAGCTCTAGCTCTTCAAATTTGCATCTATCCTTCCTTCTCTCCTAGCTTTATGAATAAAAGACTCCCCAAGACCCATACTTATACCAATCTAAGCCAAAAGTTGGACTAGAAATTATAAATTAAATAAAACTTAACATTAAATACTTGAAGAGCCACAAGTCAGCCTACAACAACAATTAAATGTCTAGAAATTGATATCTGAGAAAAATAGAAATATCTCCTAGCTCTAATTGAATTAGAACTCATGCTTCAAACATAAGGTAGAACTTTAGGTCCTCTATACCCCCTTAAAGGAACAAAGGCTGATTCACCAAGGATAAGTGCATATCCATTTTGAAAGTCAAGCACAAAAAACTATCGTGCAAAACTACCAAAAATTGATCTACTCTAGGAGAATTGCCATAGCTCCCAAATTATGAGGAATTAGAACTTGCACCTTTGACATAAGGAATTGATCTAGGCCCTATTCAATCCCTAAAGTGAGAATCCTCTCATTCATTGCACAAAATTAGTTACACATCCTACAACAGGCACCCAAAAACTAGAGAACACAATTCCAATAGTAAGGTACAGATAGCTCAAACTTCAACTTAATCCATCCAATCTCTATGCAATCATGGGGAAAGGTTCCCCAATGTGTCTCCAAAACATCCCTAACCATTAAAAACATAAATCCACCAAAATCCAAGCTCGATGCTCCTCAATACACAACCAAAATCCCTCCAAACATGCAAGATTGCTAGCAAGCCTAGGATGCTCTTGCATCACAAGGGTTGTCCTAAACAACTATGTTCAACAAGGTCAAGAAATACTATTTATAATAGATTAGCAACACAATTTTAGGGACTTGGTTGTATGATAGAAAAAAAATTACACAATTTGTGAAGAGTCATCAGAGGAATAGATAGATGCACAAATAGTTACATGATCATCATTTGCTTCCCTCTACTAAGTGATGAAACTTCTTTGCTGCACAAAATAACAATTTGTAGCCAAATGTTTAGTGTAGAAACAAAATTGAAAGTTGCATAAAATTTAATATGTAATTTGTCCTTTCCATTGATGTGTGGAGTTTGACATCTTTAAGATGGTAAATGTGCCTTTAATGAGATTGCTTATCTAGATACCCTGCATTAGAATAACAAAAAAATAACTAGGTGATTTTATGTAAAGGACTCATTCTCTTTCACAAATATTAAAATTATATATAGATAATTATAAATTAATACATGTTCATCTAAATTAATTTTATTTTAAATAATTGTAAACTTTGAAAACCAAATATCAAATAGGTTAAACAATTATGTTTTAAATTTATGTTAATTAGTATAGATATCTTAAATGTTATATTTGAAAAGTTTGAGAGTTATAGTATTTCCTCAATTTTCTTCACCTTTATTTTGTTGAAGGCAATAATTGTGTTTTCCACTTTCTATTTAATTAATTAGTTTGGATTGAAATCTTATGACAATTCCTTTATGATTTAAAAGGTATGTCGTTTGATTAATTATTTTTATTTTATTAACTTCTACTTTTCTTAAACACACATGATGTTGCAGTCCACTCCTTTTTTAATTAGTAACAAATTATATTTTATTGCTATGTATAAAAAGCATTACATTATATATATTTATACAAAATCTAGTCTTCAGATATACATTTTATATGTTTTCCTAATCTTACCCTATAAATTAGTAATTACTAGTGTGTAGGTTTACATCATGATTTCAAACATATAAGGTTATTAATGGGCTTTGGAATGGAAAAAACTTATAGAATGACTAGTTTGACTTACAAAAAACCATTCATCTTACAAAAATCAGGAAATTATGATAGAATGAATTGATATCTACACACAAGGGTAACCATATCTTTTTCCTCTGCTGTCGATCCTTTTCACCATTTTGATAATCTTCCCCACTACTACTACTGTAAGCCACTGTGATGAAACCCTCTTCAAAAAAGATCCAAAAATAACATTAACCAAAAATTGAACCATCTTTTCTATCAATTTTTTTCATTTATGCTACCATTTCTCTGCTTTGACATTGACAAGTTCTCCCATGATGGGACACATGTAGGGTTCGAAACCTCTCCACAATAACCATTGTTTTTAAATGTTTTGTAATTTCCTCCTTTTCCTTCTTCCAAGATGATACACCATTTTTTAATGTTTATTTTACCTTATCAACTTTCCCTTGCCACCTAAGAAATGGAACCATGGTTGCATCATCTTCGTCCTTAAAGAACTTCCTCAAATTTGACCTCATCGTGGCACAACCCCACTCCAAATGGAGTCCAATCCATCTAGAAATTCCTCAAATAAAGCTTTAATCACACGATGAACTTATTTTGTGCTTTTTCCTATCTCCATTCCACTCCTTGCTTCTACCTTAAAAATAACACGTATTGTCTACCCACCTTTCCAGATACACTTTTCAAAAAATATATTCATTAATTAAAACATATATACATAAAAACCAAACATATGTTTTGTTAAAAAAATCTAAAATTTAATTTTAGATATTAAATATTTATAAAAATATTTTGTCAAATATTTATAAATATACATTAGAGTGGAAAGAGTTTTTCTATTGAGGTCGCTTTGCAAGCTAGGTCACATCTCTCAATGACACTCTTCCATTTATGGAAGGCCCCTCATGTTAATTACCCAAAAACCTTCTAAGGTCATTCTATCTGTCTTATGGGATTGTGCAAATAGAGAAATGACATTCCAAAAATAAAGGCTCAAACTTATCCTGTATAGAGCAAAAGTTTTTGAGACATGGTGGAGAATAGTATCCGAAGAGTTAATATCCCTAAAGTTTTAACTTTCAACATTGATGACCAATTGTCTTCATGCCCTGTTACTTTCCTTAGAGGGTATAATGTTTGTTTCTTATGCAAGTAAGAGGAACACTCTAAATGGAACTCCAAGGATGCCCATCCTATGCTACAAAAGATTCTTTCCTTAACTTCTAACCAACAATTACAAAAAAAACTTGATGCTATATAAGCTAAATTTGTACATAATGACAAGGAGCAAAATTTTATTCCAAAGACTCAACCTTTGATAATTATTGGACTTCCAGATACTGATACCTTAAAATTTGGCCTTGATGAACCCTAGGCTAAGCCAAAACAAAGAACTACTAACGCCAAACAACTTGCCCTTCAAAGAATTGGAAGTCTATCTTCAACCAAGAGTAGGCCAAAATACGTCATTTGCTACCGGTAGCATTAGATCAGATGAAGATGTTGCTTGTGCATTGGGTGGGACAAGTAGTGGGGTAGGTATTGAAGATATACCAATGGTGGTACCCTTAGAGAAAGGGGATGATATTAAGCATGTCGAAAGATTTTATTTATAATAACTCTAGCAATAGTTTAATGGAACTTCAAGACACTTATGAAGGACTTGATAAATTATCTAATTTTGAACTGATAGTCATCCTTGTCAAATCTAACATGCAGTTTCTAGAGATGCATCCATCTATAAAAATATTTTTAAATTAGAAGATGTAGGAGACAATATGTAGAATGCCAGAATGAAAGTCTCTGGTCTTATCGCTAAATTTTTTAATCTATTAGATACCTTAGGGATGGATAAGGATATATTCATGAGAACCATATTAAGTATTAACAATGACAAGACCCCCAACCCCAATGGATTACCC
>CM053788.1:434862266-435314766 GCA_028749045.1 Cupressus sempervirens
CCATAGACATCCTGTACGACCACCAAATACTCCATCCATACAGTCTTGACACCTTGCACGACCCCAACACTCCCACCATATGACCAACATCTGTACGACCTCCAAGAACTTCATCTGTATGGTTTTGACATTCCGTATGACCCCCAACAAACCCATAGTATGACCAACATTTTTGTATGGCCTCCCAGTCTAATAGAATGATAGGTCAAGAACCCACTCTTGCTGAAATCATGACACTATTGAGGGATCTTTCAAGGAATTAGGCACAGATCAATGACACTCAGTGACTTATGGAAGAAACTCTCCAGAAATTGGTAGACAATAAGATATTTGAGGAACAAAATGGTTACAGTGCCAACTCAGTCTAGGGAAACACAAATCCTCATCCAACATGCTCTTGACCTTCCATGCCAACTTTCCCTCCTCGGATGGAGGTACCACATGGAGGAAGGCAACCAACCTTTGAGGAATTTCAAGTATAGTTGAAAGAAGACTGGAAGAATGCAAACTTGGAAGAGGATATATCCTACAAAGATTATGCAGAATTGAGAATGCGATATTCCGGAGGCAGAAATAGAGGATATTTTAACGATAATCTCAGAAGAAAGTTGAGTAAAGTAAATCTATCAACATTCGATGGATTCGGATCCATATCGACTGAGGCATGGGTAATGAAGGCCAATACTTATTTCCAGCGTAATAACAATGCCAGAAGAAGAAGCAATTAAATTTGCAATACTCTACTTGGAGGGAGTGGCGCATAAATGGTGGCATCATGACACCATTATGCTGGGTCAGGATCAAGTATTTACTTATGCAAAATTTAGTGAAAGATTGATAGATCATGTTGATGGTAAAGATCCAAAAATTAAATTTTAAAGAGTTGGCACAATTGAGGCAAACAGGATCCATCGACTAGTACATCATGAAATTTTAGAAACTCTTTGTTTTGGTTACAAACATATCTGAAAGGAGATGAGTAGTGCTCTTCATGGACAAACTGACAGAACCACTGAGGGGTTGGGTAAAAGGTTTCAACCCTACCACCCTTTCAGAGGCTATAAAAAAGGCGCGAAGGATGGCATCATCATTGACATAATCCTCTCGAGGTTACTCTCACTCCAAACCACCAGTATTTGCAAGGGACAAAGATAACAAACCTTCGCCGAAGAAGCCTTTGTTGGATGAAGCTACCAGACAGGAGCTCCGAAGGAAGAAATTATATTTGAATTGTAAGGATCCATGGGAACTTGGGAACAAATGCCTCGGTAAAGGAAAAACACACTGCATCGAGGTCGTGTTTGATGATGAGGACGATCAAGAGAATCTACCCATAGAGGATAGTCACTCGCAAGAAGACTCCAAAATGGTTAATTTGAACTGTACGGAGAAGATCGACGCATTGGTACGACGTGGAGGAACCATTGCCCTAGTTGGGAGCCTGAGATGTATGGTATTCTGAGTATGGGGAACCCTTCAGGGACAAAGGGTTATTGTGATGCTCGATAGCAGAGCCACTCTAAAATTCATAAAATCATCTTTGGTGAAAAGAAGAGGTCTACCTACAGAGACGCACAGAGGATTCTAGGTCAAGGTTGCAGGAGGAACAATCTTACCCTGCACGCACCTTGTTGCCCAACTGAGTATCACCATGGCTAATCATACGGTGATGGAGGATTTCTTTATAGTAGACCTTGATGATATGGAGGTTATTTTGCGCATACAGTGGATGGAGTCACTAGATGAATACACACTGAGTTTCAAGCAGATGGACTTCACTTTTTTTGTTGATGGGAAGAAGGTTGTTCTTCGTGGGATGGCTAATGAGGGACCGAAGGAAGTTTTAGCACAATGGATGGAGGCCATTTTTCGTCATGATGACATTGCATGGGCTGCACATTGCTTTGTTTTTGCAGAACCAATAAGAGGACAACATACACCCCACCAAGATGATGATCTACAGACTATCTTGAGTACCCAAGATAAAGATTTTATAGACATTCCTAGCATACCTCCCCATCGTGGTTTCAAGCATACCATCGAGTTTGAAGCTAGTACCAAACCAATTATCACCACGCCATACTGCCATCCAAAAAAAATCAAAGATGAGATTGAGAAGAGGTTTCAGGAGCTGCTTGAGAAGGGATGGATCCGTCCAGTTCTAGCCCTTTTGCATCATCATGGTATTGGTGAAAAAGAAGGATGGGATGTTGTGCATGTGTGTGGACTACTGTACATTGAATAAGAAGACAATAAAAAATAGATATCCTATTCCCTGGATCGATGAATTGTTGGATGAGTTGCATGGTGCAATTTATTTTTCTAAAATAGATCTCTGTTCTGGATACCATTAGATCCACATGCGGGAAGATGTAGAGAAGACGAATTTTCGTTGTCACTATGGGCATTATGTGTTCTTGGTCATGTTGTTCAAATCAACAAATGCATCAGCTACTTTTCAATCTTGCATGAATCACATCTTTAACAAGCAATTGCATAAGTACTTGCTGGTATTCTTTGATGATATCCTTATTATAGTAAAACTTGGGAAGAAAACCTGAGACATTTGGATGAAGTCCTAGGGATCATGGAGGCTTAGTCCTTGTTTGCCAAGCAATCCAAGTGTGAATTCAAAATGACATAAATATTATACCTAGGGCACGTTGTCAGTAAATATGAAGTATAGGTCCATCAGGAGAAGATTCAGGTTATCCTTGATTGTCCCCCTCCAAAATCACTCTCTGAGTTGCAAGGGTTCTTTGGGCTATGCAGTCATTACCGAAGGTTTGTAAAAGGGTTCTCTTAGTTCAATGCACCATTAATAGATTTGACTAAGAAAAGCTCCTTCTAGTGGAACGAAAAGACACAACAAACTTTTGATAAGTTAAAAGAAGCAATGAGCACTTGCCCGGTTCTCGCCTTACCAAACTTTACTCAACAATTCATTCTAGAGTGTGATGCATCTGAAGAGGGCATTGATGCGGTATTGATGTAGGAAAGACACCCTATAACATATGAGAGACAAAAGCTTCTATAAGGTGAGCGCCTATACTCCATTTATGACAAAGATTTTGGTCATTGTGCATGCCCTATCCAAGTTCCAACAATATCTGGTGGGTGCCAAGTTTGTCATCTGTACTAACCATAATAGTTTGAGATATTTTTTGGAGAACTGAGATTTGAATGAGAGGCAACAAAAATGGGTAAGATTTAGGCTTTTGATTTTGACATTGAATATGTGAAGGGAAAGAACAATGTGATTGTAGATGCTTTGTCAAGAAAACCTACCATCTGCTTACTGTCTTAAATTTCAGCTGTTTGGAAAGCACACTTATTGGTGGAATATCCCCAAAACACATTTGCATGTAAGATAATGGATGATGACACTTAGGACGACCAATACAAGGCGGTGGATGACATCATTTACTATAAGGATTGGATATACTTAGTGCTCGAATCCAAACTGAAGCAGAAAATTCTGAAGGAAATACATGCCTCACCCTTGGCCGGACACTCGAGGTTTGTCAAAACCTATAGGCAACTTAGGGAGAAGTTCTCATGGAAGGAACTTAAAGATGATGTTTTGCAGTACGTGTGGGAATGTGCAGTTTGCTAGCAAAATAAATCGGAACACACCTTACCTATAGGACTATTGCAACCCTTGCTAATACCAGAACAAAAGTGGGAAAGTATCTCTATGGACTTCATCATCGGACTTCCTAAGGTAAATGGAAGGGATTGTATCTTTG
This sequence comes from Cupressus sempervirens, assembly GCA_028749045.1. Lineage (NCBI taxonomy): Eukaryota > Viridiplantae > Streptophyta > Pinopsida > Cupressales > Cupressaceae > Cupressus > Cupressus sempervirens. Next base: position 434,866,016 of record CM053788.1, read on the forward strand.
TGGTGGTTGATGGATTGATGAAGTATGCACATTTCTTCTCCATCTCCTTAGATTTCCAAGCCGCATGGGTAGCCAACTTATTTTTTCGAGAAGTTTTTCATCTGCACGGGTTGCTCCGAAACATTGTTAGTGACAGGGATGGTCGATTTCTCAGTATTTTATGGATAAAATTGTTTTGGTTGGCAAGAACAAAATTGTCGCCAAGTACTAGCTACCACCCTCAGACAGACGAATAGACAAAGATTGTGAACAAGTGGCTGGAAGGCTACTTCCAAAACTACATTTTAGCATAGCAATAGGCATGGGTCAAATGGATGCATCTGGGGGAATACTGTTACAATACAACTTATTCATGTCGATTGGGATGGCACCCTTCAAAGCACTATATGGGTATGAACCCCTTTCATTTATGGACATGGTTCTAGGTGATAGCTATGCACCTAGGGCAAAGGACTAGCTTTAGAAGGAGCAAGACATTAAGAGATTTTTGAAGCTAAACTTACAAAGGGCACAAAATCAACAAAAGATCTATGTTGACAGACACTGAATCTAGAGAAGTTTCAAAGTGGGTGACTTGGTCTATCTCAGGCTCTAGTTGTACAGACAATCCTCATTGAAGAAAAAAGGGAAAGAAAATTGAAGCCACATTTTTATGGTCCTTATCGTGTAACTTGCTACATGGACGAAGTTGCCTATGCACTGGAATTGCTAGAAGGGAGCCGCATCTATAATGCCTTTTAGGTCTCTTGCCTAAAGAAAGCCATGGGATAGAACATCACAGTAACCACAAATCTTCTGCCACTCAATGAAGAAGGGAAGCTCGTGTTGGAACTGATTGGGATCATTGATGTATTTGAGAAGACATTTCAAAACCGTACCTTGAAGGAATACTTGGTACGCTGGAAACATTTGGCACTGGACAACGTGACTTGGGAAGGTGAACACATTCTTCAGTATCTGACATTGCATTTTCTTGAGGACAAGCAAATCTAGGACATGAGGACTGTAATGTTCCCGTCATAAAATAAATAAATAATCAAAGCTTTGTTTATGGGTTGATTGATTGAGTATATCTTGGATACATTTTTATTTATTTTTTTGTTTCCGTAGGTGTTGCCATTGGCCATCTTTATAAACTGTTGAGAGTTCCTTCAAAAGGGTATTTAAGTGTGACATGTAGGTAGTAGTTGTTATGCAATTTTGGATTATTTCTTTTATACTGTGAATTCCTGCTAGAGTTCAGTACTGTTCGCCATTTTGGAAGTGAAAAATCTTCCCTACTTGGCTTCCCGGTTTCGATGGGTTTCAACCCTTACTCTATTCTGCTGTGTTCTACTTTGCTTTGGATCCCCTCACCCTATTCCACTATGTTCTACTTTGCTTTGGATCTGGCACATCTGGGGCACCATCTTATTGGAATACATTTGTGATTGGAACTGTAATTATATCTATCAGTTAATTCTGTGTATTTGGCAAGATTACATTCATATCCTTCCGGATTAATAACATTGTTGCTCTGGCATAGAAGGAAGTTAATGCCTCCTCCTCACACCCACAGACATCTCATGTGGCTACCAAATACTCCATATGTATGGTCTTGAAACTTTGCCCAACCCCAACACTCCTACCGTACAACCAACACCCGTATGACCTCCAAGCACTTCATCCGTATAGTCTTGACATTTTGTACGACCCCCAACAAAGCCACAGTACGAATGACATCTTTGTATGGCCTCCCACTCTAACAGACTGTACAATCATTCCTCATACCGTGCGCTAGCCTCCTAACACCGTACATCCCAAATTTGGGTACATTAGACACAAGAAAAATGACATTATGTTGAGTCTAGCCTCCAGTAGGGATTCGAAACATTACAGGGTGTGTTACTATGATCTTTATCCATCATGGGAATTATAGTTCTAGATGGGGTTAAAATTTTATAATACTAGAAAAGAGGATAGAACAAAAGAATAGAGAACATTATAACTATCTCCTAGTGGTGGAACTGGAATAGGTATTGCTGGGAATGGATAGCGTGAGCATTGGATGATATTATTAGTAAGGTCAAGGCATTTTATCATTTGTGGATTAGGACCTCCTAAATCGTTTTGTGTGGCTTGACAAGAAGCTTTAAATTGGCAACTGCCTTATTTCATGTGTGCATTTGAAGTTACCCTATCATGGAATAACAACGTAGAAGTGTCACTAAGATGAGTTGTGATCGAGAGAAAAATAATTGGAAACAAAATGACAAGTATAATGATCAAATCTGAATTCTAACCAAATAGCCATAAAGATGATATTTTAATTTTATTTTGATGTAAAAGCAAAAAAAGCTATATAAGAAAAGAACAATGGAATTTCAATAGCAAGCTATTGGGAATCTTCCAAGCTTGACAAATATAAGGTATAGAATGCTTGGGATGAATTTCCTAGTCATATCAAGAGACATTTTCCCTTCAAGCTAAGGAGGCTTGATTAGTCATGCATTCAAGATTAGATTTCCCCTACATCTATTATGGGTGGAGGAGCTTTCTCTTTTTAGTCTAGCCAAGGATGGTACTTATGTCAACAGTATCAATGAGGTTGGCTTGCTTGATTTGTTTCCCTTTATTTGTCACTACTATTAAATTTTGCATCTTGGCCAACAATGCTTGTCTAGAACATTGTTTATGTTTGCATTTTTTGTCACTTTTATGAAGGTTACAAGGGTCAAGTCTTTCCTTAGACATATTGGGTATTATTGGAGGTTCATAAAGAACTTTGCATAGGTCTCCTAAGCTCTGGACAAGTTGACATGGAAAAGTGAGTTGTACACCTAGGAGTTCACACAAGGTGAAACCTTTGAAGAATTGAAGCAAGACTAGGAGTTGCACCTATCTTGGTATACCCGAACTAGGATAAAGAATTCCACGTATGTGTGGAGGCCTCCAACTATGCTATTAGTGCCACATTGGAGGGTGGGCGAGCATGGGCTCGATCATCCCATCTACTTTACAAGTAGATTATTATCCAAGGTAGAGAAAAATTATAGCACGATAGAGAGAGAAGATTTTGGGATGGTTTTTGTGGTACAAAAGTTTCGTCATTACCTACTAGAGACTTTGTTCACATTTTCTGCGGACCACGAGGTGGTTATGTATGTGGTCAACAAACCTATTATTCAAGGGAGGGTTAGTAGGTGGCTCCTTCTACTTCAATAGTTACTTTCACAATGATTGTATGGCCTAGACGAAGCCATGCAATTGCCAACCAACTATTAAGGATTTAAGTTTGCGGACCGACCAGTGGGAGTGAATGATGACTTTTCGAATGCTCATCTTTTTCACATAGTTGTACAATGTTGGCAGCAAAGAACCAAAACTCGGAATCAACATAGAATCAACAAGGCTAACTCAAATCGTGAATTGACAAAGTGAAAAACGGAAACCCTTGAAATTTAGAGATTTTAACGATTTAAAACTTATTTCATGCACCCTTTATTGAATATAACTTAAGCACACTATAACATCATCAAATAGAAGCTGACATACATAAATAAGGAACATAAATGATAAATCCATCACATACATAAAATGTAAATTGTAGGTGAAGTAAATAGAAATCATAGGATCATAATGAGTCATGACATAGATATATAGAATTATAAATATTGTCAAATCATAAATGTATGTAAGATGAAGATCCATAAAACCGATGATATCAAATCATAAATGTATGTAAGATGAAGATCTATGAAACGTATGTCTATTTGTAAACAAAATAAAAAAACAAGTCTCTAGCTCAAGCCTAATCATCATCCTTAAGCTTGGCCATAGCCTCAGCCTCTAGTATCCTGTTTGCTTTCTATAAAGGCGTCTAAGGTAGGTCCTAGAGACTTGATGAGGCATAGGCCTTGCATGTGAGATAGAATCATGAACAACATCAGTAGGGTCTATGTTTGTGTGTGCGCGTGTGCATCTGCTAGTGTCTAAACGTGCTCTAGCCTCCCCCTCTACTAGAGCCAAAGCCAAAGCCTCTCTATCTACCTGTTCCACCCACTCATGGTCTTCGCAAGTGAAGACTACATTGGTAGCTGTTGGCTATTTTTGCCCCCATTCAGCCCGACATTGATAACCAATCTGAGAGATCTTTTGTGGGTTGGATTCTTCGCAGATGAGATTCAACATCTCTTGTGTTTTTCGTGATCTTTTTCTCCACCGTCAGATGGATCCTTGATCAACGACTCGCTATGTCGTTATGAAAAGCTGCAAGTCCTTTAGCCAAAGTAACATAGCGACATTGTGATGTGTATCTAGTGGGAGTGGGTGACTGCAGTGGCGCTCAAAATCAACTTCAACCACAGATTGACCTCAAGATCAATAGTTGTCATTATGTTGTTATAGAAAGTTGCAAGGTTTTTCATTATAAAGACATAATGACAACGAGCCATGTGTCCCACTTAGTGTTGGAGGGTTTTAAATGATGTTTTACGTATGAGGATTTTTTATAGCCAGGATTTAACCTTGAATGAATTTTGGCTGCCCATCAACTCCAATTGAAGATTAAAAGATTGCCGTCCGATCTATTAGACAACAAAGTACATCAATGGCCCGCAGGATTTCGCGAGATGGTCTTCTCATTTTGCAAGGGTGTGAGATGCTGCCAGGTGTTGCCTTTCCGACATTTCTTCATGGCGCGGAGTCTCTGCGAGACTCCGAAGCCTGAAATGGCATGACAGTCGTTGGATACGGTGCATATTGGGGTCTCCTTGTGACATCTCAGCCATCCACTGGAAATAAAGATCTGCATCGGCGGTCGCAACTTAATCTTTCATTGGGAGATTCTCGCGACATCGTGGCCGTCCTTCTTAAGGGGAAGATCTTCATCGACGACCAACATTCAATTTCAAGAAAATCAATTTCCCCCCATGGTCAACTCTGTATGTTGCGGGCAGATAACACGTTGGTTATCCTTCTCCACGGTTTTGTTTGTCCATGGCACCCCATAGGGCCAGCTCTTCAATGCCCAACCACTTCTTGGGTCTTGATTGGCGCCATTGCACACCATGCCTCTTTAATGCATGAAATGTTCAAATTTCAGTGATTTGATCTCTTGTGGCTGAGTGCACTTATTTTGTTCTCATCCTGTCACTTCCAGTGGGCAATTGCACTTCATGATCAAATTTCTTTCTGATTCTCAGTTATTGCTTCAACTTGGTTAGGGTTTGAACTCAATGAAAAACATCAGAGTTATGCCTGAACTCTATAAAGAAAAGTTGTAAAAGATTTCTTAAGGGGTTCTTCTCTGTCTGTATTTTTGCAGCAGCATTATGATCTGCAACTTTTGCCTTCCATTAATGAAATAACTCTACTTACCTCTTCTTGCCATTCATTATTTGTGCATGTATCTTGCCTTGTTTTGAATGTATCCCTTCTATTTTCTTAGATTTACATGTGTTTAATTTGTTGGCAATTGTTGCATAGTGAAAATTATCTTTCCTTTTAGCATTTCATTAGTTTCAAACCTGCATGTCATTTTGGGATATAGATTGGAGTTAGGATCTATATATCTGGTTATTTCATTGATGTTATGTGCAGTTGTGGGCAGTATTGTAACCCTAGTTCTATCTTGGTGCATCACCCCCTTTCCTTTTCAGCGTTTTAATTTTAGTTCTCCTTCCCCCTTTTCCTTTCAAGTGGTAGTTTAGTGCACCTTGATAGTGAGGAAGCTGGCCTTCTCTGGAGATTCAGCCTCAGAGCGCAAGTCCCACACTTGGAGGTTGTTTCCATGTTACACATGGTCGCTTGAGGGCCATACCTCAAGCAAAGGTGTAAACTTTTGTGTCAACGGTAGCCTTAGTGAGCCACTCTGACACTGAATCAATGTCCTCCAGAATGATCAATGAGGAGTTAGCGGCCAAAATTTGTCTAGTCCTAAGATGGAGGTTGTAATGAACAAAGACAAGATCATTCAGCCTCTGCACAAACAACACTTCGCCTCTTCAAGTGAATATGCTCGAACATGGATCAATTGCGCTCACATCTAGAAGCGCTATTAGAATGACTCAAAATAAGGATGGTAGTCTTCTGAAGATTTGAGGTTGAGAGCCTAAACATTTGCCACCATTTGTCTGAAATAAGGGAAAAGAAAAACAATTACTCTCATTTACAAGTACAACTTTAAGGCTAAGTTACAAAATCAAAAACTAAAATGCATAATTTATAAGCCATAAACTTAATAGTTAACTTTAAGAATATATTATTTTCATCCGACTGTAATGATGTCCAAGCATCTATGACTATCTTGCTAGAGAAAATTGTCCCTTCCTTATTATTGGATTTGTCTAGCTCAATGGTTGCAGCTAAGACACTGCCATCACTAATCATCCTTTTCATCATTGTATATAGGCTAGTTAGAACCATAGTTACAGGATTCAGACTCGCCTCTGACTCGAAAAGTCAAAATTGGGGTCAGACTTGGACTTAGCGATCAGACTCAACAAGGACTTGGAAAATTGAAAAACCCATGAATTTCTAAGATTTTTAAGGATTTAAAGATTTTTTCATGCATTTTTTAGTCAATTAACATCAAATACACAATAATTGAGATATATAGAAGCTACTTAATACACAATGACATGCACAATTTTGCATAGATCACATAAGTATAAAAGTGAATTTCTGAAAGAAAAAAACTGAATAACATAATATAAAGTTATAAACATAGTGTCACTACAGTGTCAAATGTCAACAATATTCATGGATTATGAAATCCATAGAATCAAAAGTTCAAAACATATATCAAAATAACAGCTGGAGTGTAGAAGATTAAGGCTCATAGTAGCCTATGTCCTCCTACGAGTATGCCTAAGATAAGTCATGAAAGACTCTAGAGCCATCCTCTCTCCATGTGTTTTTGAGGCTGAACCTAAAGGGCATTCTTATCCTCATCCTCCTCCTCACCCACATAATCCTCATCATTAGACTTAGATCCATCACTCCTAGCCTCAGGGTCCTGCACTCAGTCTCCTTACACTCTAGCCTCCTCGAGTACCATCGCTACTGCCTCTGCCTCCCGATCCACTTGATCAACCCACTCCACATCTTCATCACTGAATATAAGAACAACAATATCTGTGTTCCATTTTGCATGTGGATCAACAATCTCTAATACAATCACTGGAGTTGATTACGGCGAAGGTAAATGCGAAGGTTGTAGTGAACAAAAACAAGATCATTCAATTTTTTGCACTGCCAACCTATTGTGCTTCTTCGAGTTTATATACTCAAATAAAATTCAATTGCGTTTGCATCTTGATGCACTAGATGGATGGCTCAAGCTACGAATCAAAATCCTCTGTAAATTTGGCACCTTAGTGCCAAACATCTCCCACCGTGCATCTGAAACAAGAAAATCTTAAATCAATTCAATAAATTTGACTTTATCAATTTAAAATGGTAATAGAATTAGAAATTAGGATGTAGAATCATAGATTTTTACCAGGCATCAGTTCTGTCTTGTTTTTCTTGCACAAATCTCATGCAAATAAGTCCTCTTGAGCTTTTTTAAACATCTCAATCTCATGGACTACAATTGTTCCAACACTTGAATCAGGTGACATTCTCTCTACAATATCATAGAGGCCACTCCTCACCTCATCAACCTTGAAATGTGGGCTGAATTGGTATGCCAGATTAAGAAAGTAGGCAGCTACATGTATAGGCCTGTGAAGTAGATTGTGCCATCGTCTATCAATGACACCCGTATAGGCCCATACGTATCACAATTTCCCACAAAAAAAGAGCCAATGGCCTCCTTCACCCTATCCATGCCCTCATAAATGTAGCCCATTGAGGGCTTCTCTCCATTAGCAATTTGTAGGAGAACAACAAGTGACTCTATGAACTGCATTCATTATGAAAAATGAAAGAGAAACAATCAGCTTTAAGTTTTTCTTTTAAAAATGAACAATAATTTATAACATAATTTCATAAACAAAAAAGGTGAAATGAGAACAAAAAGAAAAATTACCTTCACAGTCTCAGCGATTGGTGTCTAAAAGGAAGCCTCATAAAAAATGCGATCAACTATATCAGTCCTTGTAGTGGTCTTTGCATATGATGATGAGATCCACTCCTCACTTATAAACATGCGTCTCAAACTTCCCTTTGAGTTAAGCAAGGATCGCAACATGAGAAAATTGGTTGCAAATGTAGTGACCACTGGACGAGACAACTCCTTTTGATTTGTGTATTTCCTCATGAGTTTGAGGACCCATGTATGATTATATATGAATTTACATACATTCCTTCCTTGCCCTACAATTGTTTTTATCCAAGGGAATTTACCCAGATCCTCTAACATGAGGTCAATGTAGTGAGCAACACAAGGGGTCCAAAATAAGTGAGGGTGTCTCTCCATAAGAAGCTTACCTACTACAATATAATTTTCTGCATTATTTATAATTATCTACACCACATTCTCCTCACCTACATCCTTTATCACTTCATCCATTACCTCACAAAGATATTCAACATTTTTTTTTCCTGAGGCATCAGTTGATTTCAAAAAAACCGTGGCACTTGAGAAAAACAAAACAAAGTAGTATAATAATCAACAATCAATCGTAAATTCATAATTAAAAAACTCGATCACTTAATCAAGATTCTAAATTTCTAAGTACAAGTTCTACTTCTAAATTTCTAATGTCTACAATTACCTAATGAGGAGACAAGAAAGTTGAGGAGTGTTCTTCTATTAGTCCAACCATCAGTCATGATGGTGCAACCCTTCCTCTTCCGCAACTCACACTACTCCTGAATTGCACCTTCTACATCAGCCACCCCATGGGTCAAAATAGAGCCTCCCAACTTGTTAGCATTAGGGGCTTTGAACCCTGGACCACAAACAGTAACCACATCTATTGCAATTTTCCAATAAGGGGACCTAAAACAAATTAAATAAAATTCAAACAAATTAGTATATTACTATTAAATTTGAAAACATTTTAAAATAAACAAAATAAACATATTATTGTCTCTTGAAAGCAACAGAAGTAAGACATATAAATTAAATAAATAAGTACCTTGCTGCATTGAATGAAATGTTATTGTAGATTAAGAAGTCTCCAAGTGCCAATTTTGCATTATCATGCTTCTCCTTGTTTCAACCCATGCTCTCAAGCGATGGTTGTGTACCTAGAGCTGTGCATAGAACAAAGATGGAATCAAGTGCCAATCTTTTCTTATAAATGTGAAGCCTAGTGGTCACACTCATAGAAGTAGTAGCAGTAGTAGGTGGAGTAGGAGATAATGGAGAGCGAAAACTAGAAGATCCCTCTTGAGCTAGCTATGCCATTTCTTCTTGTTGCTTCTTTTTCAATTCCTTTTTCTCCATTTTTTTCTCTAGAAGAGCTTACATGTCTCGCATAACATCCTAGGGTACTTTCCATTTTTTAGCATCACACCTAAGTATATATGCTAGGTGATACTTCAATCTATTTATGGCTCCTCCGTTATATGTTACATCGCAATGCCAACATGTAACTACTCCTTTTTGTGGCCCGAAATGACATGTTTCCAACCTGTATCCCTTGTTATTGCAGCTGGGTCTGCATTAGGGTTATATGGAGCCCTAGTTCCACTTCCACAAGGCTCACTCTGAGGCATGCTATCGGTGAAATGCGGCTGCTGCTGCAATATGGAAATATTATAAATAGAATTTTTTAGCATCAAATCAGATTTTCAAACTTTAGGGCCTTCTTAGTTCTTACTTATCAAGTTTGTCATCAAGATAAATTTGAATAAATCTAACCAGTAGATACTAGAAGTAGAGACTAAAACAAATGTAAACAAAATGGAAAGCAAAAAATTTGAAGGTAAAACAATTTACAAAACAACACAAAGAAATGCAATTTGTTACTTACCTCTTCAAATTTGCACAAACAATGGAAATGCAAGTTAGTTTGTAGAAGCCTCCTCCAAATGCTTCCTTTAGCTCCTCTCAATGTTTAAGTGCAAGCTACAAAGTTGCATAAACAATCAGCAATCAATATGGTAGAGCCAACCGGTTTGCTAATTTCTCTTTCCAAACCCCAACACTCTTCTCTAACTCTTTCTCTCTATCAAAAACATTAGCAAAGGATGAAATGACCTTTTTAGGTCAAATAGGTGTTATACAAAGAAAAAACAAACCCCTAAACCTTTTATTTTTGCACTTTATGTGTGCTGCTTCCAGCAAGAGTCCAGAGTTCAGGACTCGGCGAGTTAGGCGAGTCTCTAGACTCGGTGGGTCCATGTGGACTCTGTCGAGTCTGAGGCCAAAGGCAATCTACCTTGGTTTGGTGGACTCTAGCTTGGACTCGATGAGTCCTGCTCTGACTCGCAGAGTCTTGGAACTATGGTTAGAACCTCCTCATCTGCCTTTAAGTCAGGATGCAAACGAAATGCTGGATTCAGGTAAGAGGCTACAACATGGATGGACCTGTGGAGCTAATTTTTCCATCTCCTATCAATGATCTCTCAAATGGAGCCATACTTCTCCTACACTCCTGCATACTGGGATCTAATGGCCTATTTAGCCCTATCCATGCCCTCATCTATCTTCTCTCCATTAGTAGTTTATAGGAGAGATACAAGGGGCTCACTAACTTGAATATAATGTAAAAAAATATTTGAGTCAAAACTTAAATATAAAACTAAATTAATAAACAATTAAATAATGAATAGTAATACTAAATGTTAAGTTGTAAGAAATTTACCTTGATTATTTCTTTAGTAGGTGCCCAAAAACCATCCCCATCAAAGAGGCAATTCGCCACATCTATCCCTGTAGTGGTTGTAGTATAGGAAGAGGAAGTCCACTCTGACCCAACAAACATGCGCCTCAATTCTTCCCTTGATGTCAGAAAGAACTTCAGTGTGATGAAATTCGAGGTAGGCATTGTGATGCTAGGTTGAGTTAAATCCCTATCTCCCGTGTATTTCCTCATTGTGTTGAGGACAAATGCATGATTGTAGATAAACTTGCTTATATTTTTGGCCCTTTCTACACATGGTTTGACCCACTCAAGCTTACCAATGTCCTTCAACATGAGGTCAAGGCAATGTGCCCCACAAAGAGACCAAAATATTGTGGGGTGCCTCTCCATCAAAAGTTTACCTGCAATAATTTTAAATTAATTAGAAATTTACAGATGTTAAGAAACTTAGGATTAGAAAAGTTCAAGTAAATTTATTTTCGAAATACGATAAGTTAAAACTTAAAACTTAAAAGTTTACTTGCAACAACATAACTTCCTACATTATCTGTCACCACCTGCACCACATTTTCTTCCCTCACCTCTGCTATGAATTCCTTAATAACCTCACATAAGTATGTGGTGTTTTTGACATGAGAGGTAGCATCAATAGATTTGATGAACATGGTGGATCCTACAAAATTTAAATAGAGAAAAACAATTAATTATCATGGATCGTTAGCAAATTAGCAATCAACAAATCAAAGTTTAAATTATTCAATCACAATTCACTATGCATGTAGGAATGTAGAATGATCAATCACCTCCACAGGAAACAAGAAAAATAAGGACTGTTCTATTCCTCTTATCCCTCCAACCATCAATCATGATGGTGCAACCCTTTACGGTCTATTCCTTTCAATGGTCCTCTACCACAAGTTTCATATTCTCAACCATTTCATCGTAAGAGGTAGCCACTCAACTCATCCTTAGTAGGGGCTGTAAACCTCGGACCAAAAACAATTACAACATCTATTATGCCTTGCCAATAAGGAGACCTGTCACAAATAGATTATGTTTAGAAGTTCAAATGACAAGTCATTATGTAATATGAATCTATGATTACACAAGTAGAAATAATTAAAATTTAACTTTAAACATAAATAAAACAAATTAAAAAGAACTAATTAACTGGCTACAATAAATGGAATGTTGCAAAAGTACCAAAATTTGCAAAAGTACCAAAATTTGCAAATCTTTTTTCTGGCAGCATCATGAATCTCCTTGTTCAAACCCATGCTCTCAAGCAAGGGTTGTGCACTAGGAGTAGTGTGCGGTTTAAAGTAACTATCCAATTTGGACTTTTGTACTCTAAGTCTAAATGTAATAGGGCTAGTCTTAGTATAAGAATGACTAGCACTGGCAGTAACGCAAACACTAGCACTAGCACTGGGACGAAAGGCAGGCTTGGAAGAACCCTCTCCAACACAACCTACAGATGCAGATGTGGGAGCATGAGAGCCAACAGCACTTAACTGTTCAAGTTTTATTTTTTTATTTAACTTCTCTTGTTCATATGCTTCTAATGCCACATAACAAATACGCTTTGCCTTAGCAGTTTGTTGAGTGCACATGATAACATTATGTTAAGGTATGATAGAAAAATAGTATTTGAATCTATAGATGCCGCCAAAATTTATGTCTTTACAAAACATACATTTTGTTTGATGTTTTTGTTCTTCCAGGAGTATATTTCTAAGCCTCATCCTTTCTAGGCATTGTAGAAAATGAAAGTTAATGCCAAAGTAACAAGACTCGGACTCGACCTTGACTCAGCAAGAGTAACTCGACTCGTGACTTGGCTCAAACTCACCTGTGACTCTGCAAAGTGACAAAACCCTTGAAATTTAGAGATTTTTTTAGGATTTAAAGAACATTCCATGCACCCATTATTGAATAAAGCTTAAAGACATAGTAACATTATGAAATAGAAGGTAATTTGATCACATACATCATAAACGTACATCGATTACATAAATGATAAGTACAAAGGTAAATACTAAATTGTAGTTGAAGGAAATAGCAAACATAGATATATAAAATCCATGATATTCATTAAAATGTATATCAAATCCATGAAATCCATCACATCAATAGTCATCATCAAAAGTTCCAAACATATAAGTTAAACAAAAAGTTAGAACAAGTCTATAGCTATGGCTCCTAGTCCTCATCCTCATCCTCATCCTTAGCCTCAGAATAATCTATAATATGCCTCCTTGTAAAGTGTCTAAGGTAGGTTCTGGATGATTGATTAGCCATAGCCTATGGCTGTGAGGTGCCACTAGGATCAACTGTAGCTCTCTGCTCCTTTGCTGCCATAGCCATGACCTCAGCCTCTCTGTCTACCTTGTCAACTCACTCTAGGTCCTCATCATCGAAAACAAGATCAGTAGCTTCAGTGTTCCACTCAGACTCTAAATCAACCTCCTCTAGAGTAATCAGAGAGGTGTCACTATCCAAAATTTCCCTGGTCCTAATGCGCAGGTTGTAATGCACAAATACTAGTTTATTCATTTTCTTCACAGACATCCTATTACGCTTCTTTGAGTGGATGTGCTCGAACATGCTCGAGTTGCGTTCACATCCATAAGCGCTACATGGTTGGCTCAATATGCGGATGGCAATTTGTTGAAGGCCTAAACATTTTCCACCATCTATTTGAAAAAAGGAAAAGAAAAAAATATTATTTTCATTTCTACCTTTAAGCTAGAAAATTAGAAACTAGATAACAAAAATAACGTGTTATGCAATGTGCATAAGCTGCAATTTTTATCTAGGTGCAATTTTGTATGACTCTCTTTACAGATTTGGCTTGAAAAAATGGGCCCTGTTGCATTATTATAGGCATCCATCTCAAGCAATATATTTGTGGCATTAGTTTCCATCTTCAATATCACAGTATATAGGCCACTAAGAACATCCTCATCTACCTTGAAATCATCATATAAATGGAATGCTGGATTGAGGTAATAGGGTGCTGTATGGATGGGTCTATGAAGTTGATTTTGCCATCTCCTATCAATTATGTCCCAAATGGGGCCATACTTGTCCTCAACTCTTACATATTTAATTCTAATGGCCTCCTTGGCCCTATCCATGCCCTCATATAGGTAACCCATAGCGGGCTTCACCTCGTCAGCATCTCATAGGAGGGCTACAAGGGCTTAGTGACGTACAAAACAGTTAAACAAAAAGACAATTGAGTGAATGAAGGTATGATCATTGGAATATGAAACTTTGCAAGTTTGCAGTATGAAAATAAAACAAAAATATGCATGACATAAATTAATTTATAATTTTAAGTTTTTAAATCACCTCTGCAATCTCCTTACAAGGGGTCCAAAAACCTTCATTATAAATGCATTTTGTTGCATCTATCCCTACAGGGATGGTAGCATAGGAAGAGGAAGTCCATTGTGGACCAACAAACATGCAGCTCAAAGGTAACCTTGAATTTAACAAGGATTTTAGTGTGATAAAATTAGAGGCAAATCTTCTGATACTGGGAAGAGCCAACTCCTTTCCTTCCATGTATTCCCTCAAAATGCCGAGAACCAAGGCATGATTATAGATGAACTTGCAAAGATTTTTGGCCTTATCAACACATGATTTCACCCATTCAATCTTGCCAATATCCTCTAACATGAGGTCGAGGCAAAGGGCCGCACATGGAGTCTAAATGATTCTTAGGTGTCTCTCCATCAATAGTTTTCCTGCACAACAATTTGAAATTAATTAGTAAAAATTTAGATGTGGTAAGAAACTTTTAAATTTTAAAAACTAAAATTAAAAATTTAGAAACTTAAATTTTTTCCTGTGGTAACAATATCAGCTGTATTATTAGTCACCACCTGGACAACATTCTCTTCCCCCACCTCCCTTATGACCTCCTCAATAGCCTCACATAAGTATGTCACATTTTTGACATGTAAGAAAGCATCTATAGACTTGAAAAATATGGTGGATCGTGAAAGTGAAAATAAAACAGAATAATTATTATTGACCAATCAATAAAACACAATTTTAGTTATTCAATAATCAATTAATAATTTAATACATTAAACTTTAGTTTTTGAGAAGTAGAGGATGATGAATTTCCTCTACTAGATACAAGAAAATTTAGAAGAGTCCTATTCCTCCTATCTGTTCATACATCTGTCATAATGGTGCAACCTTTTTTGTTCTAAATCTTTTCATGGTCCTCCAACTCAAGTTTCATTTCCTCAACCATTTCTAGTAAGAGGGGGCCACTTAACTCATCTCCAGTAGGGGCTTTAAACCCCACACCACAGATGGAAATTATTGACCAATCAATAAAACACAATTTTAGTTATTCAATAATCAATTAATAATTTAATACATTAAACTTTAGTTTTTGAGAAGTAGAGGATGATGAATTTCTTCTACTAGATACAAGAAAATTTAGAAGAGTCCTATTCCTCCTATCTGTCCATACATCTGTCATAATAGTGCAACCCTTTTGGCTCTAAATCTTTTTATGGTCCTCCAACTCAAGTTTCATTTCCTCAACCATTTCTAGTAAGAGGGGGCCACTTAACTCATCTCCAGTGGTGATGGGGACACAACCCAAGAACAGAATGGACACGACAGAAAAAAGAAATTGTATTAACTGAAAAATAAGCTAGTACATTCAGTATAGAGAAAATAAACTTTAAAACATGCCCTAAGACTTACAATAGCATAAATGTGGAGATAATTTCTCCTTTCAGTACCTCCTCTCAAACTCCACTCCGAACTGCCTTTTACAATGCCAAGAATCTCCTTAAATAGACCCCGGAGGGTTAAGGACTATGAATACATTCTAGAAAGTGCTAGTAGGCATCCACCGACCAAATAGAAGGCTCTAGAAGCTGCGTTAGAAGTCGGCGCAAATTTAGAAGAATCCAGAAACGGTAACCGAACTTTCGGGAGGCATAACTTTTGAACTGTAGCTCCGATTGACGAACCGTTTACATTTTCGGAAAGCTCTCGAAGCGCTCTATAGCCCTGGGGACAGCTTTGCTCGTCACCCATTTTTCGGCCCTTTTCGAGGTCATTTAATGCCCCTAACCTGACTTCGAAGCATTCTTAGGTCTCCAAAACTCGAAAAATTGCAATAACTTTCAAACCGTGGGGCCTTTTGACCTGATTCTTTTTCTGGAATGCTCTAAATCACAATTACATTCATCTGGCCAATTCACACCTTCTAGTTTACCAAAATGATGGTCCAATTACATACTCCTATTTTTTCGAGATTTACTAGCACACTGATAGTGGAATTGTGAGAGTTGGAACCTTTATTTGACCCAAATGGGTGTCCAAAAATGAAAACACATGAAACAGAAACTAAGTATATTTTTTTGGGTGACACAGGATTGCCCTTATACCTCTGGATGCTCCTGCATCAGACACCCAGGGTAGATTGAAAAGTGACCCTGTCACTTTATGAATGGTAGAGGAAATCCCATATGGGAAACCTCTGCTGCTGAAATCCAAGTTGAGTCCTTGATCGGTCGTCCTTTCCATTTGACCAAATACTCTTCATACTGCCTATTTCTAGTACTACCCACGCGATGATCTAGAATGTCTTCTATCTCCTCCTTAGAAGCAGGAATTGGACATGGCTCTAACACTAGCTCCTCATCTGCACCATCATCATGATACTCTGTTAAATCTGCAATGTTGAAAATGGGAGAAATGTGAATACCATCTGGCAGCTCCACTTCATATGCATTTCCTGAGTCATGTTTCTTCAAAATTTTGCAGGGGCCAAATTTCTTCATTTTCAGCTTGTTGTAAGTACCGGCTGGAAATCTTTCTTTTCGTAAGTGCACCATGACTAGATCCCCTACTTGGAATTCCTTATGTCTTCTCCTTTGATCAGCCCTAGCTTTATACTCTTGATTCATCTTGGTAATTTGTGCTTCAACCTCCTCATGTAGACGCTTGATATGTTCAGCAAATTCTTCAGCTTCAACACTTGTCCTCTCCCCTTGTTCTATCTTCCTCAATTCTGGTGCAGTCCTTGGGCTATTCCCATATACAATTTGGAATGGTGATTTTCCAGTACTCCTATTTATAGAGTTATTGTAAGCAAACTCTGCTTGTGGTAGAATCAAATCCCATCCCTTGGGCTTATCCCCAACTAAACATCTCAGCAAATTGCTCAGACTTCTATTTACCACTTCTGTTTGGCCATCAGTTTGTGGGTGATGTGTGGAACTGAATTTCAAGTCGGTTCTTAACTTTTTCCACAATGTCCTCCAGAAATACCCCACAAATTTAGTATCTCTGTCAGAAACTATGCTCCTTGGAAGACCATGTAGTCTTACCACCTCTTTGAAAAACAAGTCTGCAATATGGACAACATCATGAGTTTTGTGGCATGGAATGAAATGTGCCATTTTGGAGAACCTATCAACCACCACGAATACTGAGTCATTACCCCTTTGTGTCCTTGGCAATCCAAGAACAAAATCCATACTTATGTCCTCCCATGGCCTTAATGGAACAGGCAATGGCTGATATAGGCCAGTATTGTGACTAAACCCCTTGGCAACTTGACAAACCTGGCAACTCTGTACAAACTTCTTCACATCCTGTGAAATTTGAGGGCAAAAATAATGTTCTCTAAGAATGACAATGGTCTTATCTCGACCAAAATGTCCTGCCATCCCTCCACTGTGTTTCTCCTTAATCAGATTTTCCCTCATGGAACTCCTTGGAATGCACAATTGACTACCCTTGAACAACATGCCATCCTGAATCAAATAGTCTAACCACTTGGTTCTATCTACAGCAACAGCTTCTTTACAAGCTTTCCATGCTTCAGCAAAATCAGGATCCTCGGGGTACAAATTCTTGAGTTCATCAAACCCAACTACTTCAACTTGCTTTACTGTAAGCAACAACTGTCTCCTACTTAGTGCATCTGCAACCCTGTTAGATTTTCCACTTCTATGCTTCAACACAAATGTATAACTCTGCAAGAACTCTACCCACTTCATATGCCTCTGATTCAATTTACCGTGGCTATTTATGTACTGTAATGCCTGATGATCAATATACAAAACAAATTCCTTTGGCAATAAATAATGCCTCCATTTCTTTAAGGCCTGAACTATTGCATAGAACTCTTGATCATAAACATAATACTTCTTCTTTGCATCATTCAATTTTTTACTAAAATATGCAATAGGCTTACCTTCTTGGCTTAATACAGCCCCAATAGCACTGCCACTGTCATCACAATCCACCTGGAAAACCTTTCTAAAATCTGGAAGTGCCAACACAGGTTGTTCTGTTACCTTCTTCTTCAGCAATTCAAAACTTCTCGCAGCTGCTGCAGTCCATTTGAACTCTTTTCTATCCCTTCTTATTGTATCAATTAGGGGTGCACATATGCCACTGAAATTCTTAATAAACTTCCTGTAAAAACTAACCAGACCATGAAATGATCTTACCTCAGTAGCAGACCTTGGAGTAGGCCATTCCAAGATGGCTTTTACCTTCTCCGGATCCATTTTGAGACCTTCGGGTGATATAACAAACCCCAAATAGACTAACTCCCTTTTTGCAAAGATACACTTCTTCAGATTAATTAACAGTTTCTCTTCCCTTAGCCTTTCAAGGACACTACGAATATGCAGTAAATGTTCTTCCAAAGTCTTGCTGAAAATTAAAATATCATCCAAATAGACAATAACAAATTTTCCCAAGAACTTCTTAAGTACCTCATTCATGAGCCGCATGAAGGTGCTTGGGGCGTTCATCAATCCAAAGGGCATGACTAACCACTCATAAAGACCCTCCTTGGTCTTGAAGGCTGTTTTCCACTCATCTCCTTCTCGAATTTGTATCTGATGATAGCCACTCTTGAGATCTATCTTTGTGAAGTACTGAGCTCCACTCAAGCAGTCCATAAGATCATCCATCCTTGGCAAAGGAAACCGGTACTTGATGGTTATCCTATTTATAGCTCGAGAATCTGTACACATCCTCCACTCTCCATCCTTCTTTGGTGCGAGTACTGCAGGTACTGCACATGGACTCAGGCTCTCTCGAATCAAGCCCTTCCTCAACAGCTCCTGAACCTGTCTGTTTAGCTCCTTTGTTTCAGTAGGAGTCATCCTGTGAGTAGCCTTGTTAGGCAAACTAGCTCCTGGAATCAGATCTATCTCATGACTGATTTGCCTTATTGGTGACAATCCATCTGGAACATTATCAGAGATAATATCTCCAAACTCCCCTAGTAAATCTAAAACTTCAAGTGGTATTTCACTACTACCTTCTTTATCTTTCCTAGGAATCAAAGCATAGCACATATGCTGATGTTTCATGCCATTTAAAAACTTCCTTTCATCAACAAGACAAATCCTAGCACTGCTACATACCTTTTCACCTTCCTTTTTCATGGGCTTCAATTTGTGGTGAACTCCATCCTTTGTCAGAGAGTATGTGTTTGCATGTCCATCATGTACTGCATGTCTATCAAACTGCCATGGTCTACCCAACAATAGATGGCAAACATCTATTGGAATAACATCACAGAGAACTTCATCATGGTAACTCCCAATTTTGAATTTCACTAAACATTGTTCACTTATCAGGACCTTATGATCATCTTTTACCCAAGCAATCCGATAGGGCTGGGGATGTTTCTCCCTCTTGAGCTTCAGCTTAGAGACCATCTCTTCTGATACCAAGTTATCAGTGCTACCACCATCAATGATCACATCACAACATTTATCCTCACACTTGCATCTGGTACGGAACAAACTCCTCTGTTGTCCTGGTTCAATCTTACCACTTAGTAGGACTCTTTCATTTACCAAGGTCTCTCCTCTTTCTGCATCCTCTGAATGTGATGATTGTGCATCCTCATCCACATGAGCAACCCTAGCTTGGCACTCAGCTCTCCTATCTGTCCTTCCTTGTCGTTGAGGGCATTCAAAGACACGATGACCTTTATTGCAATGGAAACAGGTACCACGGAAGCGTCCTCTTCCTTGTCCACGTCCTCTACCTCTTCCTCTCTGATTTCCAAAGTCTTGATCATGGGAGCGGTTGAAACCCTCATTCCTCTGGTTCCTGCTAGTACCCACATCTTCATTTTTCTTTTGGGTTTCATTGCGACCTCCAGATGATCTACCGCTTCCCCTTCCTCCTTGACTGCGCCCTCTTTGTCTTCCTTCAAACCTTTTATTCAGCTTCTCTTCAACTCGTAGGGCAAACTGGTATGCCTCTTCAACGCTGGTCATTCTTACCAAACTTAATTCCTCCTGGATGCTAGGTCGCAACCCACTGATATAACGAGCAACCTTCTCCTTATTTGCTTCTGCATGCTCCGCTCTAATCAAGAGTCAGTAAAATTCCTCTGTATATTCTTGGACTGATCTTCCTGCTTGCTTTAACCCATGCATCTTCTTAAACAAATCAAGCTCGTAGTTCACAGGAATGAACTGCTTTTTCAATTTGTCCACCATGCGATCCCATCTTGTGATCTTCTCCTTTCCTCTTCTGTTTCTTTCCAATTGAACCTCTTGCCACCAGATTTTGGCATGGCCTTTCAGTTTGGCCTTTGCAAACTTAACCCTATCTGGGTCCCTGATATCCTCATACTCAAAGTATTCTTCCAGTTCATTGATCCAATCGATCAACTCATCTGGTTTTAGATTTCCTGAAAATACACCCGCTTCAATTGTGGGTCTTTTCCCAAACTTAGTAATGGCCCTAAAAAGCCTTTCCTTTGCATGATTCAGAACTTCCCCGTCAAATTCCCCTTCTGGTCCCATTTCATCTTCTTCGTTGTCATCTTCACTTTCATCACCTGCGGCCACAGTTGCTCCTCTACGGAGCTCCTCCTGCAATGCTTGTACCTGCCTTTGAAGGGCTCTAACCTCCTCAGGATTAATAGCTCTGGCCCTTTCGCCATGCTCTCTTCGTGGAGGCATCTTCTAACTCGAACCCACAACCACACAGTCCTGGTGCAAAATGCCTCACAGTCGGCGCTCTGTCTACACACTTAGGAAAACCAGCTCTGATACCACTTGATGGGGACACAACCCAAGAACAGAATGGATACGACAAAAAAGGGAAATTGTATTAACTGAAAAATAAGCTAGTACATTTAGTACAGAGAAAATAAACTTCAAAACATGCCTTAAGGCTTACAATAGCATAAATGTGGAGATAATTTCTCCTTTCAGTACCTCCTCTCAAACTCCACTTCGAACTGCCTTTTACAATGCCAAGAATCTCCTTAAATAGACCCCGGAGGGTTAAGGACTAGGAATACATTCTAGAAAGTGCTAGTAGACATCCACCAACCAAATAGAAGGCTCTAGACGCTGCATTAGAAGTCGGCGCAAATCTAGAAGAATCCAGAAACGGTAACCGAACTTCCGGGAGACATAACTTTTGAACCGTAGCTTCGATTGATGAACCGTTTACATTTTCGGAAAGCTCTCGAAGCGCTCTATAGCCCTATGGACCAGCTTCGCTCGTCCCCCATTTTTTGGCCCTTTTCGAGGTCATTTAATGCCCCTAACTTGACTTCAAAGCATTCTTAGGAGGTCTCCAAAACTCAAAAAACTACAATTACTTTCAAACCGTGGGGCCTTTTGACCTTATTCTTTTTCTGGAATGCTCTAGATCACAATTACATTCATCTGGCCAATTCACACCTTCTAGTTTACCAAAATGATGGCCCAATTACATACTCCTATTTTTTTGGGATTTACTAGCACACTGATAGTGGAACTGTGAGAGTTGGAACCTTTATTTGACCCAAATGGGTGTCCAAAAATCAAAACACATGAAACATAAACTAAGTCTAAGTACATTTTTTTGGGTGACACAGGATTGCCCTTATACTTCTGGATGCTCCTGCATCAAGTGGGGGCTTTAAACCCCATACCACAGATGGAAACTGCATCAATCATGCTCTGCCAATAAGGAGTCCTGTCACATTTATAAAAATATTTAAGTTAGCATATTTCAACATCAAGTTAATATTATAAAATTTTATTTTCAAAGTTTAATTTAAAAATTAAAAGTAAAACAATCAAATATAAATGAACTACCTGGCTATAATAAATAGAAAGTTGCAGAAAAACCAAAACTTGCAAATTGCTCTTCTTCTAGCTTCATGGATCTCCCTATTCCAACCCAAGCTCTCAAGTGACAATTGTGCACTAGGAGTAGAACATGGTACAAAAAAATTGTCCAACCTAGATTTTTTGACTTTAGGACGAAAAGTAATGCTAGTACTACTATCAGGGGTAGCGCCACTAGCAGAAATAGATGTAGAAGCAGTAGCACTAACACAAGCACTAGGATGACAAGGAGGAAGGGAAGAACCTTCTCCAACACAACCTATTGAACCTAGGGGTGTAAAACTAGATACAAATGCAGCTCCAGATGAGGGTGGATGGGAAGTGGAACCAATCTGAGCTAACTCTGCTAATTGTTTTTGTCTTATTTCTTTTTCTTGTTCATATTTTGCCAATGCAAAAACGTTTAGCCTCAGCAATTGCAACTTTACAAGGCTTAGCATCATGTCCATGTATGCCAACGATATGATATTTCAATCTATTTACCCTCCCACTATTAATGGTCTTACAAAATAAGCATTTTCTTTGATTTCTACCTCTACTTGGAAAGTCTATGGTGTACTTCCAACATTCATCTTTTTTTTGCCTTTAGAGATCTTAGGTTTTTTAGCTAGAGGAGCCATTATGAGTAAGGGAAAAAATGTTTTCAAATAAGGTTGCTACAATAAGACATTTAAAACCAAAAATTACTATTTAAGCATTGTATTTTATGAAGATTTAAAGTAAAATAAAACCCATAAACATAGAGAAAAAATTCATTCGAAATGACCATAAATATATAGAGAAAAACCATTTAAATTAAAAAAAAAACTCTTATCTCTTTTAAACGAGTTGATTAGTGTTGAGAAGAGCTCCTATAAACTCTTTGATGTTCTAAATGCAAGTATATAGCTGCTCCAATGTCACAAATGCAAGTGCTCTATTTCTCTTTCTTCCTCTCTTTTTCTTTCTTTTTCTCACATAAGAGTCTTATGAAAGCCCTTTTAGGGTTATTAGAAAAAGAAACATTAAAAAAACCAAAAAAGAAGAAGAAAATGTTATGTTTTTTTGGCATCCGGATTTGCCCACCCGCGGTTGGGTCACAATGTATGTGACCCACGAGTCATGTGACTGACCCATGGGTTAGGAGAGTCACGCGGGTCACTCAAGGTGACCCGTTGGGCCAGGGTTATGGGTCATTTTGACTCGGCTAGAGTAACTTGACTCGCTGACTTGGGCAACTCACATGACTCGCAGTGAGTTTTATTACTCTGGTTAATGCTGCTGCATTAAGAAAATTGAAAAATTCAATTAAAAACTTAAATTAATAAAAAAACAGCAAACCCTTCATTCTTTTTGAGAAAATTGTAAATACATGTTTGCACTTTTGTTATAAAAACATTGTAGGGTTTGCAAGATTACACTTTGCAATTTAGTTAGAAACATTCAAGATTTACAAATGAAAAACAATTTAACAAAAAATGAAGAATACAGTAACATACAAAAAAAATAAAAAATCAACACTTTCCTCTTGCAAATAAGTTCAGGAGTGTTGCCATTGACTCCCTAAATTGATTTGTGATCTCCTTGATGCTCCTCTTTTTGCTGATTGCAAAACTATAGTTTCTCTTTTCTCTTCTTCTCTCACTTTTCCTCTCTTTTTGTCATACTATAGAAATAGAAGGCCTTTTAGGGTTATTAGAAAGAGAAATGAAAAACAAATAATTAAAAATATATTTTTTTAATGTTTTTAAGTTGCAACTCCCAATTGCCACATGACCTATTTCTCATGCCGATTGCAACAATTTTTGGGGGATTTTTGATGAATCGTGGTTCATGGTGATTCATACCAAGAAATTGGCAATATGAGTCAAGGATTCATGAAAAATCGCATAGCATGTATCGAATCGAAAAATTGCTAGAATCGCGGCAATTCTGGGATCTTTGGTTGGCAGTGGGCCAACGTCCCTCACTGGATTCGCGACATGGTTTAACAACCTCTTTTTTGAATACAAGTTGATTAAGTCTAGTGGTTGTATTAGACATTAACAAGTTGATTAAGTCAGTGGGCCAACGTCCCTCATTGGATTCACGACATGGTTTAACCTCTTTTTTCTTCTATAAGTCTAGTGGTTGTATTAGGCATTAACAAGTTGATTAAGTCTAGTGGTTGTATTAGACATTAACAAGTTGATTAAGTCTAGTGGTTGTATTGGGCATTAATAGGTCAATCTGTTGGTGCATCGACAACCCTAGCGATTAACATACTACCCTTATGGTACAGCAGCATTAGAGAGTATCTCTCAACCTCATAGTTTCCAAGGGACATGCCACCAAGAGAATGCAAAAAGTTGGTCCTCAGAAGCACGATATTCTAGTTGATCAATGGGTTGCTCTATAAGATGGGACTCGACCAAGTCTTCCGGAGATGCATCATGGAATAAGAAGTTCCAAGTATTCTAAGAGAGGCACACGAGAATCCTGCTGGAGGCCACATGGTACCAAAGACCACAACTTAGAAGGTGTTACTGGCAGGCTTGTGGTGGCCTACATTGTACAATGATGCTTGAGAATAGGTTGCGGAATGCGACATATGCTAGAGAGTTGGAAAACCATTGAAGAGGGATTTTATGCTGCTAAACCCCTCTCATGCATAGGAGTTGTTTGAACGACGGGGATTAGAATTTATTGGACCATTGAAGACCAAGGTTGCACAGGGATGGGGATACTTGGGTACTTAGGGTACCGGTATGGGTATGGGTACATGACTATTTATCAAAATAGGGGATGGGGGTACTTGAGCACATCAATTTTTTTTAATATAATTTAATATTTATAGAAAATCTGAAATTATGAGTCATGACAATGGTTTTTCAAAACAAGAACAGTGATAAAGTTTGCAAATGGTAATGTATTGTTTTCAGTTTCAGATTTGAAACATGTTTGTAATAATAATATATGATAGAATGTTTTGATGCATAAATCTTGCTTGAAGTTCTGAGCCTATCCTGCCTTCACCTCCTCGCTCTCCAAGCCTCTCCTTCAAAATTCACCTTGCAAAACAAAGGAGGAAAATGCATTATGTTTACGAAATGATGAAATGATGGAAGCCTTAAAATTTCATGAAATGTAATCAAATTAACATCAAACAAAAATGATTTTTCTCAAGTTCGAGATCAAGTCTATATCTTCTTGCAATTCAAAATAATCTTGACCCTACAACTTGATATGAACTTACTCAATATCTGGAAAAATAACCAAGTTTTTCAATATGTAACCTGCCCAGATTTTAATTTTCTCACCCTCCTTTATCTCTGATGTTGAAGTTGAATCAGTCCTTCAGGTGTAAAATTAATGCCTTTGAAGTCTTCAAATGGTTGACTTTACAAACTAACCTGCTGCTCTCAAGATGATCGAATTCTCCTTTATGACAACTCAGTGCCTTGAGGGTAACAATTCACTGCCTCAAAATGGAGATAACTTGCTGCCTCTAAAAAGGAAATCACTGCTAATAAAGCGAGGAGTTCACTGCTTTAAGGGCAGAGGTAAACTTGTTTTTGTTTGATGTTGAAATGAAACACAGCTCCCTCCTTAAATAGGCAGTTGGGAAAGACATGCCTGTACAAGGACTGACTTGATGATTTTTAAACCAATTAAAGCATCTCAGTTGATCCCCCTTCCCTTCCTTAAGGCCAAGTTGATAGATTGGATGAAAGGCATGACTAAGCACTTAAACATTAAGAAAAATCACCTCTTTTCGCGTTCATCAATTCCCTTTTAGACTTTAGTCATGTTCAGAATTCAAGCACGGCAGAGGATAATTTATCCTTGGGGTATCACAGAATCTGCTATCACTCAAGGAATTGCTTTGACATTGCCTTCAAACACCAATTCCAACTTTTCTAATTTAAACTCGCAACTCAATTCTTCAAATACTCATTGCATTCCCTCGTATTCTGTCATAAGTCTGTGGTTTTTAAGGATTTTTGGATCCTTCTCCAATGCTCAAACTCATCTTCACTTCCTCAATTTGTTCCCCTTTCATCATCCTTCTTTTCATTTGTAGTTGAGCAACTTGGAGATCAAAGTTTGCAGCTTCTATTCCACAATGCAAGGCGAGTTTGGTGACATTAGAGGATTCTGGAATCCTCTTGAGGTGGTGGAATCCGCCACTCCTAGACGATTTTCCTCTTCACCTTCATCCTCTTTAAACTTATAATTTCCTCATAAACTTCTGCAATCTGACCGATCTACCTTGCCATTCATGTTTTTGCTCATCACTTTATGAATTTGGAGAGTCAAATTTTTGTTTGCGTCCTTATAACGCTAAGGCAGAATTCAGGGATATAAGAGGATTATTGATTCCTCAAAAGCTGGAGGATTCCACCATGCCTAGAGGAATTTTCATTTTCTCAATTTTCTCAAACTCATTTCACTTCCTATTCCATCACCTCTCTATCTTTGTCTATCTAAGAAAGCTCGGATGCTTGACATATGTTTTGATCCTTGATCTTGATTACTCCCAACCCAACGCTTTCAGCTCCAAGTGGAGTTTAGGCATGCTAGAGGACACAATATCCCTGGAGGATGGTGGATTCTGCCATCCTTCAAGAAATTTCTTTCATTGCTTAGTTACACTTAATTCTAATTTCTCATGCCAACATTGTATGATCTTCATCAATTTAGTTTCCTCCTTGATTTTGTTTGGTTGGTGAGTTTAATGCCTTTCATGAGGTAAGAATCCTAGGAAGAATAAGGATGAAGGGGAATTTTAAACCCTTGGGGGATGATGAGATCCGCCATCCCTCAAGGAATTTCCTTAATTTCTTTTCAAATTCAAAGCTCGCCTTTGCCTTCCATTACTTCTCCTTTTGCTTGATCTTCTCTTGTCTTGGTGAAGTTTTGAATTTTCCTTACACTTGATCAAATCAAGTTATTGTAATGTTCATATTTGAGGGTGAAAATCTGGCCCCTTGAGGACTTTCCCCATTCTCGTCATTTTCAGTATTATCTAGTCATGTTTGCCTTGTAACAACTCTTTCTTTTTATTCACTTATCACTTGCAATCTTGGTCTTAAAGTTCCTAATTCAATCCTTATTACCCTTGTCTTCCACCTTGCTCTTAAGTTGTCTTGAATTGCCTATACTCAGGAGGTGGAAAACTTACTGCTTAGAGGATTATAAATCCTGAGGGGGCAGACAATTACTTCCCCTTGTGAGGATTCCTATCCATTGCCCTTGCACAATCCCCAAGTCACATTACTCTGTTCAAACCGTATATAATGTTAAGTCTGACTTCATGCCCTGATTTTCATTATTCCTCAATCTGAATCACCTTTCTTCCAAGATTTTGACCTCAAAGACATGTTTATTTGTCCACTCAATGACGTGATTGTTTGCTGATAGGAAGATTTTGAGGAGCAGGCATGATTTTAGATTACAAAGAGAGGGCGAAGTTTGAGGAGGGGTAAGAATTGTGGAATCCTCAAGGGCTGGTGGAATCTGCCATGCCCAGAGGATTCTATCCTTATCCGATCTGCTGTCCACGCATAGTGATTTTTTGCCCTTTTAAGGCCCTTCTTAAGGTGAAATTGGAAGGGTAGGCCTGTCTAATGGTTATACTTGACCAAATTGAATGCTATATCCACGACTTTATCTATCCTTTCATGCACTTGCTCAAACTCAAACTTAAGAAACTTGACTGATTTTTCTCTCTCTCCGACTTGGAGACTTGAAATGTTACCAATTAAAAGCACCTAAGACCATCTAAAAGAAGTAGTGGCCATTGCTCCTACTGCCTAAGCGAAAATAGGGGGTCCCCATTTGCAATGGGGCGATGGTGTGAAAACCTCACAACAGGAACTGCCACTCAATTCCTTTAGCGACTCTTCCCCTAGATCCCCAACATATAATGTCCCATTGTTGTCCTTAAACCAAGATGCTTGCACTCCATCCCACTCTCCCCCTCTCCAAATCCCATACTAATGCAGGAGCATCCTGGGTTGTATTGCTATCTTGCATGTCTGCCTTGTTTCTTTGTTGTTGCCGAGCTCATAGTTGGTGCCAAGTCCTTAGTTGCTGTTGAGTTGCAATGCCTTGCATTATCGAGTTCCTTAGTTGTTGGCAAGCTCTTAGTGGTTGCCAAGTTCCTGGTTGATGCCGAGTTCATAATAGTTGTCGAGTTCCTAGTGTTTGCCGAGTTCATAATGTTGTCAAGTTTTTGGTGTTTGCCGAGTTCCTGGTGTTTGCTGAGTTCATAGTGGTCGCCAAGTTCGCAATGTTTGTCGAGTTCCTGAGGATGCCAAGTCCATGTTTGAACTGAGCACTGCCAAGTGCCAATATTGTTTTGGGTCTTCTTTGACCGAGTTATCTGTGTCTGGTTCCAGTTTGAGTCAACCTTGCAGATTGATTGGTATTTAATATTTGTTGGAAGTTGACTTGTGGCTTGGTTTGCATTTAATGTAAGGGTTTATTTAGTTGGTATTTGTAACAGACCAACTTGTGGCCGTGCAAGTATTTAACAGGGGTCTTGGGTAGAGTCTTAGGTAGGAGGGTAGATCACGAAGAGTAGAAGTAAAGTTGGAATGCAAAGTTTATCATTGAAGATTGAAGTTTGAATTGTAATGTTGGCCGTAACCCAGAAGGCCTTACAGCTAGGCATGTATGTTGATGATTTGATGAATTTATAAAGCGCTTTGGCGCTTCTATCTCCTTTGGTTGGTAGTCTTTTTTTTTTTCCACTATGTTTACTCTTGCAGGTGGCTTTGATAGCTAGGTGTGCCTTTGGCCCTAGTTATCTCATGTTCTTCTTGTGTCAGGTGGTATTAGAGCTTGAGGTTCGTCATTGTGGAGATTGGATCATGTAGAAACCCTAAGTTGATTTGGTTGTAAGGTAGTGGATCTGAGGATTTGACTTATAACTTGTAGAGGGTTATGATCTTAAGGAACCTAATTATAAAGATGGTTAGAGGTAGAGGGAATGTCGATAATGCCATATTGGATACATTGAGACAAATTGCAGCTAGACTAGATGTTGTGGAGACAACCTAGAGGAGAGGAGCACATCTTGATGATGTAAGTGATGATGAAGTGGTAGCACCAAACCCTAATCCAGAGCCTGAAAAAGATCAAGATGAAGCAAGATTGTTGAGATTATTGTCTAGGGCACATTCAAAGCTCGTTATAGAAGTTGTTCTTTATGATGAAAAATTGGATACCAATGTTGTGTTGGATTGGATCTCTAATATGGAGAAGGTCTTTGAGTATGAAAACACTCTTGATAATAGGAAGGTGAAAATTGCAGTTACTAGGTTGAAGGCTCATGCTTCACTGTGGTGGGAGCATTTGCAAACTGACAGACAAAGGAGAGGAAAGGAGAAAATCAAGACTTGGCTGAAAATGGTGAACAAGGTGAAGGACAAGTTCCTTCCTACTGATTACCAAGTTAGCTTGTTGAGAAGGATGCAAAGTTTGAGGCAAAGGGACATGACTATAAAGTAGTATACTGAAGAATTTGATAGATTGGACATTAGGTCTGGACATGTGGATGATGATGTGGAGAAAATCGGAAGCTACATCAATAGATTGAGATCTGGAATTCAAGATGAAATATGTTTTGTGAAATTGGAAAGTGTGGAAGAAACATATTAGTATGCCTTGAAAGCTAAGGAGATCTTGACAAAGAAGCATGAAAGACAAAGAGGTAGAGGTGGTAGATTCCAGAGAGGTAGAGGTAGATCTTATAGAGAAGGTGGTAGATTTGACAATTCTATACAAGACAAAGGAAAATCTGAATGGAAGAATGATGACAAAGGGAAGACCGAGTGGAAAGGTGGTAGTTCTTATCGAGGAAGAGGTAATTCTTATTTTAGAGGTGGCTTTCATGGTAACTATTTCAGATGTGGTAAAGAAGGGCATAGATCCTTTGAATGTAGAACCTCTGAAAATGGGCAATGTAACAGAAATGTTGTAGTTCAAAGACACATTGAGGGTTCATTGAGTGATTGAGGCTGGAGAAAATATGGTGGTGAGAAGAACCTTATGTAATAAGGGAAGTGATGAGGAACCTATCCTAAGAAGAAGTCTTTTGAAGACTAGATGTAAGATGGCTGGAAAATGTTGCAAGGTGATCATTGACAGTGGTAGTTCTACAAATTTGGCATCGGAAGAGCTAGTTACAAAGTTACAGTTGCAGAGGCTGAATCATCCTAAACCTTATCATGTTTCATGGATCAAGGATGAGCATAAGATATTGGTAAGTGAACAATGTATTGTGAAGTTCAAAATTGGACATTATTTTGATGAAATTATGTGTGATATTATGCCTATGGATTGTTGTCATATTCTATTGGGTAGACCTTGGCAATATGATAGATATTCTATACATGATGGAAGATTGAATCAATATACTCTTTGGGTGAATAGGAGAAAGAAAATATTGCTGCCTTTGATTGAAAGTCCAAATGAGGTTAAATTTTACTATTGTGAGAGTTTGCATGGTTAATGGAAAGCAATTTGAAAAGGAAATAAAGAAGAATCAAATCTGTTCTGCCGTAATTCCTAGGAGACCAAGTTGTGCCAGTAGCAACCGAGTATCAAAAAAGTGTTAACCGAGAGCCAATCTATAGTGACCGAGTGACAAAAGTTAGTGGTAACCGAATGACAATAGAAGCTGGTGGTATTGACCGAGTGTCAGTGGAAATTACAAATCTTCTGAATGAGTATAAAGATATTGTTGCAGAAGATATTCCTGATGGTTTACCTCCAATGAGAAGTATAAGTCATTGCATGGATTTGATTCCTAGAGCTAGTTTTCCGAATAAAGCACCATATAGATTGACACCTACTGAGAATGAAGAACTTAACACAAGTGCATGAATTGTTGCAAAAACGTTTGATCAGAGAAAGCTTGAGTCCATGTGTTGTACTTGCTGTATTAGCACCTAAGAAGAATGGAGAATGAAGAATGTGTACTAATTCTAGAGCTATCAACAAGATTATAGTGAACTATAAGTTTCCTTGCCAAGGATGGAGGACATAATGGATTGTTTGAGTGGAGCAAAATATTTTACCAAGATTGATTTGAAGAGTGGTTATCATCAGTTCAAAATCAGAGAAGGTGATGAATGGAAGACTGCTTTCAAGACAAAAGATGGTTTGTATGAATAGTTGGTAATGCCTTTTGGTTTGACTAATGCACCTAGTACTCTCATGAGGTTGATGAATTAAGTTTTCAAGAGATTTTTGGGTAAGTTTGTGATTGTTTATTTGGATGATATTCTAATATTCAGTAAGACTAAGGAAGAACATATTGAGCATGTTAGACAAGTATTGTAGAGATTGAAAGAAGAGAAGTTGATGATTAATTTGAAGAAGTGTTCTTTTATGCAAGAGGAGATTGTGTACTTGGGATTTGTGATTTCGGCTGATGGTTTGAGAATGGACCATGAGAAGGTTAAAGCAATTTTGGAGTGGCCTACACTTGAGAATGTGGGTGAAGTATTCCAAGTTGAATGTGGTGCAAGTGGTAGTGCAATGGGAGCTGTATTGAGTCAAAAGGTAAACTTGTTACTTTCTTTAGTGAGAAGTTGAACGATGCTAAAATGAAGTATTCTGTGTATGATCAATAGTTTTATGCTATTGTTCAAGCATTGAAGAAGTGGAGACATTATTTGATATGTAAGGAGTTTGTGTTGTATAGTGATCATAAGACTTTACAACACTTGGGAAGTCAACATAAATTGAACTAGAGACATATGAAAAGAGGTTCTTTGTTGACCGAGATGAAGGTTGAAGTTCTTGGTTTTGATAGAATGAGGGAGTTGTATGATACTGATCCTGATTTTTCTGAGATGTGGAGAGAGTGCAGAGCACCTAGTTTGATAGAACAACCAAGTAAGTTTGATGAATATTTTATTTAAGAAGGGATGTTGTTTAAGGGAATTCAATTGTGTATTCTTAGAAGTTCTATGAGGTTGAATTTGATTAAGGAAAAACATAGTGGTGGATTGGTTGGACATTTTGGAATTGATAAGAGATTAAGTTTGCTGAAGGATAAGTATTATTAGCCACAGATGTTGAGAAGTTTGTAAAGAGTTGTGGAGTTTGTCAAGTTGCAAAAGGAGTAAGTCAAAATACTGGTTTGTATACATCTATTTCTGTTCTTGAGAAACCTTGGAGTGACATCAGTATGGATTTTGTTCTTGGATTACCTAAGACAATGAAGGGGCATGATTCTATATTTGTTGTTATGGATAGATTTCCTAAAATGGCTCATTTCATACCATGTAAGAAGACATCAGATGATGAGCATGTTACTGAAATTTTCTTCAAAGAGATTGTTAGATTGCATGGATTACCAAGAAATATTATTTTTGAAAAAGATAGTAAGTTTGTTGGTTACTTTTGGAGGACTTTGTGGAAGATGGGCACTAAGTTGAAGTTTAGTTCTACATTCCATCCACAAATAGATGGACAAACAAAGGTTGCGAATAGAAGCTTGGGTAATTTGCTGAGATGTTTAGTTGGAGATAAGCCAAGTAACTGAGAGCTAGTATTGGCACAAGCTGAGTTTGCATATAATAATTTTGTGAATAGGAGTATAGAGAAAACACCTTTTGTGATTGTTACTAGATTACAGCCTAAGGGGATATCAGATTTAAGGGATGTTGCTGGTGAAGAGAAGAGAAGTGTTGCAGGGGAAGAATTTGCTGATTTTATGAAGTGTTTGCATGAGGAAGTAAAGTTAAGGTTGGAACAAAGTAATTTGAAGTATAAGGAGAATGCTGATAAGTCTAGAAGACATCATGTTTTTGAGATTGGTGATGAGTTGAGCTTCATTTGAAGAAAGGAAGACTCCGTATTGGAACATACAGTAAGTTGAAGATGAAGTTTGGACCTTGTAAGATCTTGAGAAAGTTTAACAGTGGTAATGCTTGTGAAATTGAGTTACCTAATGACATAGATATATCTCCTATATTCAATGTTTCTGATTTGTATAAGTATCATGAGTCAAATGATGAAGTTGTTGTATCAGATGATTATCCTAAGAAGCAGATTGAAGAGGTTGAACAAATATTGGACCAAAAAGTTGGTAGAACACAAGAGGAAAATATTACTCTGAATACTTGGTGAAATGAAGAATAGGCTAGTTGAAGATGCTACATGGATTTCCTAGTTTGAGTTGGATTCAACTCAGGTTGTGACATGTCAATGATTGAGGAGAATCGTTTCTTTCAACCTCAGTTGTCTAATGTAGGAGCATCCTGGGTTGCATTGCTATCCTGCATGTTTGCCTTGTTTATTTGTTGTTGCCTAGCTTGTAGTTGGTGCCAAGTTGCAATGCCTTGCATTGCCGAGTCCCTTAGTTGTTGCCGAGCTCTTAGTGGTTGCCGAGTTCTTGGTAGATGCCGAGTTCGTAATGGTTGTCGAGTTCATGGTGTTTGTTGAGTTCGTAATGGTTGCCAATTTCTTGGTGTTTGTCGAGTTTGTAGTGGTTGTCGAGTTCCTGAGGATGCTGAGTTTGTGCATGAACCGAGCACTACGGAGTACCAGTATTGTTTTGGGTCTTCTTTGACTGAGTTGTCTGTGTTTGGTTCTAGTTTGAGTTGACCTTGTGGGTTGATTGGTATTTAATATTTGTTGGAAGCCAACTTGTGGCTTGGTTTGCATTTAATGTAAGGGCTTATTTAGTGGTATTTGTAATAGGTTGACTTGTGGCCATGCAAGTATTTAAAAGGGTCTTGGGTAGAGTCTTAGGTAGGAGGATAGATCACGAAGAGCAGAAGTAAAGTTGGAACGTGAAGTTTATCATTGAAGATTGAAATCTGAATTGTAATGTTAGCCGTAATCCAGAAGGCCTTACAACTGGGCATGTATGTTGATGATTTGATGAATCTATAAAGCGCTTTGGCTCTTCTATCTCCTTTGGTTGTTGGCTTTTATGTTGTTTTCCGCTGTGTTTACTCTTGCAGGTGGCTTTGATAGTTGGGTGTGCCTTTGGCCCTAGTTATCTCATGTCCTCCCTGCCTCACATACTCTTGTTGCTGAATTTCTATAACTGCATGGAATTGTGATTGATTCTCACTTGAAACTTATATAGTTAGTTTAGAAATCATTTTTTATATTTTTGCATTGTACCTCTATTAGGTACTATAACATGCTTAAATAACTGGTAGGCTGGTTAGATAATCCAACCTCAATCTTATAGCATAGATAAGATTGTTCACAATGAGTAGACATAAGCATGCTGACAACTCTGAATGTTCACACCATTGATATTAAGAATCCTATTGAGAAATCTACTCAACTGATAAAATGCCGAAGTCTCACTAAATCTCATTGTTTTGTTTTTTAGTTCAACTTTCAAATGGATTTTCTGTATGAAAGTCGAAAACCTGTATTAAAAATTGGGATGAATAGTGAACTTGATAAATTAAAATAATAAAATGGATCCTGCTTTTCTTGTAGAGTAAAATATTGTTTTTGTTTAACATAAGGTTTCAAAGTATGCTAGCACCTTCTGACAGAAAACTGAAATCTACATCAACACCTGAAGGAATTAAAACTACTGTTGAAGAGTTAACTCCCAAGGTGCAGTTGTTAGTGCACCTTTTTCTGCAGAAAAGATACGAGTATCATAGCAGTTGGAGGGCATTGTCTATTGATATATTTTTAGCGCTGTTTAAATAAAAAATGAACTCTTTGTTTTGACCTTGCTGAAGATCCTAAAAAGGCTTTCTGTGTGGTTTTTGTGCAAAGAGTGATTACGGCTTTAGTAATCCCATGTTAGTTACTGTAGCTTGATCATTTGAAATGTCCCAGGACTGAAATGTTTTATCTAGTGTAATTTGTACATTTGGTAGCCAGAAGCAGCAAAATGCTTTTGAGGTTTTTTCTGCTGAAAACATGGGTTTGATCTTTCATGCTTTGAAATAGAGAAATTTTAATTTGATCACAACTATATCGCCCGAAGTTACTGTTATCACCAGAATTTGCACCCTCAAAATAAGTGTTTAAACACTTATTAATTCTAGTGAAACATTGGAACAATCACGAGTTTGTTGGTAAACTATTCAGGTGACTGAACCTCTGGATTCTAGGCCGGTTCCTGTATGATGTTATGATATTTCACCTATAGTATGAACTTGTGAGGGAAAGGGAAAGAGAAAGTATGAAAAATGGAAAATAACTATCTGAACTAGGAAAGTGATACACCAAGACGAAATGATTTTATGTCTAAAAGCACAATGAAATAACATGTAGTTAAGAATACTATTTTGATGAAAATCTCTGCATAAAAGTGTTTCAGGAGAGGGCTTTAACGAAAAATATCAAAAAAGACATAGATCATAATCAATATAATTTCATTAAAATGCACGACTTATGACCTATGCATAGAGGTTTTACTAAGACATATAGGTGCGAAAATGAGACATACTTTTAGAGGTTCTTGATAGAACACAGAAAAATAACATCAAATCACCTGTATTGCACACAACAATGAGTCCCAAAATAGATTCTGTCAACTGTATTATGCCTTCAAAGGTCGAAAAACATCACTTCAGAGATACAACTCCAGGAAAAATGAGTATACAAAGGACAGTAAGATGTCACAATGATCTATTCTCTCTCCAGAACTCTATCCATCCATCCATGGTATTACAGTTTTAGAAAACTAAATACCAAAACTCCTGGTCGAAATCAGGAAAAAAGGCTACAATAAGGGAGTCAAAACCTATCAAAAAAGCTGACTCACAGCTTAACAACTGCACCAAGTCATAACAGAACCTATGAGTCACTTTTAACTGCCCTTAAAAGACTCAAAAAAAACAACACATGGCCCAAAAAAGCTAGGACAAAGTCAAGATTCGACCCACAGTCCTGGAAAGACTCAAAAAAACTTTAAATAGACTTTAAAAGAAGCTACTAAGTCTCTAAAAAAACAAGACTCTAGGACTTAGTCTAAAAGACACATGTCATAATGACTTGTTAATCATAAGATTAACTCAGATTCTCTTTCCCCTCTAAATCCGAAAATGGATTTATTTGAATCAAATTTGCTCAAATTAACAACAATCAATTGATTTATAATATTATCAATTTGATTTGTTATTATTACATTTTACTTTGCAAATTTAAATTACATATCTATTCATGGTAAAAGTTAAATAATATAATAATATATTACTTGGCTAAAGTAATACATTACTATACTATTTAATAAAACAAAAGACTTTATTTAATCACAAAACATTATAGTGATGCCGATATATCCCATCGGATTTCAAATCTCATGCAATATGGAATATATGTTGTGTCGGTTTATATGCCCTAAAATATCTTTCCAATTGCGTTTCATTTATACAAAAAGTCGGCTGGGGTTTGCAATTCTTTGAACTTCATTTGGCCGCCATGAATGGAGGTATTTCTGTGCTGGAACCGCGCCGGCTGAAGTCGTTTGTTAAAGAGGTAATCTTGCTTTGAAAGGCCATTGTGATATTACTGTTTTCTGTTGTTCGAATGAAAGGTCATCATGGCATAAGAGTTTCTGCGTAAGTGTAGCCGCTATTGTGATATCACTGATGCTTCTGCTTTTGAACCTGCTGTGCGATTTTTTCTGAAATTACATAACAGTCTATGGGCATTTTAATCCTCCTTTGCTGAATGTCGTTTTTTACAGAAAGTTACATATTACAAAAAACCCAAACTAGATCTTTGGGGACCAACATTGAATCATTGCTCGAGAATTAAAAAACTGGGCTTTCTCACTTTATTTTGCACTTTTCTGGAAACATGCTCTGTAAATTTCGCCTGTAGCTGCTTGTTATGTAATCATGTGTTTTCAGTTTTAACCTTTTTGACTTTCATTGCTGATTGTTTTCCATGATGGGTTTGTAACTCTAGTTTTAGCAATCTAGCTCAGGCTCAGAACTAGTTAAAAGGATCTTCAAGAAATTCTTACATGGTGTAGGTCTTCCACCACAACGCCCATATTGAGTTGTCAACAGTTCTGAATATTCAGAATAGATGCATAGATTTTACACATATTCTAGCCACCATTAAAAATATTTCACTAATTTCCCTTATTTCTAAGAATATCTAATCTGTTGCTTCTGCTGTGGGTTTTTGAGAGAAATGCCATAGAATGCCTGTACGTTAACTGAGATTTCTTTTCCCAAATAGAAATCATCTTATTTTCTCAGTTTGTTATTCCTTTTCTCAGTTTAGACAGCTTCAGTATATTCGGATTCTTCTGTTGTTTTCCTGTAATTGCTTATAACTGTTGTGTTGGATTTTCTGGAAGATATCACTGTCTGCAAAATAGTTTCTTGTATCTATTACCTAGATACGTCAGGACTTTCTCTGCAACTGCCGCTCTCTGCATTTCCTTGGAGAGTCACTTTTATTTACTTATTTAGCACATGCACAAACTTTGTTTTGATGGAACAGATGTAACCATAAACAAATAGAATATTTTATGATGTTCGAGCACGGGCTCGTGACAGTCATAAAACATATCTTAAAATTTGCAGCTATTTCTTATGAACTGAACATGTCTGTGTTTGATTATAATGAAAGGTTTCGTATCAAAATGATCGTCCCTTTTACATTATACTTTGCATTTTTTGTATGTATTCAGAATAAGAAAAATGTAACATGTGCAGGAATGTAGCTGTAGGTAACTAGTCATTGCTTAGATCAAAAAGATCTAACCCCACCTTTTTCACCTGCAGGGGAATGATGAACCAAGAGCTTTACTAGATCGAGAGCTGTACCACGGGCGACAATGCAACAACAGAACATCTAACCAGTCAAAGTCTGAAAGGCAATGACTGGTTATCTCTGACTTTCTCCCATATGTTTCATTTTTTTTGTTTTGAGTACATATGAAAGATAGCAATTGTTTTCACGACTTGTGTGAAATACTTTGCCTCCAACATTTCATTATTTTTGTAAAATATCAATTGTATATTCAAGAGACGAATAATACAAGGACATTTATATTCTTTCAAATATCAAAATGAAAATGTGATTTTATCAAAATAAAATTTTCATGTCAGAATTTTAACATGTGTTAAAATTAAGCAACAGTTACTTAGCAATAAAATTTTCTTGGTAATTGAAAGGTTAATGTTGGTGGCAGCTTTTCTAGAAGTATATGTAAAAATGTCATTTATATTGATTTTGGAAAAGCTGTGGGCTGTGTTCGATGATGATCTTTGAACATGAATATGCAGGTTGAAATTTTAGTTGCAACATGCAATTGTTGTGATTGAAGAGCGTATTGATGTCAAAAATTATAACTGTGTTATCTTTTTTCATTTTCCTCTAACCTTGCACAGTTATATTCAATCCCATAGGAGTGCTCATCAAGAAAATTCGAGTTCCTCTTAATTTTTGAGAGGTAACTTGTAATCATAAAATCAAGCAAGCTTAATTACTACGTACTTATCTATTTTTAAATTGCATGAAGTACATCATTACAATAAGCTTTGAACTTGGCATTTTAATATAAATCACTGTCTATAGGAATATACAATGCAAGTAACTATTTCTTCTTTAAGTATAAAGGAAGTCAGAGTTGAATTATAAGGCATTTGAAATTTGGTAAAATCTACGAATATTATAGCCAACATTAATGCTAAATATTTATCTTTTCTTGGAATTTTCAGTAGTGATGAGAAGCAGAAAAAACAACTATCTGCTATATTCAAGAGTGTGGCATTAATGCAGGATACAATATTGAGTAGAAATGACACTTCTCTAAAAGAGAAGAATACAATTGAAAAGGGTGTACCAGGAGATGTTGATGAATAATTTCTAGAAGTGACATTGAATAGAAATGTTATTCCTTCGACTGAAGACCAAAATGCAGCACGAAAATATTTTAAGACTGGAAGCATCTGGAGACAGCGAGGATGATGTTGGAGACACTGATGAAAATATTAAAAGAGTTATTGAAAAAGAGGATCAAGAAGAAAACGAGGTGGGAAAAATATCTACAAAACCAGGTATCCAAAGAATTCACTCTTTTGCATCTTTGGAGAAGCTTGCATTTTAAAAATAATTTTGCTAAATGATTTTTAGGTGATAGAATTTGAAGAATTTTCACCAGTACTAAAAATCATTAATATTCTCTTTACTAGTGGATAATAGGTTCATTTTTACTTGTGGATTATTTATTCAAATATTTCATAGCATTTTGTTTTCTTTATTCTGATTGTTCACTTTGTTACAGCAATTTGATTCTGAACATTGTCTATGTAATGGCCATTATTTTTTTGGCTTGATATAACTCAGGCTAGGAACCCACGAGCTGCAAAAGATTTAGCATCTAAGCACAGATTTTGGTACCTTATGGTTCACCAAATCCATTCAAAAAATTGAAGATTATACGTCACCATCTTTATCAACCCGAAAAACTATGATATGAGATCCGGGTTGCACCGACCGATAAATTGTCTTTCCACAATTGCTTGTTCAACTGTGATTCAGCTGTTCATTTGCTAAAATGGGTCATAAAATGTATACCGTTTCCTACACTAAATTCAGCCCCTTATCATAAAAAAATGAGCCTTGTCAAAATTCTCTATCCAAACTCAAAATACCTTCCGTAATTGCTTCTTCAATTGTGATTCAGCTGTTCATTTGCTAAAATAGGTCATAAAATGTATACCATTTCCTACACTGACTTCAGCCCCTTATCATAAAAAAATGAGCCCTGTCAAAATTCTCTATGCAAACTCAAACTACAAAGGCCCGGGTCACACTAACCACCAAAAGACACCTTCAAATAATAAAATTTCTTATTAGAAACATCCACCTCCTTGATCTTCTAGACAGTCCCAACCTATTATTATCTTTGGGAACTCTCAAGACCCAAAATTGAGAGAAGGTAAAAAATCCACAGTACCACTAGCAAATAGCAACATATACAATATTTCCACCAACCACAGCTTCCAAAACTACTATGATCTCACTTTATGAAAGCTACATTAAGGTTTACAATGATGTGCAGTGCATACATAGAAAACTGTTCACTAGATGAATAAGCAGCATCACCATCACAAACAAGGTCTAGAATCTTCTCACTGGCAGAATCATGAGCACTCTCTCACCTTTATCCATCTTTTCCCTCAACACAGTCAATCTAATCTCCCCTTTAGAAATTTTAATGCTAGAACCTGCTTTCATGACTCACATCACACAGTCGTGGAGAACTCTTTTCATGGATAACCCCTTCTCCACCTTGCTTAAAAGGCCGTGGCAAAACAGAAATTGAATGACACAGAGCCTCCACCACTCTTCTTCAAATATTCATTTTAGAAATCGCAGTGCACACCAATTGGTTATACCATCGCATAGATCATATAACATTGTTGGGTTGATATTTTGCAACCAACAGTTTATGCAAATTCAGTCACTAAATAGGTTGACCAGCCACAATGTGTGAGATATAGTCTCTCCTACCTTAAAGAGAAGGCCCCCCTTCTCACCTTTTCTTGGATCTGTTTTTCATTTTTCACCTACTAGCTCAAAATTGAAAAAGCCATGATTGCTAGACTGACTGCTAAATATAATGCTTTTGATCATGCATTTGGTTATGAAAACACTTGTCATTTCATGCATATAAGTTACATTTTATGACGAAAAGTACAAGCATCGCATAGAGCAAATATATATCACAATCTTTTCTGAAAATGTAACTTTATTTATTAAGTGTATCATGTTTCACATAGGCCATGAAACTAACCAATGCAAATATACCAAAATCTGATCTATAGATGTAAATGTAAATGCGGAAAGTAACAACAAGAAAGTAAAATGGGTCATGGGTGCCAGACATTGCCTGGAATGACTGGTTGTGTTCCTAGTTGTTCACGTGCTTGCTCTCACTGTCCCGCTTTCCATGCTCTTGCTCCAAATCCTGGAGGTGCAACAAAAAATGAATTAGATCAAAATGATCTAAGCAATGGCCAACAGTCTCACCATCCTACCCCCCTCCCCTACATATGCATTTACATCGAAAAATTCCAAGATCCTGATTTATTTTCTAACATGTTTGTTTCTTGTGTAGCATCCTTTCTTTGATAGATACATGGACATAACTGTAGGCTCCCACAAGGGTTATTGAGCCCTGCGTGCCTATTAGAGATAGGTCCTGAGAAGCTGATTAGAATAATACAACAGGAGTATAAAGGGACATATTCATTTATGAAACCTTTTGCTTTTGCAATAGAAAAAGCTACAAAAGTTATGTATTAGAATAAAAAGATTATTAAAGGGACGGGCTCTTTCAGCTTGAAACCTTTTGTTCTGCGATATGACATGAAAGCTTGCTACATGAATTAGACAAAGAACAAGAATGCTGATGCATAACATAGATTTGTAAACAAGAGCTTCCAGTACTATCCAGGAATAATGATCAGAATTTAAGAGGGTGTTGAAATCTTAAATATGATTGAATGTTACATCAAATGGTGGAAAAGAGGAACACAATATTGCATACATATTTTGAATCAGCAAGTGCTACATATCAAAAAGAGCATAGAAGTTTCATCTCGAAGGAAGTTGATGCAACAGTATGATAAGAGAGAAGTAAATATCTACAATGCTGAAACTATCTGCTGCATACTTGAGTGCTTTTGTGAATAAAACATAATCAGTTATTCAAGATTTTAGATTTTTTTTTTCAAGATCAACAAATATGACAGAGAAAGGTGTATTATTAAACAGATAAAATATGCCTTAAGCTCAAATGCAAGAAAATTATCTGATCTACAATCTACGTGCAAGCCCAATGATTAAAAAATGCAAAAGCATTGTGGTTATTCCTCAACATGGACATAACAATGCTGATAAAATGCATAATACTATTTACCCATGGGGGTTTCGAAAAACAATAAACATCAACATAGAAAAGGTGCAGAGGAACTGAAAGTCATGACTTCATTCAAAGCAAAACTCCAAGAATCAAGGTGCCCAAATACTTCATCTTTTATTTTCCTGGAAATTCGAACAACATTCAAGGATGAACGACTGCAAAAGAAAATTATGTGACATCTATAGGATGCAAATGAGAAATTGTGCTCATGGCAAAAATGTAACCTATCATATATGTTGAAGAAGAAGCGTTAAATTCCAAATTTTGGCCCAATTTTAAATGCTCCTTTATAATGTTCATTACAATTTCAAGTTCATTGAGGATGATGAAACACAAGGGGAATGGTATGTTACATCCCAATTTTCGACCCAATTTAAAATGTCCATATAGCCATTGAGGTTCACATGAAGTTAGTTGACAGTTAAATTTGTTATAATCCTGCGAAATGGTAAGATGGTTAGTCGTTATAATTTCATATAAAGATAACATGCTAGTTGATTATTTATCATGAATTCATGGAATTGAAAAGGCGGTTAGCTGTTATGATCATTTATGATTAATAACTTGTTATGATAATATGATTTAACTGCGGAGAATTTCCTTGTAGGGAGCACGTCAAAGGGATAGAAGCATTGTTAGAAAAGAATTGGGTATAAGAGCATCACCATCATTGGGCAAATGGGTATTAATCATGAATCACCATTGTTGAGGACCTAATGACTACATAACAAGATACACACATTAGACATGCATGGGCTATTGGATAAAAACATTAATGCTCTTAACTTTAATAAAGTACATACTTTTATGGCTTTTGGTTGACTTTTCCACCGCATCATTATAATACATATTTATGTACGTACATAGCTATAAATTAAAGGTGACATCATAATATTATTTTTATACAAGATTTTATCTATTTAATACCACTACATCAATTAGGGCATCAGTTATCATTAGATCATTTAGGGCATCACATACCACTATATCAATTAGGGCATCTATTATCATTGGATCATTTAGGGCATCACATACCACCGTGTCAATTACGGCATCAAGTATCATTGGATCATTTAGGGCATTAGATACCACTGTATCATTTAGGACATCAAATACCACTGTATCATTTGGGGCATCAGATACCTCTGTTTCATTCATTTTCTTCCTATTTCTAACTATGACAATAACATAAGATTAGAAGATATGCTTATAATCATTATTCTTATAAATGAAAGACTGCAATAACAATTGTATAGATATATTCCATATTCAGTTGGAAGGTTAATTGCTTTAAATGGTTACCAATTACATTGACAAGAAAGGTTGTTTTCATCAAAGGAAATAACCGAATTCAACAATATAAATTAATCCATCATATCTTCTACTTGTATAAATATCATTAAAGTAAAAATACCTGTTACCAATAGATGTTCAAATGCTCAACTTATCTTTATCTGATGCACGTCTTGACATCTCGTGGAGAGGGGAAACAATATTAGGGGCTTAACCTCCCAACTACGGACCTCAAACTTATCACCACACTTTCTCTAACTAGAAAGGCCCTTCTTACCAGGAATAGGCATGGAACACCTTGTTAGCCACTGAGCATTCTAGTATTTTATCACGCCACTCGACTTGACAACAGAGAATGAATTGGACATGCATTAGTTATTAAATGATTTCCCTTTTTAACATAATATACTTATTGTTATATCATTTCTGATTTTTATTTCCATGATATTGCAGATTTCTATCTCACTTCTTCACCTCTTCCTTGGCTATACAGCCAGGTGAATCCCAAGTGTTTGAATCTCAGATCAACCAGCTCTTTTTGTTGATCCTCAACTGATATAAGAATATTACATATTTTCAGCATCACATTTTTGTGACCTAAGAAATATAATCTTAAGACTTGCAAAAAAAATACCATTTGATTCTAACTTTCAACAATAGAATAAAGATATGATATCATGACATGAATATTTGGTCATGACTCATCATAGGAAGTTATGACCCAAGGAGGAACTATCCGATGATATCAAAACAAGGATGATGTATAGCATATCCTGGAACTATATCTTACTGCTATAATTACAAATGCAGTAGTATCTGATATAACACATTATAATCATTTGGATATAGGGAGGCAACCACATAACTAGGTAAATTCGGAAGATAATTGAGTCTTGGCTGAACGCTATCAACCCGCTCCCTCACGGAAAGAACTCCGAACACAATCTTAGTGTGATTACCAATCACATATTTCATCAAAAGTATAAATGAAATGGAAATATCGTGGCGAGAAAATATTCAGAGGGAAAAAACATAAGGAGAATAGCATAGAGATATATATCATGAGTAATGAGACTCAATAGTCTTATATCATCTTTGTTTCTCACGACTTCCATAATAGAAGGCTTTCCAAGATTGTCAGCCGTAACTCTTAAAGAAATGTTTTGCCTTCTTGGACATCGATAAAATATGCCAAGTGTGCATTTCGGTTTCAAGTAAAGAATTGAATATATAAGGAAAAGAATTTGAAGGTTATAAATGAAAGGAATGTTATAAACATATTTATTTACTTGCACGTAAATATATCTTGTTAAGATGACACATAGTAATGTTTATCCAAGGTCGTACCTTTTAAATATGTATATCTAAATACATGTTTCATCTTGGAAGATTTATTTTATCTTCTCGTACATGCATTTAAATGTACATATTAAATAGAGGAAATCTTGAATAAAAATAATATTATGATGTCACCTTTAATTTATATCTATGTGTATGTACATAAATATGTAGTATAATGATGTGGTGGAAAAGTCAACCAAAAGCCATAAAAGTATGTACTTTATTTAAGTTAAGATCATTAATGTTTTTATCCAATAGCTCATGCA
Organism: Cupressus sempervirens; assembly: GCA_028749045.1. Taxonomy (NCBI): domain Eukaryota; kingdom Viridiplantae; phylum Streptophyta; class Pinopsida; order Cupressales; family Cupressaceae; genus Cupressus; species Cupressus sempervirens. The sequence goes on from CM053788.1 coordinate 434,910,678, forward strand.
TGTTTGATTTGTGTATCTTGTTATGCAGTCACTAGGTCCTCAACCATGGTGATTCACGATTTATACTCATTTGCCCAATGATGGTGATGCTCCTGTGCCCAATTCTTTTCTAACAATGCTTCCAACCCTTTGACGTGCTCCCTACAAGGAAATTCTTCGCAGTTAAATCATATTACCATAACAAGTTATTAATTATAAATGATTATAAAGGCTAATCGCCTTTTCAATTCCATGAATTCATGATAAATAATCAACTAGCATGTTATCTTCATATGAACTTATAATGACTAACCATCTTACCATTTCGCAGGATTATAACAAATTTAATTGTCAATTGACTTCATGTGAACCTCAATAGCTGTATGAATATTTTAAATTGGGTCGAAAATTGAGATGTAACAAGAAGGCCCAAAACTGAAAAGGGTAAAGAGAGCTTTCTCATGAGAGAGAAAAGATTTGGGTTAATAACAATGGAAAAAAGTAAATTCTCAATTGTAGGTCTGGGCATTTCCTACAAACACCACAAGAAGAGATAACAAAGTCACCATCAGAATCTACAAGGAGCCATGAACAATTATCAAAAAGGCAAGGACCCTAGAAGGTATGAGAAGCTGTGATAACAAATCCTCATAAAGTCTGATTTCACCATCTTACAGTGACTTGTCTGTGCTATTCTAAACTGAGTAAGTAAAACTAAGATATTTATTTTCTTGTAACAAATCACACATGAAGTGCCACGGAAAAGAATGACACTTGCAAATAATGGAAAGAGTCGGTGGTGGAAGTGAAATTAAAAAAAAGCTTTACAAGAATCAACAAAAATCCAGTTCGGGTTATGAAGGGAAAAAGCCAACTAACTATAAAAAGTGCCATTACAAGTGCAGGATAGAAAGATTCCAAATTGAAATGAGATAAGCCCATTCACTCTAGTGAATGTAAATACCTAGAAGTAAATATGAAACAAGCAGCTGCAACCATTAAAGAGGAAACAACAAGCAATTTCTGCATCTATAGAAAATAAGCGTTTCTAGCAACATCAAAAATCCTCAATGGTGGCAACAAACAAGAAGAAGCATCTGTTAATATCTATCTCCTTTTTATAAGTATTTAACAAAATATTAAATGGATTAGCAGAGAAAGTAAAAAAGAAGAAGTTTTTGTTTGCTCACCCATCGTCAAGCATCAGCAATGGCTACTCGAGCACTATGAAAGATCCAGAAAAGCCACATGAAGAATGGAGCCAACAAGTTTTCCAGAAAAAAACCCTTGTAAATCGAGGCATTAGTATGTCCTGATTTGCCTAGAAAAAAGAAAAAGCAATGGTGAAAGAACATCGACTAGAACATCCCCAAAAATTATGTAGGATGTTGCATACATGGGCTGCAAAAAATTCTCAAACCCTCATTGTGGCAGCTAAACTCCAAAATCACCAAAAACAAGTTCTTGTGGCGTCAAACTCCAGAAAAGGCATAGTATGAATAATGGCATGCAGAAAATCCTAGGCGTTTCTTCTCCTATTTCTTCTAGAAGATGTGCTTGTGAAAATGATGCAAAAGAGATAGGGACTATGTCTCTTATTTGGCAGACTTCAAGCTTTGATCTATTTTCCTTAATGAATCCATGAATGATTTTTATGGGATTCTTTCCTTTATTTTCCAAGTATGCCATGAAGAGGGTCGGTTATTATCCAATTGTTATAATAAAGTTTTCATTTCCTTCATTGTAATTTAAATTATTTAATAGATATTATAAATATATTAATTAATTTAGAAATATCCATGCAATCTTTACTTTGAGCTTTATGATGGAGTCTATGTTAAAGGTGGTGGATTTTTCCATCATCGCTATGTGTTCTTGAAGTAACATAGACTTGAATTTTAGTTGATGACCCGAGTCATTTGAGGAGGGTATTTAGGAGAATTTTTGAAAACCTTCAGAGTTTTTCTTGGAGAGATAAGATTGGAATTAAGGAAGTAGTTTTCTATTTGAAGACTAAGAGCAAATTTTGGGTTGTGAAGGAGGATATCTAGGAACCACTTGAGTCAATGTAGGACTTGTTCGTCGAATTTGACTTTGTGAAGGTAGTTTAAGGGTCTTTATTGACAATTGGAGCTTTCTGGGGGTAGTTTACAGTGAGTCACATGTGTCTTTATGACTTAGAGGACCTAAATAAGTGGTTGGACTTCATTTTTGAAAGTTCTAAGCCCTATTCTACATGCTTTTTTCACGGATTTGACTCAGGTGATGGAAAAGGGTACTTAATGAGCTTTGAACTCATGTTTGTGCCAGTTCTGGTTATGCAGAGGAGACATTTTGTGGCATTTTTCTTGTCCTGGGTGTATTTTTGATATCTTTCTGTAACTCAATTTTTGGATTTCAAATATATATTGAAGTGAATCATTTTGTGGCAGAATCTTCCTAAAAATTTAGCCTTCTTTTCTTTTTCTGCATCTTTATGTGAATACGTGATTGATGGGGTAGGAAGTGAATTTTAGGATTCCTTGTTATGTTGACTCATCTCTTACCTAGCTACAGGGGTGTACTTTGTTTGCATGCTATAGTTCGTGTCTCCTACTTTGAGATAGTTATGTGAATGTTTCTTTTCCCTAACTCTCATGTTTAGGAACTTACAGTAAAACATTTATGCAAACTTGTATAGAAATTGAAGTTTTTGTATCCACAAGGAGGTCCTTACTAGCTATGACCAGTTGTGTGTTCAATATTTGCAAGTTTTGGTATATCACCTGTTAATTTAGGTTCAGTTTTTAAGTTTTCTTTCTGCATCTCTTTCCCTTTTCCCCTCAAGTCTAGTTTGTTTTCAGTATCAGAGCTTAGGTGATTATCATAAGGAGATGGTCCATAACCTGAAGATTCATTCAATGCAATAGGAAAATCCCACCACCTATGAGTGATTTAATGTTGACTCAAATTTCCAGTTCATTTCTGTGAATTTGGTAGGGTGCAAACTTCAAACATTAACAGGATCAACTCAAGGTAAGCAAGAAGTTAAGAGATATTATAAAGGGGTGTTTCCAATATTCTTCTTATTTCAAGCAAGAATCCACTTCCTCGTGGAGCAAGTAATGGGCAAGGTTCAATTTCTATAACTATAGTTCTATCTAATAGTTGGAAACAATAATACCAATACCAATCACCAACTCAAGGGCTGATTGAGAGCGTATTGGCTTAGATCTATATCTAGTTTTCATAATTTATAAGAAAAATCTCTACCGTTAGGGCTCACATACTTCCAAATTTAGAGGATTTCGAATCTGTAACTTAATTCTAACAATTTGCGTGACTATGAGACAATAACATAAACTACAGGTAAAGCTTCTAGTCTATGCCATCACAATTGCTCTCAGTCAAAACCTCAGCTCCAATTGCTTCTTGTACTCACTATGCTCTAGTAAACATACAATAATAACATGAATTAAAGATAATAGAAACAAATCACAATCATAGCTTCCAATTTGTTCTATGATTCTATCCCAATTGTTTCTAGTCAAAGCTTCGAATCCAACTGCTTCTTTTTATTCACTTTTCCTTCAAATTTGCACAACACAATCAAAGTCATGATTGCACAAGTTTGGCAGAGCTCTCTTCCATATATAAAAGATAATTTTTACAATGAGGGGGCACTCCTTTATATAGGAAAAGGAGTGAGAGAAAGGAGAAAAGGTGGGAGAAACTCAACCACCTTGACTTAGTTAAACTAGGAAAGAACATTTTTTGGATTACATGACTGAAGGTTTGTGTACTCGGATTACACATAATCTATCTTCTACAACTACAAAACTGAAAATGCTAAAAAACTAAAAGAAAATGTTGGAGAAAGTTGAATCAATCTCAAAGATTGTCTACATAAGCCTTTGATTTGTCAATACAATCATGGAGCATCGGAAGATCTAGAATTTTCATCTTCGAAATGGCATCAACATTGGCTGCATTGGCATGACATGTTTTTACAATCCAGTAGTTCTCTGCAATGGACAACCATAGGTGTTTCACTGCAAACTTGTATGTCTTGAACTTGTTCATTGTGTGTGCTCGAAAATCCTCTGATTCAAATTCAGCATTGACCTTGTCAGTGAATACCGAAGTCCTATCTTCTTCACTGAACAAATTGTCATCCTCTATGAGCACCTTACATCCCATCATCTTTAGATCACCGATGATCTCAATTTCCACAGCTTGCAGTTTTCAAGGGCTTCTTGTGTCTTCGTCAACAACTTTTCCATTACCTGCACTTTGTGACCCATGAGTCCCTAATATTCACAGAACATGTCCATAGATGCAATGATGTTATATGTGATTAAAACATCCAAATCAACTTCTGACATTTGGTCCTATGTGCTCGAATCTTCTTTCACAGTGTTTGTCTCTTGATTGAAGGAGGCAAGCATATCATAAAGCCTTTCTTCATACCTCAGATACTTTCAAGGAATTTGAGCACATCTTTTATTAATTGGACTCCCTCGGTGATGATTTCCTTGAACAAGGCATTAGTCGCTTCACCCCTCTGATTCACTTGAGCTAAGAGTGATGTGGTAACTACAAGTTGTGAAGATTGGTGACAAATGACCTCATGAAGGCGACCATTGTCCAACTTCAACTGAGTCATTTTCTTCTAGAGTTTGTCATTCCTTTTTGACTAGATAGAGACTACATCTTGTGCATCCTGTTGACATCCCAACCGTGATTGTTTTCCAAGTTCAGTTTTGGTGAACTTGTAATCAGAGCGATTAAGCTCTTCGACTATTTTATCCACCATGGGTTCTACAATCTCAGCATATTTAGTTTTCTCGGAATCAACAAGGATTCTTGAGATAACTTTTTCTTATTGCATGTGAAGCTTAGACTTGTTCTTCATTGAAGGAAAATCGTCTAGAGGCTGCTCATTCTTTCTCCTCTTCATGGTAATGTTTCCTAATCTTGTGGGAAAATTGGAACTTTCATCTGCTAAAATTGGTATGGTGGCTATGGAAGACATTGATCTTGATTGTATCATTGCCGTCATAGTGCATGCCTCTGTTTGCATAGTTGAAACCATGGGTGTTCTCTAGGATGACTCTTTCATGAACATTTTGATCCTTGCAATTGAGGTATCAAGTTGGGAAACTTGTCCCTCTAGTATGGCTGGAAAGGAAGAGAAAGCTTCAAAGACATTATCCAAGCTTTCGCATTGCTTTGAGGTGAGATTGAGAGGAGCTGCAAAAGAGATGGGCAAAGCCAATGTATTCAACTAGGAAATAGGAATGACGTGAATACTGTAGAAAAGTAGTCCACATCAATATCTACGGTAGCCAAGAATGGTTTATCTTGGATAGATGGCTCTTGACTGCGTGGCTATTGCGGAGGAGAAAGAATTGTTAGATCTCCCTCTTCTTCTGCTTCATCCAGTTCTTGCGCCTAGAGAGGCGCTGGAGAAGAAATTGAAGGTGGAATGACAACCTTTCCACCTTTGAGCTTCAATTTGAAACTCTTGGTTGGCTCTGAGGTGAATGATCCATCTTTCTTCACCTCAACTGGAGATTTTCTTCCGATCGGTTGAGAATGGCTACAGTCTTTCCTAGCTCCCAACTTGACTCTCTTTAGATTCCTGCATTTAAGCCATGAATTGGTATTAAACAAGATAGATTGGAATCTATCAAAGATAGAAATTACTTCTTTCTGCTGCTATTGGATGGGAATGGGACAGAGTTTCTCTTGTTGGCTATGTGGAATTATTTGTCTAGAATCATTCAGTCATACTCAGACCCTTCTTGAATAAGGACCAAGTCAAGATCAATGATTTGTCGCACAGTGAGCTTGCAATAGTCCATTCTAATGACGTTTACCTCGTTGCGTAGATCTATTCGTACATCCTCCATGCGATGAACATAGGTGAACACCCTCTTCATTTTGGAATGCATACCTCTATAATCAAAGTCCGATCTAGCCTTGAACTTCTTTGGTGTAGTTCCAGAAGGGAACTAGGGTCCAATCTCCCATGGTAGAGAGCGTTGGGAATGTGCCCATAATCATGACGATGTCAATCAAATATGAGTTCATGTTAATGAGAGCGAGCTCTTCACCTGAACCAATTGTTCGCATAATGTCGTGCTAATAATTTCACCCTAGTGGATGGGTTCTCTGTGTTCGAGAACTTGATATATGAATTTATACATCTAGGTCTCAAGTGATTGGTTCTTTGAGACCACAAATCTTGCTTAGAGGAGTGATCAAATCGTTGACTTCTTGGGAGAAGTCAGATCTGTGTATTGTCTTTGGTCATTTGGAGAAATTTGACCTTTTATTGATCAACCACTTGTCGTTAGCATGCCTCCGATAATCTATTTTGTTCTGATTCCACAACTTCAAGGATCTTTCTTTGGTTAGATCTACACACTCCGGAGTTTAAGGGCACTTGAAGATTTTCACAATCACATTCGGATGTAGGCTGAAAACTACCTTCCCATCTGCTTCTTTAACCATTTTTGACTTGACATCAAAGTGATTTGCACATTCCCACATGAACTTGGGTTCGAGGGCTGCCATAGGAAAGGTAGATACGAAATGGATGTGACTTCTTTTGACTCGTTGCATATCATGATTGGAGGATGTTTCTACCCTCTATAAGAAATTAGCCATGTCAACATGACCAATCTCTGTGTTTGAGATCTCATCAAAAGAAGATGAAACTTGTGATGGACATGTGAGCTAGTTCCTTATCGTACTGATACTTCATTTTTCCTTTGGCTTTTGGAAGTGTGGACATATCTTGTGTTGCAACATGGAAATTCCAAAGGGTGAATACATCATCTGATGGGATTAGATCCATGGCAACTTTGGGATTTGAGTTGCAATGCTGGATCTATGAAGGATTGGTGTTCAAAGTATGGATTAGAAACTTATTGAACACATTAGAAGGCTGGAAATGAATGGGACAGCTTGTATTTGGGCAAAGATGACCACAATCGGGTTTTGGAAGGTGGATTACATGTAAGCAAAGTAAGGCTTTTGTTTTGGGTGGCTAAGAGAGCATGTTTGAAGCATATGGATGTGTGCATGTTTGAAGTATATGGATGTGTGTAGGATGAGAGTTATTATGTGTAAAAATGTTAGTTTTTACCAAAATTGGGTTCTGGAGATGCATTACATGTGAAAAATTCATCATCTTTACTTGGTGTAAACATGTAATCGAGTTTTGGAGATGCAATTACATTTTTGGGAATATGGAGTTTGGGTGTAATTGGACATGGATGAAATATGGAAGATGAAAGCATGGAAAGGTACTTGCATTATTGAGGGAATATCTCTAATTTTTCTTGAAAAATAAACCAAAAATGAGCAACAAAGAATATACAAAACATCTGATCTAATTTTAAGAAGTGGGTTGAAACACAATATCTAGTGAGAATCAAATACTCGCAATATCAATGTTCAATTTTTAGAAAAACTTGCAAAAACTCGAAAAGAGTTGTATGAAAACCAAAATCCATCATATTATTCAAAAATGTAAGAATATATACAATGATGAAACATCAAAAGTCACCATAGCCATGAATTCGAAATGTATATGTGGCTATAATAAAAACAACAATATTTAACTAAAACTATCAAAACTAGGTGTTCAATTACCCCAACTTGTCGGGGTCATAATTTTTGACCTAGAGCTTGAAATTCAGAACCACTTACACCGTTGGAAAGAACTAAAAATCTATTTTCAGTCCCTAAAATAGGGAGCCTTCGATTGCCTAGTTTTAGGGATAGATGAAAGTTTCAACTTGAAATTTTGAGCAGAAGACCTCCGAAAAAGCCAATTAAAAAGACTGAGAAAAACTTTTAAAAAAATATGAACAAAATAGTTTTAAACATACAATCTTCTCTATAATTTGGATTAGCATGAAAAACGAAAAGAACATACCTCTTGCTTTGACTCAAAACTTGATAAGTTCTCTAACTTCTCTTTGCATGCAAATTCGTTTTTGAGGTGAGAGACCTTTTGCATTTGCAAGAAATATAAAGTTGCAAACTTATTAAATAAATTGAAGCAAAAACTAGGGACAAATGGATGATAAAGAGCCAAATAATGCAATAAGTTAGAAAAGTGATCAAGAAATGCAAGCAAAACCAGATTCTCACACTTCGAGAGCAAAGAGAAAAATTGTGAAGAAGAATAAGTTGGAATGAACTTGTTCTCTTCAAATATGGGTTTTAGGAGTGCAATTGCATGTACAAATCAATGCCATTGAAAGATTCAACCCTTTGCTTCAAATCGTGGTTTGGAGATGCAAATGCATGTGCAAAACAATGCAAATGATGTTGTAAATGCCTTTCAAAGTACAGATTGCATTTATCCAAGTCATTTTTGTATTTGAAAATTCCTTCCCAAGAGAAAATCATGGTTTAGAACTTGCATTGCATATGCATGTAATGATGCAAAGACTTTCTTTTCAAGTTCTTTGACAAATTGGGGTTTGAAAGCCCTATTACATGCAACGTTTTGCCTTGAAATGATGAAAAAGCCCTCTTACATGTAGTCTTTTGCCATTAGAAGACCAAAATCAGGCTTTACAAATCCAAATGCGTGTTTTAAATGTGCAACACATATGCATGCAAGCCAAAATCAGACTTTGGAAGATGCAATGCATGGGACATTTTTGCGTCTAGAGACAAAATTGGGCTTTTTAATTGGCTTTGCATGTAATGGAAACACATGCACTTGGATGTCTATGCCCTTTTGCCCAATAGCGTGGTTCAAAATGCCTTCTTTATGTGCATTTATGCCTCTAGACCCTAATCAGGTTTCTCAAGGTGCTTTACATGTAACATTTTGCTTGGTAGACTAAAATTAGGGTTTGAGAAGCCAAATGCATATTTAAAATATGTCATGTTGTTGCATGAAAGTCACTTATAAACCAAAACCGGGTTTCTTGACGCTCATTGCATGTAACGTTTAACCTTGTAGTGGCAAAACATGGTTTAGGAAGAGCATTTTGGTGCCTAGACCAAAATTAGGTTTCTGGGGAGTCATTGCATGTTTTAATGAGTTGCATTTACGTGCAAATGCAATCCTATGGGAAAATGTTCTTTAGAAGTGCCTTTACATGCAATGCAAATCCTTGCAAAGACCAAAAATAGGTTTCTTGGGATGTATTACATGTTTTTCATTTGAAAAATAACATCTAATGGTCTTCCATCACTTAAATGTTCTATTTAGCACATGTCTAATTGATTCACTAAAGTGAATCTCACTTTAAAGGTTCTATTACATATTTACACTAATATGTTTTAAATATTATGTGTAAATATGTTCAACAAGTGAGATTCCACTTAAATGTTTTAAGTTAAAACATTAAAGTAAATCTCAAAATCAAATTAGACTATAAAGTACATAAAGTCACGTAAATGATAAATTAAAAAGCAACTCAACATCAAATTATAACATAAAGTGTGCTATAATGACTTTAATCACTTAAGTGATGAATTTAAAGTGATAAAGTAACTTAAAAACCATAACGTAAAGTGATTTGAAGTTATATTTTTCAAAAGTGCAACTTAACATTAAAATATAAGGCCAATATTTTAAATATGCAATTGAAGTTGCAAACCCCACTTTTTGGGCACTTAATCCTTAATATCTTTTGATTAACAACTCCGTTCAAGCTCCAAGATATCTTGAATCAAAGAGATGTTGAAAGCAAGAGAAAGAAGGAAACAAAAAGAGAAAAAGCAAACAAAACAAACACTTAAAAATGCAAAAGGGACTTTGAAGGTCTCAAACACCAAGTATAGGCTAGCAAACTGAGGAAATGAAAAAGACTTGATGTGAACCTTCAGTAAAACCGTTTCATTATACAAATTGGTGACGATTGTTTGATCAATCTTTGTCAATCAAATAATAAGTTATCTTAGAGAAATGTGAAACTCAATTGAAAAAGTTTTGTTCTGTTACCTGCATTTTGTCATTACAAAATGTAGGACAGTAGTTGGTTTGATATGTGGAATGTCATTTGTTTGGTCTTTAAAAAAAAGAGTGACATAGAATCTAGTTCTATAGGTGCCTTCATCCACTCTATTGGGGTATAGAGTCAGGCAACCAGCAAAAACAAAACAAAAAACAAAAATCTATGACAAAAAATTGAAAAAATACTTTGTACAAGTGGTACTTATCTAATAATTCCTGAAAGTAATGTTTCAGATGTTGTCCACTGTATGGCAGAGGCATTGGAATTCCATCTCGGTATGCAAGCAAGAAATTGTTTTTTCCTGCAACTTGGTGAATTGTGAAGGGGCCTCGCCAAAGAGAGTCAAACTTGTCGTGCATTTCTTTTGGTTCTCGCCTCTTGTCCTAGAGTAGGACATGATCCCCAAATTGGAATTCTCTATGTTTGGCCTTCTTATCAAAGTAAACCTTGACTTGTTGTTGATGAGCAACAAGTCAATCCAGCACTTCTTTTCTTTGTTTCTCTAGTTGTTGAACAAAAATGATCCTCTTATCCAATGAGCTTGAATAAGTTTCATCTTCAATTATCTCCATCGACTAGAGAGCGAGAAGCTCTAAAGTTATCGGAATCTCAGCATTGATTCCATACAATAATTGAAAGGGTAACATCCCAATAGGCCACTTAGGAGTTATCTAGTTAGCCCACAAAGTATCGAACAACGCCTTGTGCCATGTTCTTTAATTTTCTTCCACAAGCTTTTTGATGATAATCACAATGTTTTTGTTGCTTAATTCCGCTTGACCATTACCTTGTGGTTAATAGTCTAAGGCATGTGCCAAAGTAATTATGTGATTAAAAAAGAACTCAATTACTTCCTTGGAATAGAAAGCAGCTGCATTGTCCGCAACAATCTTATTCGGAACACCAAAACGTGAAATGATGTTTTGCTTCAAGAAGTCACAAATAACCTTTGATGTAGAGTTCTTGATAGGAATTGCCTCCACCCACTTGGTGAAGTAATCTGTTGCCGCTAGGATGTAAGTGTGGCCTTTTCTTGAGGACGGATTGATAGTATCAATGAAATCAATTTTGCACTACTGAAATGGCTCCTTGATCACTACTAGCTTTTGTGGTAGAGCAGAAAACTTTTGTTACTTACAAATTGTTGGCATAATTCGCATTTCTTCACCCTCTAATAAGCATTATTGAATAGTGTGGGCTAGTAATATTGGGCTCAAGATCTTGTGAGCAGTAATAGGCACTGAAAAGTGTCCTTCACAAGCTTGATTATGAAAATATTCCAGAATCTGAACTTGTTGAACTTTACCTATGCAGCGTAGAAAAGTTCCATCAATTCTACGTTTATAAAGACATTTTTCCCATAGAATGATATCAGCAGCCTTTAACATGAGAGTCCTTTACTCTTTGTATGACAAATGCAAGGGCATTCACCATAAGTCAGATAATGAATCTTATTGGAATACCACTCATCCATAGTACTAACAAATAGAATAGTAGGAAGAGGGGAAATTCTCATCCTCTACTTGTAAAGTTACATTTTTTCCATTAGCTGACAAAGTCCCTCACCACGAACCAGCTTGGTAGGTCTTATATCCATATCATATTCCTAGATATTAGCAATCCAGTTTTTTCTTTTAGTACCAAATTCTTCTTGTGTCAATATGCTCTTGACAATAGTGTCTGGAACTAGAGCTATGACATGCGAGCTCAGGATGTAGAACTTGAAATGCTTCACTACTTTAACCACAACGTAAGCATGCTTCTCCATCTAATCGTATTTCAACGCATGAGCCTTCAAAGGGCACCTCATGAATGAAATGGGTGATTCAATGCCTTCATCATTCTTCTACATCAAGATGACATACATAGTATGCTCAAAAGCATAGCTATACTTAATAAAGGTCTTTGAATAATTAGGGTAAACTAGCACTGGTGCATGTGCTATTGCATCTTTGATTTCCGCAAATGTTGTCCTCCCTTCTTGACTCCAATGAAAGGCATCTTTTCCTTTCATCATATCAACGATATGATGGGTCTTTTCAGCAAAATCAAGAACAAATCTTCATAACAAATTCACCTTTTTGAAGAATGAGTGAACTGCTATCTTGTTTGATGGTAAAGACAAGCCTTGAATTGCTTGTGCACCCTATTAGGATCAATTTTGATACCTTCGTTGGACACTATGTGTCCCAACAACTTGCCTTCCATCATACCAACAATTGATTTATTGGTATTTAGAGACACACTATGTTGTCTACATCTTTCCAAGACTTGCCAAAGATGGTAGAAATGATCTTGACGTGTTTTGGAGAAAACGGTCAAATCATCCAAATAAACAACAATGCTTTCATTGATGACTCCTTGGAAAGCGAGATCCATTGGTCGTTGAAATGTTGCTCCGACATTGATGACTGACAGTGGATAGTTATGTTTGAGAGGTAACTAATTTAAATTTCATAAATCACAGATATGGGGATTTCTCCATTTTTCTTACGTACATGTGCTATATTAACTACCCATGATGAATAATGGATAGGAAAAATAATACCGGCCTCCAACATCTATTGAATTTCAGAAAGGATGGTTCTTGAAATCTTTGGATATATTGCCTTTTCTTTTAACAGAAAAGAACTGCACCAAATTTTAGAAGAATATAATGCTGGACTTCTTTGGGATGGACTTCTTCATAGGAGTAAGCCAAAACATCCTTGTATTCATGAAGCAATGTGATAAACTTTTCTTTCTCTTCATCAATGCACCAATAACCAATGTTAACCAACTTAGGATCTTCTTTAGTTCCACTATTGTATTTTTGAAATTGTCCCAAAGAACTTGTCCTCGTCTTCTATTGCTCTTTGACATATCTGTCATGCTTGTCAAATTGCTTTTTTATAGAGATAAGACCTTTGGGGATCTTATTTTCTTTCAGCTAAATAACCTCTTGCCTAGTATAGGATCTTCATTAGAGATAACATCATTTGGCCGATTTTCACTTCCTTAAAAGTATTGATCATCAAAATTTTCCTTGGATGCAAGGAATTTTATGATCTGTGTATCATCATTGAACACTTACCAGTGTTCACAGTTGTCTGGGATTCTTGGTCAGAAAACCAACTGTATCTCATATATGCCATCTCCGAAGTCTATGTAAGGAATGCACAAAGTGGCTAAAACAACAAGTGAATCAGCTCTATCATTTAGCTCTCTAGGAATCACTGAGATATTGAAAGCATCAAAAATCTTGATGAAATCCCATACTAAATCCTCGTAATGTCCAAATGGACCATTTCTTGCTTGATATTGACCCTTGACTTGACACACCACCAATTCAACATCTCCTTTGACATGTAGGTTCTTAATTTCTTTGATTTGAGGGATGTTCAATCTCAATATCAAAGCCTCATATTCAACCGTATAATTGGTATTGGAGAACTGTAACTTGTACGAATAAGGGAAAATTTCCCCTTTAGGTGAATTTAACACTATTCCCTCACTAGATCCCATAGATACACAACTACCATCAAATTCCATGATCCAAAATTCATTGGAACTATTAGTGCTTACTTCAAAAGAATCCATAGGAACAATCTCTTCTTCAAGAAGGTCCATAGAGTCTTCTTCAGAAATAATTTTTTCTTCAACCGTGATAAGCAGTTGATCTAGAACAATAACCTCCTCTTGATCTTCACTTGTGTTAGCAAATCTATCAACATCTGGAAGTAAGAAGGAACTTTTGGAGCTACTTGTCTAGTCTTTAGCGAATTCTAACACTTCCTCAGCATGTAGGTAATAATTACCCATTTGGGATGACTAAAAAGGAATTTGAGCATGAGGATCATTGGGTTTGACCACAACATACTTTGTTTTCCTTTTAGGATGCAACTTCTGCATAACACCTTTAATAGGTATTCATGCTTCGGTCATATCCATGTTGAGCTCACCACCCACATCCCTTCAGAAATTGCTGCCAAGCAACATACCGTAAGAAGCGGGTATATCTGCAACCAAGACAATCATTTTAATCTTTTTGTCTGGGAAGGATGCAAAGGCAAACTGAGCGTCTTTAATTTGTCTTTTCAAGGGTATTTTCTTATTCTCCATGGAATAGCAATTAACAGAGGATTTAGTCAAGGTTAGTACCAGGACATGTGCTACCTTAGCCGACATGACATTATTAGAGGCGCCGAAATCTATGACACAATCACTTAGCTTGAAACTGTTGATCAGTAGGGAAAGGTTTGACCTTTCATGGAATTGAGGATGGAATAGCGACTAAGTTATTTGGCATGCTTTTAGGTTCAAGGGCAGCCACATGAGCTTGGGCAGGTTGTGATTCCTCGACAAATTTAGTAAGCCTATCTAGCTGATCCGGATATGCTTGAAGGTATTCTACCTCAAACATTTGGATTTTAATCTTAGCGTGATCTATGGTGTCAAAAGCTTGGAAGGAACTAGCTAAAGAGGAAGTACATTTTTCAGCCTGGTGCTTAGTTGTTGTAGGCATATTGGGCTTTGAAATATTACATGGAGTAGAAGGATCAACACTTGATTTTTAATTGGGTCATTAGGTATGGCTGGCAGCATCGATCCCCTCTTTGCAATGGTAACAAGCATTTGAGGAGCATTAAGTTTCTTTTCAGCTTCTTCCTTCTATTGCACCAACTTTGTTTGTGAACGCGTCATGACTGCGTATGCTTGTGCAAATTCTATCTCACGATCTTCATCATTGTATTGAACGTACCAAATGGTAGATTCACCCACTGCTTAGTGATCCTCATGGTATTGGGTAAGAGTATCCTCAAAAAGATAATTTTCTTGAGTATCACTAGTAGGATCAGCTTCATAGTAACTAGTAGCTGAATTATTTGGTGGTGCTTCAAGTGCAAGCCTCTCTAGAGGAGGAAGCTTTTTTTGGTTCTTGAGTGCATAATTATTTGCAGCATTAGGATGTGTCCTCATTGGTATATCCTTGTATGGAGCATCAAATGATCCTTGAGAGATTTTCTTCTTGAGGGCAAGAAGTTCATATGCTGGTTTCTGAATCAGAGGGTCAACTGAACCCGATGAAGAAGATTCCATAAAGGAATTGTTCTTGAACTAGCTAGAATCCTTTCGGATTTTTCCTACGAGTATCAAGTCATCTTCAATCTCCATTGCCAGAGTTTGTGCAAGAGCCAAATTCATAGGAGCAGCCCTTCTTAGCAAGAAACTAACTTCTAAAAGTTGAGTGTTAATGAAGAAACACTTCAAATTCTCAGGAGTAGGTTGAGAAGCAGTCAGGATCCAGTTGGCCAGCTTATTGAACTTGGCAATAAACTCTTGCATTCCTTCTTGTGCCTCCTTCATTTGAGTGAGTTATGCTAGGACAGCATGCTCATCTTCCGCTGATTAGAATCTTTGAAGAAATTGAATTCTCAAAGAAGCCCAATCCATGATGGAATTGGATTCCAAGTTGTACAACCAATCAGCTGTTATGCCTTGTGGCCACTCTAAATTGGGCGACTCTTCTATGACTATTTACCTCTAGAATAGTCATGCCCCTTCCTACCTGTGGTACCTAAACCCTGACCACTCTGCTGATCCTTTGAGAAGTGCCGACCACCATTCCAACTGTGTCCCCCTCTTAAAGGTGTTGACTGGGTATGAGTCTGCCTTGAGGACTACATCTATGAAGGAGGTGCAACCGACCCTGTAGATCGTGCACTATGATTTTGCATACCCACTCTATTGTTGTAACCTTTAACCACATTGCTCTCAACAATCCTTGCCTTCTTAATGGCCAATGCGAGTGCCTTAGGTTGATGCATATGAACTTCTCCAATGATGGAATCGTTAAGACCCCGAATGAAGTGATGAGTAAGGAGTACCTCGTCATGGTTATAGCTCGAGTATTGTCTTAGCTCAGAGAACCTCATCTCATACTGACATGTTCCCCTATTTGATCTCATGGAACTCATCTGCCTGAGCCTCTCTATACTGAGAAGATAGAAACCTCGCTCTAAATCTCTCCTCAAATATCACCCTTTTGAGATATGTTAAGTTGATCTGGAGCTTTTGTTCCACCAAGTGGATGCATGATCTCTCAGGTGCATCACTGCACAATGGGTTCTTAGGTTGCTCGCATAAGGATGCATAGCAAAGAAACTCCCCCAATCCAACAACCAAGTGTCGGCTTTACTACTGCCCCCCTTACCATCATAGACCAGTGGGTGAGACCGTCGAAGGTCTCTCATCATGTCTAGCTGAATGGTGTCCTCATCACCATGGTCTCTACGTCTCCTATAATGCCCTTTACCATTGGGTGGTGTGCGAGATTGCTCATGCTTGTGCACATGCTCTTCTCTCTCCTCCCTATGCTCTGACATGTGGGAGTCTTCACCCCGTGATCCCTCTGACTGTGAACCTCTATGTTGAGAGCCCTCAACTCGAGGTCCCAACCAAGATATAGGCTCTTGTAGCAAAGGCACTAATGCCTCAACTCCGCCTTGATTCTCTCCATGTCTCTCCTCTTCTTCACGATGCTCTTCCCCATGGCATTCCCCATGTTGTTCTTCATCTTGGTCATTCTGTCGGGCATTCTGTCTACCACGACCTCTAGCACACCTACATGCAAGAGTCATGTTTTAAGGGACAATGAGACACAAGTTAGAATCTCACAAAAGCATACAAGATATATCAAATTCACAAACCATTTAGAACACATATCAATACATGTAAAGCTCAACATCCAATATCATAGTGGGATCATAACACAAAGATCCCAATATTGAAACATGGGCTCTGATACTAGATGTAGTGTTGTGCCTAGAGATCCTTAGAAACAAGGATAAATATGTACCAACATATTTTATTTTTGTTAAGATATAAGATAAAATATGTATACAATCAAACAAGAGATTGCAATAGAAGACTAAACACCCAACCACCAAAGATCCCCAAGCGTCACTACCTACTAAAGCATTCATTTCCATCGACGCGAATTAAGCATACAAGTTAATTCCCAACTAATATGTAAGCAATAAGAGAAATCATAAAGAACAACCACATGAGCATGTAGATATTCAATTTGTTATGGATGAGGAAGGTGCAACACCTAAAAGGGTATCCGAAAAACTAATTCTCACCTTCCGAAAGTGGGAAAAGTGCCTATTATTTCTCATACGACAATTCAAATTATTAGAATCTCGTACGAGGATTCTCATAAAACTAGATGAAAAAACACTTATTCCACATGACCAAATGCAAAACGTGGTGTTTTGTCGTACGAAATTGCATGATCAACACAAAATTGCCTTCATTCCAGAGGCCATAACTTTCGCATTCGAACTCTGATTGACTCTATTGAAAATGTTTCAGAAAGCTCTCAACAAGCTCTACGACATGGAGAAGGTAAAAGTACCCTAGGCCATATCCATTTTTGACACTAAGCAATGTAATGCAACATAGGCTAAACAAGTGATCCCAGTTGCCAAAACATACAATAGGATGATGCCGTGAACTATAAATGGAAGGAGCATGACAAAAACAATGTATGACATAAAATTAAAGCTAACTGCACACAAGGGAGTTCTGGATCCACAGAAGTCAAGGCATGGGCACTCAACATTATAAAGAGGAATTCAAGAGCCTAACATGCTAAATCAAGAAGCAAATCTATAATCAACGCCAGAGTTTATGCAACACGACAAATTTAAGACATGAAGTAAGCATGTGATGCATTAATATGAATCAATAGATGTAACAGACTAACCCAAGAGTACATCTCTACTCTAATCCAATATACCACATCATAATAAGGAAGTGCATAAGTAACACAAGATACATCATCTCAGAATGTGATATCATAGGCATCAAGGAATAATACAAATTATAAGGAAACCATAGTTCCAAGAATCACGGCGATTCATGCGATTCACGCGATTCGGCGATTCGATTCAAGCCAAACGATTTTTTGTGAATCGGTGAATCGAATCAGCGATAAAGGGTTTATGAAATAAGTTACTCACTAAATTTCAAGGGTTTTTTTAATTTTCCGATTCATGGCCGATTCGATTCCGATTCATGGCCGATTCACGATTTGATTCGGCCTTGCCGATTTCGATCCGATTCCGATTCTTGTTACTTTGAAGGAAACATACTCTAGATATCTGAAGAATCCAAGTGAAGCATCAAGCTTTGGCCCTAAATTGGTAGTAAACTATCTCTGTACACTAGTCCCCAGTAGAGGTATATGTAGCTACGCCTCCTAACCACATGATACCCATAGGCTACACTCGCTATATTGATGGAGATAGTGACCTAACCACAAACACAAGTACAGTCATCCAAGGCTAACAATCATGTTAAACAGGACATAAAACCAAAACCATGATTATGAAGACAATGCAGTACCACAGGTTACTGGTCAAACTTTGTATGTTATAGCTATGTGGGGACTCTGGTGGAGTGTAATTGCTTGGCATCTACAAGCCCAAGTTGTATATGGCATGAAACTCAACTCTCTTTAGAGGCCATTAGACCTGGTGTGGTAGTTAATTCCCTCAGGAGACAATCATACCATGCCCTCGAATAAACTCCCGTAGAAGATTGACAACTGTACAAGCCCCACAACCTCGAATCGGCTTCCTCTGGACACTCAACAATAGTACAGGTATTCACTTAGTTTTAATTTCTATTTGTTGATTATAGTTATCACTTGTTAAAACGTCTTCACGTTACCATGTCGGCTACTTCCGAACCGGGGCACATGAGAGGAAGCACTCCACACATCTACCCTACATAACCATTCTCATCACACGATGAGAGTTTGTAGGCAATGCAAATTCCCAACCCAACCCCGAAATGAACAATCTCTCAACTAGCCTAAATCTGGGAGTTTGGGTCTCACAAGATCCCGTCATAGGCATGCACATGTTGCTTGTGTGTGGGCACAACCAACTTCATGAAATAATCAATAGAACCAATACAAGTATTGGATGCGAAATGCCAATAAAACACCAAATAAAATACACTCAAGTGAGCATATTGTCGAGAGTACGGATTCAACACAAATCCCAATGTACATGAAGTAAAAGCATAGTTGGATTAGAAACCTAACAAACATTCCAAATACTCAACCATAACTTGTGCCAAGAAACATCCACAAAACTGGGTGGCATGCAAAATGAGGCAACATAAAAAATTGCTCAAAAATCAAAGTTGTCAAATTTTGACGAAATCAAAAACCCACTTCTAAAATGGTGTCAAACACCCAAATCTCAAATAATATTCGAGCTATAAGCTCATATGCAAATTCCAACAACATAACATTTCAAAAACTTCAAATTAAAATTCCTAAAACAAAGAAATGTCCTCCTCCATCCAACTGAGTCGAATTAAGCTATGGAAATGGAGGGGAATGCTCTTTCTTATCCTCTAACTATTTAGAAATCGAAAAAGGAAGCTAAAAAGAGCAAAAAAACTAAAAGGTTCAGCCCAACGTCGTAGCCAAATGGGCAAAATGAGAATTGCAGCCAGAAAAGAAAGAGACCGCTGAATTTGATGGATCACTTGACAAAGTGAGATTTCCCTGCTAAGAATCCAACGAGACCAACCTCGTGATGATCCGTCAAGCCAATCTCACATGAGCAAACAAGGATTTTCCATAAGAGGTTTTGAGCAATTTACGCTAAAAAACATGAAATGTCAAAGTAAGAATGAATATAAAAGTTCTAATTTGCCAATATAAACACTTTTCCAAAGTGACTTATAAATTAGGTTATTAAAATAACTTAATAACTAATTGGCCCCTTTCCCCAAATAAATCAGGCAATTCCAATTGCTTGGAATTTAACACTGACAAATTAGCGGAATTGAAATAAATTAAATCAATACAAAATTTCCCATAAATAATTAAATCGCAATCAAATAATATTTTCTGTGACAACTGGGGAATCCTAAATGCACAAATACACTCACGGGTCTAAATACAAAATGCATAATGAATCCGAATTTACCAAATTACCAGAGGATTAATTATGCCATTAAGATAGATACATTGCCCATACAGGGATGACATTGGCTTTGTATGAATGGCTAGATCACTAACTCCATGTGCCACCGCTAGGGATATAAGTTCTGTATAGTAAACAAACAACATCAAGTGTAGATGCACAATATATATTAGTCGAAGCAACAAGTACGTGTAATCATGTAATAAAGTATCTAACCAATTCCATTTGTGTAATCAAATAAATAACCCATTTGCATCATTCCATAATTTTCTATAAGAATAGAATAAATATCCCTAGCACAATCACATCAACAACAAATCCAATAATATCCATAAGGTAATCATAAACAATAATCCATGTCCGAATACAAAATAATGAGACATCATCATAAGGCATCATGTCACATCTCTTGCATCATCATGCAGATATGATCAAACGGACAATATAACATCTAACATCTATAAGCTATGATACTGGCAGCCAAAATAATGTAAAGCCATCGAAGCATCTCAAATGCAAATATATACATGAAATCATTAAAGTGTCTCTCAAAATCAAAATAAGCTAGGAAACATAATGCAAACATGGTGGCACTATAGGTCTAGTTGTTAGAACTATTCTAGACAATATAGGATGTTACGAGAAGACTTCAACTAGGTTTGAGAAAAACCCATGGGTACTAAATTCCCTAGGCTATTTGATACTAGGAACAAAACGCCCAAGGCATTATGTTCCCTAAATATTCACATTAAATTCAGATAGCAGGTTAGTGCAATCTTGTGGTCCCCATTTCAAATCATTATATCGTCTAGTCTATTTTCTATCATGTTGTATTTACCAAATCATGTCAAGTCTTCTTACTTAGCCTTTAATTTTGCATCATCATATCATCTTATTCATTTTGGAACCCCATTCAACAAAGGATCATTGACTCACTTAGAGCTTGATCCCTAATTGGGCCTTTTAAGACATCTTTCTTCAATTGTACATTAGGAAAAGGAGAAGAATCCACAACCTTCTTTCCTTATTCTACATAAGCAACTGAGAAATCTTACACAAAAATTGAAAGATGCTACATTATAATGTTCTGAAGGCGATCTCTATATGAAGGTGATCTCTATTTCTATAAAAAGGTGATCTCTGTTTCTATCCGAAGGTGATTTCAGTTTGGAGGTGACCTCGGTCTGGAGGCCACAAGGAAGGAAGTCGGAGGCCCCATAGAAAGAAAGCCAGAGGTTGCACCGAAAGGAAGTTGAAGGACGCATGAGGCTGCACAGAAGGAAGCTTGAGGCCATGGAAAGAGAGCCAGAGGCTGCATGGAAAGGAAGTCAGAGGCCTAATGGAAAGGAAGCCAGAGGTCGCACGGTAGGAAGCTGGAGGCCACACTGAAAGGAAGTTGGTCATTGAGTTCGTACAAAGCTCAAAGATGTTGTACAATGGAGGCAAGGATGTTGGACGTACGAACTAGAGGAGGGGTAGGTGTAAGGACTGGAGGAGGGGTTGGTGTATGGACTGGAGGAGAGGATAGGCATACAGACTAGAGGAGAGGTTGGTGTACAGATTGGAGGAGAGGATAGGCGTACAAACTGGAGGAGAGGATAGGCGTACAAATTGGAGGAGAGGTTGGTGTACAAATCGGAGAGGATAGGCATACAGAGTGGAGAAGGGGTTGGTGATAGGAATGCCCGACCCAGTGCAGATGGAATTAACAATATAAACCAGACACAGATGGAATTAACAATATAAACCAGACATTCGCCACTTGCACAGATAAATGTCAATTGTACAGATATAGACCAATGCATATAATGTAGTTCTAATGAAATAGATAATTGCGGAAAAAGATGGCGCTCAAGATGTACCAGATCCGAAGCAAAGTAATACACAATCCAAATAGGGTGAGGGTTGAATTCCATTGAAATCGGAATAAACAAATAGGGAAGATCTTCCACTTTTGAAATGGCAAACAATACAGAACTCCAATAGCAATTTGCAGTAAAAATAAATAATCCAAATCACATATTAAAAACATCCTATACACTGGTCTTAAATACCCCTTTGGAGAAAACTCCTTAGGGTTTATAAAAGAATGCCGACATGGCAAACACCTAAGGATAATTAATAAAAATTGGGTCTCGTTGTTAAATAATTAAAGGTCCATTTATAATATTATTTAAATTCCTAGACCATTAATTAATTAAAGTATTTTATAAAAATTGGGGACATTACAAATCATCGCTACCCAAAGATTTCTAGTATCCCAAACCATGAGTGGATGTTAATAGCTATATGTGTTGAAATCTCCATGCTTCTCCAGGATCTCATGTGCATAATTGGATTCAATCGAGATGAGTAGATCGCCATCAAGCCTTAGCTACACCACTTTGATATAAATATTGCTATGTCTAAAAGCACCAGGATCCCATGGGAGCCAATCATAGAACACATGGATGCCTCAATCCAAAACCTTCATTAGATTATGCAGATCAACCTCTTGTGAAATCTCATAACTCAAATAAATCTTGTTGCTTCACTAACGATGCTCTTGAAGGGGTTGGTGTACAAGTTGGAGAGAATAGGCATATAGATTGGAGAAGGGGTTGGTGTTACTGATGCCCAACCTAGTGTAGATGGAATTAACAATATAAACTAGACATTCACCACTTGCACAGATAAATGTCAATAGCATAGATATAGACCAATGCATATCATGTAGTTCCAATGAAATATATAATTGCAGAAAAAGATGGTGCTCTAGATGTACCAAATCCAAAGCAAAGTAATACACAATCCAAATAGGGTGAGAGTTGAATTCCATCGAAATCGGAATAGCCAAATAGGGAAGATCTTCCACTTCTTTAATGGTGAACAGTACAGAACTCCAATGGGAATTCGCAGTAAAAATAAATAATCCAAATCGCATACCAAAAACATCCGATATTTTGGTCATAAATACCCCTTCGGAGAAAACTCCCTAGGGTTTATTAAAAAATGCTGACATGGCAAACACCTAAGGATAATTAATAAAAATTGGGTTCTGTTATTAAATAATTAAAGTTCCATTTATAATATTATTTAAATTTGCGAACCATTAATTATTTAAAGAATTTTATTAAAATTGGGGACATAACATATCCTTACCACTTAAAGATTGCTCATCTCAAGCAATGCACAAACTCCAATATCCCAAACCATGCGTGGATGTTGATAGCTATATCTGTTGAAATCTCAATGCTTCTCCAATATCTCATGTGCATAATTTGATTCAACCAAGATGAGTAGATCACCACCAAGCCTCCATTGCACCACTTTGATATAAATATTGCTATGTTTGGAAGCACCAGGACCCCATGGGAGCCAATCATAGAACACATGGATGCCTCAATCCAAAACTTTCATGAGATTATGTAGAACAACCTCTTGTGAAATCTCATAACTCAAATAAATCTTGTTGCTTCCCTGAGGATGCTCTTGAATGCCTTCACTGAATACATCGTGCTCGGATATGATGCCAAATAACATTTCCACTATGTCAATGGGCATAGCCATGATGCTAGTTGGTACTTCTACCATACCCGTACCGGTCAGTGCCACACTATCATCAAATCTCCATCAATTGATATTGGCACCATGCTAGATGATACTTCCATTATACTTGTCAATGCTGCCATACTACCATTCGACACTGCCACCATCCTCGTACTAGTAAGCATCATGTCAATCAATACTTCCACCTTGTTAAGTTTATAGCTTCAGTCAGATTGATTCGATCATGAGATACATTGTTGATGGTAAATCATCATTTAGACAAATATTCTTATATATATATATATATATATATATATATAATGTATTATATACATATATTATATTATAATATATATATTATATTATAATATATATATTATATATATATGGTTATTTATATTATTGTTAGTATATTATTATTATCTAATGATTACCCGTAGAGACATGTCTCCTCTCATATTTATAAGTCTTTAAATCTACATTTGGAACACACCAATATAATGACAAGGTTATTACATTTGCAGAAAACAATCCTAGATACTTTAACATGGTATCAGAGCTAGGCTGTAAATGTAAATATAAATAAAGGAGAGGACTAATTGTGTAAGTTGACACACTGGTAATCTTTGACACCGATTATTAGAGTGAAGATAGAAGTTTGATCACAAGTTGTCATAAAAATATATGCGATTCAATATGATCATCAATAGGCATGAAACTGTGGTTATATAATAAAGTGAAGTGCAAGGTATTGCATTATATGGTCCTGTGATCAATAGCTATGATAGGAAATGAAACTATCAATAATGGCCTTAATATTCACAAGACTTAGGGCACTATCCCGTCTGTCTCTTTGCTGCCGCCACTAACTAATTTACTGCCATTCAATTAGAGATTCACAGTCAGGAATATTATAACACAAGTACACAAGACACCAAAGCTAAAAGGGAATAAATAAAATCAGATTATCTGAATCTATTTTGACGATCTTATTAGGACCAATCTAAACTCTATTATTGTTCTAATCCACGACTTCTATTCTTTCGGGCTCTAGATGAAGCATGGAGAATGCAATAGCAATAGCCTGTATAAACTGTTGAAGATAAGCAAGCTTGGTGTTACTCTTATTGACCAGAGGATTCACCCTCACATGCCTGATTATTGTATTTTGCATCATGAATGACCAGGTTATTGCTACATTACTATGTAGTACTTGAAGAAGCAATTGTATTTGAGGAAGCAATAATATTGATCACATGTTCATATGTAGTGTTGAGGTCCTGTATCATCTTGCCAACCAAATCTTGGGGATTTTTTTATCATTTGAATATCCAACTCCTTTACCCCATCGATATGATGTCAAGACTCAATTTTCATCATCAGTGGACCTGCTTTTACAGAGTTATAGAATTTTCTGTTATATTATGCACGAGATCATTCTCCTATGTCTTGGACTTACCATCTAGGACAAGCAATTATGTTGTTTGGGAAACCATTGCCTCCTCTCTCAACTAGAGAAAATTACATCACAAGTAATGCAGACACATGATAATCATAAAATACTTTGACAACAGCACAAAAATTTCTCTGTTTCTCTTCCTTCTTAAGGGTATAATGTTTGATGGTAGGTCATAAGGGAAGCAGAGTCTAATAGCAAACCATGATGTCAGGGGTAAAGGGTTCCAGGATAAGAATGAGAATAATATTCACTCCTTATACAAGTCCAGGCAGATATGACTTTGCTTTTCCCAGTATTATTATGGCTCATCTTCTTCTCCATGATATCATATTTGAAGAACTTACAGTCCTGTTCTTGATATTCCCCACACATTAAAGAATCAGGACCAGCCTGCTTCAACACCAACTTCAGATTCTAATATTTTATCATTTATTGTAAACAAAAATTTGGCATGGGCAGATTTGACACACATTCAGTCACTGTTACTGCATCAAACACCTCCAAGATGCCAACAAATCTCCTACAACAAATACCCAGCCTCCAATAGTCTCATTCCTTACGAAGAAGTAGATCCTACTCAATAGATACTGACAGCTTACAGAAAGGGTACAGCCAGCTAAAAAACACAAACAACAGCCTACCTCAATAATTTCCTTCAATCGGCCCTCAAAGATCAAATAAGCAATGCCAATCCCAACAATGTCTGAAAATCTGAAATACCTATTAGCTCAATTGCATTTCCTATATGAAAACACCAAGAAATCTCCAAATTACGTCTCTTAATAATGTGTAGAATGTCCCATGCAAGGGGTTTCTTCCTCAGAAACCTAATAAGTACAATCTCCTTTAAAAACAATGACAATAGAAAAATATCAAACTCAGCATGTCTAAAATGAACTCCAAGATTTCTTTAAGAGCCATCCCAAGAAGGTTGACCCCTCATCCTTGCATATTTTATTTGATATTCAATTCATTTATGCCCTCAAGATGGTGTCCCTTTCCAAAAGGCCATTGAATAAATTAAAACATCGTTACTTTAATATCGGGTGCTATATAGTCTTATATTTAAAACATTACAAATAATAATAAAATTGAATCTTTCATTTAACTTGATAAAATATTAATGTATCTTATTTTATTTATATTCCCTAACCAATATCAAATATCAAAATAGTGATATCTACTGCTATCGCTAACATGTCTTAACTGCACCGACTGGCTCAATGGGTGCCCAAAATTGACTTATTAAAATATTAAGTATTAGAAAACTTGCCCAGAACCACTCCAGATTAGGGCAGTATGCTCATAATACTTGTTGTAGCTCAACTACACATTAGATACTGCCAGATTATTGGACAGACTACCCCCAAAATGCCCTAACCCTAACTCATTAGTGTTTTTGAACCAAACTCAAAAGGCTAATGATCCACCATATTGATTGGTTAAAGGGGACATTACAAAGTGGCAACTGTGATCAACATTCCCTAAGGCAACAACAATCTCAGGATCCTGTAGCTCTCAAATGTCTACATACGCGAAGGTGAACTCAATTATTTTCTCCTCATGAAAATGACAAATTTGATAAACAAAAAGAAGGTTACTTTGGAACTAGGAAAACATCATTGATGTAACCATTTTCCAATTGTACTGTGCTTGATCCCAAAACAAACTTTGTGAAGAGTCTCCTCCTACAACCTGAGAAGATCATGTGAATGCGTCATATGGTGAGGAACACCTAAATCAAGTTCCTAATCATGCAAAGCTTGAGCATAAATGGCCTTCTCTTTACTTGTGGATGTGAAATAAGTTATAACCACTCCTGTTTTTTTTTTTTCAAAGTGCTTGTTTGCAATTTTGATTTCCAATGAAGTAGTTTTCTGTTTGTTTGCCTCAGATTGCATTCATGATACAAGCAAGTAACAAGGTACTTGGCAACATAGCATAGAGTAACAAGAGAAGTTTACAACTGGACATCAAACAAACTTAATAGAGCATTGTCAAACATTTAAAAATCAGATATCAATGAACGAAATTCTGAAAATCAGACTTAACATTTAATTGAAGACCTGATATAAGCCCAATTATACAATTTTCAGACACCTAGGCAAGAGGCAAGCACATTCAAACTCCTCAGAAATGTCTTACTGGCTAGTAACAATCAACTGCTAAACTGCTCTTCTCATTAACAAGTCAAATTACAATGCAAGGTTACCTCCAATAGAAGATTGCAGACCAATAAATAAGTGCAGATTAAAACTCAGTGAGAAATCAAGGGCAATGTGGAATAGTCAATACTGGAATGTGCTAAATAGAGATTCAGAGCCATGGATACTAAATAGCCTTTTACTTCCTATGAGAGATCGTTATTCTCTTAGGACCTTGAAGAGTCAAATTTAACATCAATCCACTTCGACCTTGAGAGAATTATGATTAAAATTACTTTGCCTATTCTGATATTTTCTCAAGAGGAACTAATAATTGCAATTTAAATCTAATATAAAAATATTATAAAGAAAATGAAGTCTGATAAACTTATACAATAGTAGTAGTGCATATACAATCTGAAACAATAACAAAATAAATAGAAACCAAAGACAACAAACAATTATATATTTTGACCTTGAAAAATTCTTTCAAGTTTAAACCCAATATGGTAAATTGTTTTTTGTATTGCACAACCTCAGATGTTTTCCAATATAATTATGAATCTTTCCTACTTCATCCACAAACATGTGTGGATTAAAAATGCATATCAAAAAGTAGTTTCACATCACATAAATCATGCAAAAAAACAAAATGCTAATGCTTTAAAGCATGGATGAAAATAGACAATACTAACAAATACACTACCAAGATTACTTAGGGTGATTACTCATATCATGATAAAGATCTCTCCAAGTTTATGCAAGATGATTGTATTCAGTAGCAGGGGTTCCTGCTTTATACCCATATTGGCTTAAGTAATCAGCTTCTGCATTCAACCTTTTTCAACAATGAGGAAAATTTAAGAATATTGCACAAAATGATTAATTTGTTAATTTGAGTTTGACCTTTTTTAACATTTATCATTAATAGAGAATCTCCCTCTACTATCAAAATTTTGAAATTATGAGCTAATCTACTCTAATGCCTGCTATCAAGGCCTCCCACTCTATCTCATTATTTGTTTTTCTTCCGATAAATAAGGAAACCCCATATAAAGATGTATGATTTGACTCTCTCAAAACCAACTGCCACCTATTAATCCCAAATATTCTTTAGATGCCTCAATCAAGCTCCTTTTAGTATTCATACTAACCTCCTTATTTGCCGGTTCTTGAAATTCTCTAATTCTTTTTTCTCACCTATCCCTTGAACAGGGTTTTTTCTTTATAGTAATATGGTTATTTGCATGAGTAAATTCAAAGTTAATGGGATTTTCTATCGTGATTAGTAGGCTGTAATATTTGAAGATTTAATTCTCTGATATTATCCGTCTTTCTTGAAGGTAAATCTAAAAGGAAGGAGTTACATTCAACCACTAAAGTAAATGCTTTATCTGACAGTTGGCATGAAACGGAGAGAGAAGTTATTTTGAAAGTTTACAAACTCTTTTTTACGTCACAATGTGATGATGAGAAGACATATTCAAACTTTGCGCTTTTGATTAACTCTGTATTGGATAATGAAGTTACAGATACAGAAATAGATCTGTTTTTAACTGCAGATAAAATTGTTAAGGCAAAACTTTTGCCAAGTGGAGAAATGGCTTTGAACATGACTCAGGTATGGAAAGAGAAATGCACAAATTTCAAGCTCCAATGTATACATGATAAATTTACTTCCAATTATTTATTAACTTCTTTTTTTGTACGTAACTGACATTGTGGATTCTTTAACAGCTGAGGGATGCAAAGGATTTTCAAGAAATAATTTTCAATGGAATCTGTGGGAATCTACAGAATAAGAAAATAATCACTGAAATGAAAAATCTATGGTGCAGTCCCTATATGTACCTTTTTTTGCCCTTAGAACCAGATAAGTCTGTTGTAGCTGGCATTGACTGGAAATGCATTGAAACATGTGCATCAAGTGCTAGACAATTTATATTACTTTCAACTATTTCAGAGGACCAAAGTACCATTAATATTGATAATATAAGAGAGGTTCCTAGGGTAGGAACAACACAGTTTTATAGCCAAGGGGAATCTGAAATTTTGATTTTGGCAAGTGGCCTTTGCAAATCTTCAATTTTGATAGATAAAGCAGTAGTTACATTTCATGATGGAAAGATTTACCATGTTGTGAGCATCATTCATGATGCAGCTGCTAAGATTCCCTTCCCTTGGGCTAAAGATTCTAAGCCACATTATGGTAGCCACAGTGAAGTTTTACAAGAAAAGTGAGTATATCTCATCTTTTATAGTCTTAATGCCCATCCAAGTTTATTTACATAAAGTTGATCACAATGGTTCTAATTGCATAACATGATGAATTTGCAGTTATGGTAGGAAACTCAAGAATTTGAATCAAACACTTCTTTTGGTGAAGCATGCTGATCGACCCCATAATTTTCTTGCAAAAGACCAGCAGAAGTCTATTACAGATAAAGGAAAGTTTGTAAAGCTTCCTCCAGAGTTGTGTTTGAATTTGGGTGTTCCAAGCTCTGTTATGAGATCATTGTATTTGATTCCATCTGCCATGCATCGTCTGATTTCTTTAATGCTTGCAAGCCAACTCCATAAAGAAATTAGGGAAGAACGCTTAGATTGCCCTCCTGTATCCGTGCGACTGGTACTTTTATTCCTAAGGACTCCAAACTGATATTATTTTTGTATTTTGTTCGTAAGATTACTTGCTTCTCTTTTATGTTGTCATGGGCTGTAATTTATATTTCTAAGTTTTGACATCGCGCGACTTTGTTTTGCTGGCAGATAATGGAAGCACTCACTTCACGCAAATGCTTAGAGTGTTTTTCATATGAACGCTTGAAGTTATTAGGTGATTCATTTATGAAATATGCCATTGGTCAGCATCTTTTTATGAAATATGAAAATGAGTACGAAGGAGAGTTATCAGAACGTAGAGCTGAGGCAGTTTGTAACACAACTCTTCATCGTTTGGCAGTATATCGCAAGTTGCAGGTATTAAAATATAATATTTCACAAGCTAGTGGCTAAATAAAATTTGTTAAGTATATTTTAGGTCAGATATCCTAATTCTAAAATGAGTTGCTGTTCAATTTCTTTTACTATAGTTACTATTCATTTGCATGCTTTTCTCCATTTCTTATAGTTTGAACCTTCATTTTTATGGTCTAAACTTTTATTAGGAAATCTAGAGTTTAAGTATCAACAGGAATAACTAATTCTGAAATCTAACACACAAAAACATTCAAATTCTACAAATCAATACAACCTTTTTTGAAATTTTAACCTGTAATAATATCAGTTTTTAGCAGACAGGAATAACTAGTGTTGAAATTTTAATGAGAAAAAGAAAAGAGTAGCTGAGGGTTTTTATGAGTTGTATTGACAAAAGGCATAAGTGCACAGGTATCGGAAATTACCCCAGGCATACAATTAAATTTCTTATAATCTCTAATATATATTTGTTCTTAAGCAAAAATAAATCTAATAAAGAATGACTCAGAGGCTTTCCTAAAACATTTGTTTTAGTATTTGTAAGTGCTATATTAATATTGATTTATTTAATAATGAAGTTGAACTAAAACTTCCCTGAAATTCATGTCTTACGATTTTTTAATTCTAGTTTGAGTTTTCTGTCATATCTGTCTTCTCAGATTTCCAGGCATGGAGAACTGTTATGCTCTTTTGACTGAAATTTCTCAAGGCCTGAAAATTAGTGGCAAGTATAGTATGGACCTTAATATGAAGGAAATATATTTTGATGTGTCTTCTTGGTTGCATAAGATGTTTGGTTCTTTATATATTTTTCTGTTTCTATCTTGGCTTTGTATTTAAGGTGTTTGATTCAATAGTAGCTCATATTGTTGCTTACGGAAAACTATTGTTTATTTGGAAAAATAATCATTTTGATGTTGTATGGTCTATGGGTAACTTGAGTATTTGTCTACAATGTGTTTAGTCTAATAATTATTGTCTGTATGTTCTTTACTAGCAGGATTGAAAATATGGTACTGAGAGGTTTCTTTTTATGTTGCTTTGTGAACAAGGGTTACATTCAAGATGAACCATTTCATTGGCATAAATGGGTTGCTCCTGGTTTCTTGTGCAGAAGCATTGTTCCTTGTTCTTGTAACCCAAATGATCCAAACAGTCTCCCGATGGGGAAAGTTTGTGACAAGGGACATCGATGGATATACTCCAAAACAATATCAGATGTTGTGGAGGCTTTAATTGGAGCACATTTAGTTGGAGGTGGAACAATTGCAGCCCTTGAGTTCATGAAGTGGATGAACATGGAGGTTGACATTGAAGATAAGTCAGTGGAGATTGCATTCAATCGCCACATTGCTGATCCTAGTGTCTTGAACACTAGTTTGGATGAACTGCAATCGCTCCTACATTACCATTTTGAGAATCCATGCCTCTTAATGGAAGCACTCACACATGCTTCAATTAATGAACACGGAAGATGTTCCTACGAGGTAATTTTATTTCACCTTTACATTGCACAATGGCAGTAATACTTTGAAAGTTCTTGCAAGATGAGATTCTTCTAGATTATAGAACTGAATATCAATATTATATGTATATTTTACAGAGGTTAGAATTCCTAGGTGATTCTGTGCTGGATTTTCTTATTACTCAGCATCTATATTCAACATATCAAGCACTATCTCCTGGGTCTTTGTCAAATTTACGGCAGGTAGCTGTTAACAACCAGAACTTTGCCCAAGTAACAGTGAAACATAATATTCAAAACTATCTTTTGCATAATTCAGTTGATATGACAAATCAAATAGCAAAGTTTGTAGAGGATTTTGAACAGTACAAAAGTAGGGGTACGTTTATATCATTTGGAGGAGGAATGCGTGCTCCCAAGGCAAGTTTTTAGTTTTACATTGTTAGAAATGTCCCTTGTTAACTATGCAAGTATTGTCTTGAATAAAAAATAATGTAATTTTACCATATCTCTTGGATGCAGGTACTAGGAGATTTGATAGAAAGCATTTCAGGTGCAATATTAGTAGATACCCAACTTAAACCAAATGTTGTCTGGGATAAATTATACGATATTTTGTCTCCCATTGTTACACCTGAAACCATGGTACCGCAACCTCTAAGGGAGTTGTATGAGCTCTGTGATCGGCACCATTATGAATATGATTGGAAGCCCATCACTGCAAGAGGGGAAATTTTTATGGTCACTGTACAAATAGAGCTTGAGGACGTCAATATACATGGAGAAGGGTCAGATAAGAATACAAAGTTTGCTATGACTAAAGCCGCCAAACATGCATTGGCACAGCTTCAGGTAATTCCAAACATTCCCTTAAGCTATTCTCTCATGACGCATCTAGCAAAGAGAGACAAGGCACTGCATTCCTTAGTTTAATTACAACATGTAATTTTATTATTTTGATTTGATATCATTATATGGAGAAGACTGCTAATAATTGGGAATTTCTGATCCTGAAAATTGACATCTTTGTTCTGTAAATAAGGTTAAGGGCATATGTCATGTTCACCATACCTTTGCCCAAAGTTCAGTGGACACTACTGGCATTGAAGCTCCACATTCATCCAATTTCATAGCTCAAGAAAAAATGGTTTGTCTTTCACATAAACTCTCAGATTAATTATGTTAGCTATGATTTTTGTGGAAAATTTCTAATGCATGGAATATAATTAATGTTTTGATGTTGGGTCAGATAATTGCTAGCAGTCCACAAACAGATTCAGGAGAATTGGATCAGTGCCACAGACGAGAAATAGATAAGGAGGAGAATCTATTCTGTAGCAACAAACCAGTGCAAGGTAAAGACCTGAATCCGTTTACAAAATGAATAATAGATGTACTAGAAAACATAAATTGGAAGAGGGAAACACATGTATATGTAGGACGACAATGCTATTCACATACAAAGTAAGCAATGTTCCATGGTGTTGAGGAGAGGAATAATAGTAAACGCTATTTGGGACATTTGGGGATTGGAGATCTTTATGTTTGGAGATAATATGGGACTCCAATTAACAAATAGGGAAAGGAAGTTGAAAAGTATAGAAAATTTGAATCATTTAGATTATAAAACATTTATCAGAATTATTTTACATAATATAATAATTGAATCGAGACTTCACATTATTGTAGACACGCAAATCAACAAAAGTTTATTATTTTTATGGTTAATATGTATATATGAAAAGTATAGAAAAATGCAGAAAGACTTCAACTACAAACAATTTAAACTATAAAAGTGATATGCCAACTAGATCACCTATAATGACATGAATCTTTGTTTATAGATTTGTCATCAAAATTAAAGTTTTGAGTCATTCTTACGAGGGACTAATTTGTCTGATGGTACCCCATTGGACATCCAATTCCTCGTCTTATCATCATTTTGTGTGGTATCTCTGGGATTGACATTCCAATGTGTCATTGGAGTCTCATGATAGTAAAGAGTTTGCCAATCTTGAGGTTACACCTACTGTTGGCATAGAGATATTGTGTCAATTTTTTTTTGTCTGAGTCTCTCAATATGAGGGATTAACTTATCCGATGGTTCCCTAACCATTTTGTCATGTGTTTTTTCATCAATTTGTAAATCCATTGTGTTGTTGGAGTCTCACAATATTGAAGGCACTAATTGTATACAATGAACATTTGCTCCACTTGTTGAGAGGTAAGCCTATTCCTTTTGATAGACTAAATGAATATCTATGCGGACCTATTCCTCTCTATTAGTCTTTCACTAACAACTTAAAAAATGTTAGTAGCAACCAACTTCAACTCCATAATGTCCTTACCATGCCACGTGTAGCTGCATATTATCTAACAATGTAATTTTGAGCTAGTGTAGCTCTATCTAACTTAGCCTCTAGTTTGTTAAAATTTGGACCTTGAAGATTGCAAAAATTTATTCACTTCCCTCAAGTTTAGATACCTTTTTAGTGTTGTACACATTTTAAATGCATTTCGATGTTTTTTACCTCTTCATGTTAAGAAGGAACTCTTCTACCCCTTGGGGCATACCAATTGGGATTTAGAGCATTAAGTACCATCCTAGTGGATTTTAAATAATGCACTTCTCATTGTCACATAGGTTTGATATGCTTCTCATCAAATCCTAAACTAGTGTTCTTTGTATGAATCTCTTGCTTCATCTTGCCAAGTTTGTAGTTGGGCATCTCATGAATCTCTATAAGTCTAGGAGAATATGTATCAATGCACCTAATTATCTACATAATGCATAAGATAAAAGAAAAATTATATCTACATACAATAAAAAAGAGAATAAGGTTCAATTGATAAAAAAGTGAATGCAAGTGTCTAAATTATCAAAATTTAAATACAAAATAAAGATTTTTATGCTATAAGCAATCTAATTTTTGTAAGGATAGATTGCCAATTATCATCAAGAATCCTATGATTCACTCTTAACTCATCTTTGCCTTCATTCACTAGCACCACTCAACATTAGCCATCATTAATTATAAAGACTTGTGAGCCTTAGCATCCTCTCTATCAAGATGAAGTAATTAGGTAAGTGCACTAAGATGGGGGACCAAAATGGGGGCATAAGATGCCACTGTTTTTCTTTTTTTTTAAGAAGTCAACAAAATCTGAACTTCAACAAGAAATTGAAGATAGCTAGACTCAAAATTTCAAGATCAGACAAGAACAAGAGTTGTGGTGCTTCAAATTTAGTTTCTTAACTACTAATTATTTTTTTACATGGTGGAGTGTAAGGGGGGATCACAAAAAGTGGTTTTTTTTTGTTTTTGTGAAGAAACACAACATAGTGTTTGGTGTGCTCCACCCAAAATGTGAACTTTTTTTGTTTTTTCTCCAATTGCTTTTGTTAGAAGTTAGCTAACACCACATAG
The DNA here is from genome assembly GCA_028749045.1 of Cupressus sempervirens. Lineage (NCBI taxonomy): Eukaryota > Viridiplantae > Streptophyta > Pinopsida > Cupressales > Cupressaceae > Cupressus > Cupressus sempervirens. The sequence goes on from CM053788.1 coordinate 434,945,626, forward strand.
TTTATTCCATACTTTTCTACTAATTATTTTATGTATATATGATTTTTTATGAATTTTGCAAGTGGACACACCCTGAAAACGCGAAATTTGTATGCCCTCCTTACAAATTATTGAAAACTAATCTAAAATTAAAACTTTTCCATTTTTTTAAAATTGCGTACAATGGAGTCTAGTCTCAAAATAAGTAACTTCTTTCAACATTTGAGAAAGGAGACAAAATCTAAGCCCAAATTACTACTCGTTGGTTTTGACAAAAAATGGACATACATCCAAAAGAAATTAGAGATGAAAAGCTTAACATAATTAGATTTCAAAATAAATTATATGGTTAGATAGCCAACAAAGAGATCTACAATATCATGTCATCTAATTTTATTGTTTTTGAACAATGTGTTAACCTGATGGGGGAACACACAAGGAAAAATGTGATTTTTTTGTATGTTTGTTTGAAACACGTCTTTGACCTTTTTGAATCCTCTTAGGTTGGACATCCAAGGAAAATCCAAGCCTTAGACTTGGTGGATTTTAATGCAGTTCAAAGCGTGTACGTCCCATAGGGCATACACACCATGCAAATCTAAATGTTAAAAAAAGTTGCATTCAATGCAATATCAAATTTGTTGTGTTTTACATTATGCATATGTTGTATGTGCTTGGAGAGAGAGAGAGAGAGAGAGAGAGAGAGAGAGAGAGAGAGAGAGAGAGAGAGAGATGGTGTGTACTAGGTGACTATAGAGGGTTTGTAAATTACAAAATTGTAAGAGTTTGCTACAACTTTGATAATGATATTATTGTGTCAAGTTATGCTTAAATGCATTGCACACCCATTACATTTTTCAAAATCATTGGAAATTTACAAAAAATGGAATATTGATTTCTATCTAGTCCATGCTTAGTGCACGTTGTGTTGCTTAATAGGTCATAGTTGGCCTTAGGATGCCTTGGGTCCCATTGCAACCCATTTGGATACACTAGGACTCATTAGGATACATTAGGACCCATTAGGACCCCTTACTACACAATAATATGTTGAATAAATGTAGTTGCAATCCATGATCATCAAGAATATTGCACCATGGAGTAATATATCATGCAATTCTTGAATAGTTTTATTCTTAACATAATTCCTAATTAAATTCTCCAGAGATGGTTTTCTTCTTGATCATTGTAATATCTTTTCTTCAATTGAACATATTGTAATCAACATGGGTCCTAATGTGTCATAAGGGTTCACAGTGGGTCTTGATATGTCATAAGGGGGTCATAGGTGGTCCTAGGACCCCTAGGATCCCTTAGGACACAATAGGACCTCTTACCACATATTAGTATATTGAATAAATGTAGCTACAATCCCATGTTCATCAAGAATATTTGTTGCACCATGGATTAATATATCATGCAATTCCTTAATAATTTCATTCTTAACAAAATTCACTACTAGATTCCCCATAGTCAGTTTTCTTCTTGATTGTTCTAATACCTTCACCTCAACTGAACAAATTGTAATCATCATGGGTTCTAATGTGTCTTAACGAGTCCTAATGGTTTCACAATGGGTCTTAAGGGGTCTTAGGACTACTTAGGACCCATTATGACCCCTTATAATACATTAGCACCACTTAGAATCCATTAGGGCCCTTTTGGCTGCAAGAATTGCCCAATGCGACATTCATCTATTCTGGATTAAGCTCGTTTTTGGTATTCCTGCATTCTTAAAATAAGTTTTGGAATATCATTTGGACTTGTTTGGTTGACCTGGAAGAGGAGTCGAAATATGCATATTCTATGTTTGGTTGCAACAATTGAAATAGGAATTGGAATAAGTTTAATAATTATATTATTATTTTTAATTTGGTAATATTTTAAATAAACAAGATTATTTATTTATAAAAACTGACTTCTAAAATTTATTTTTTAAAAAGCCAAATTATTTTAATTAGGCTTTATTTTTTTTAAAAAATTGACTCTATAAGTGAAAGATATACCACAACCTTTAAAATTCATCTAAATTCAAAGGACATATTATATTGTATATTATAAATTTAATTCTAGATTACATCAAATTATTTTAATGAGTGTAAGATCAAAACTAAAATCATTTTATTTTTAAATATATTAAAGAAAATAAAAAATACAAATAAGTCGAGATCATTAATATGATATTTAAATGATCTTTCAACATAGTTTTAAGTATAAGACAACACAAGATTTATTTGTAAAGATAATCTTATGAAAGTTAAAAAATATATTAAATATGATATTAGTCTGTTTTGTCATTTAAAAAAAAAACATATTTAATGTTAAATAATGTTGACCTAGTTCACATCTTATGATGAACGGAGAAAATAGTCCAAAAATGCATTTGAGTGACAAAATACAATCAAACGACAAAGACATGGACTCGCCAACCCATGAAATTGGGTTTATTAAAAATTGGAATAAGAATAAGCTATTCTTATTCCATCTTTTTAAAAGAATTTCACTATGCTCATTTTTCAATTTAGGATAGGCGAATTCTAATTCCAATTTTGTATTTTACAAACAAACATCAAATTGGTAAATGCAGGTATTTAGATTTTCCTATTCTCACCCAATTCCTACAACCAAATGGGGCATTAGTGTTCCTATGATGATTAACGTGTTCTAAGGGGTTCTAATGAGCCACAATGCATCATAATAGGTTCTAATGTACGGTCATAATGCATCATAGGTGGTCTTGGGATATCTTGGGACACATTACAACCCCTTAGGACACATTAGGACCCATTATGACACCTTAGGATCCTTATCTCATGATTGCCAATAATTTTGATTTTGAGGATGCTTCATATTGTTTAAGGCCGCTAAGAATACATTATAGGGATCCTAAACATTCATAAGGGGTCTTATGACACATTAATCCCCGAGGACCCCTAAGAATATGTTGCCTAAGAATACATTGTAAGGGTCCTAAAGGGTCGTAAGGGGCCATAAGGTGTCCTAGGAACCCTTAGGACATATTAGGACCCCTTGTGACACATTAGGACCCATTATGACACCTTAGGATCCTTAACTCATGATTGCCAATAATTCTAATATTGGGGATGCTTAGGAATGTATAAAATTGCTAAGAATACATTTTAGGGGTCCTAAGTGGTCATAAGGGGTCCTAACACACATTAATCCCCTTAAGACCTTACAACCCTTGATGACCCCTAAGAATGCATCTATAGGGTCCTAAGGAGTCGTAAGGGGTCATGAGAAGTGTTATAAAGTAAAGTCCACCAAGATAACTGGGGGTGGGGGGGGGGGGGGGGGGAGAATCAATTATTAGATTAGTATAACTTTTATCAACCTTATTAAACCCTAAGCATGTAAACAATATAATCAGCAACCATAAGAAGATACACATACACAATAAGACCAAATATCTTAACTAGGGAAACCCTTGATTAGAGGGAAAACCCCGATGGGGATGGTACCCACAAAATGATGAGCTTTGTTAGGAGCCAATGAAATACTTTTAGTGCATATTAGTCCTTGTTAGGAGATTTTGAATCCATGTTAGGAGATTCCACCCTATTAGGAGTTGTAGAAGGCAGATGGACCCACTATCCAAACAACTTTAGGGACAAGACCACCAAACTCACTGTCCAATTGGCCTCTGTATTATTCCTTTCAGAATAATAGAAATGAAACTGAACTTCGCAACTTGAACTCTTTCTCTATCCTCTTACTGTGCCAATACCACACCAAATACATTCTTAGATCTCAATACCAGATCTTCAAATTACATCACACTGATCCTTTTGATTGCTTACTCGCATTTACCAACTTTGCATATCACTTGCTCAATACAACTACATCTTACATCACAAGGAAAATAATCTTCCTTTATACCATATCCTCAAAAAAATTCACTAAGTCGGCCTTGAGGCTTTCCCAATTAATTATAATATGACCTCATTAAGATATTTTAATTCATTACATCTTTTTGCAATTACAAAACATTGCCAGCTCACAATAACTACAGCTTCTCACACATGCAATCTCGTGCACTTGCTGACATCATCATCAGGCTTTCTATTGTCACTATCTAACTTTTCTCATCAGGATTGTATCCCTATTAAGAGATACAATCCAAACATCAAAAACTACTTCTTAGGTATTTTTTCTACACACTATCTTCTGTAAACAACCAATAAATTTCACATGTCTTCGACTTTCTACATGCACACTTGTCCATGTCATCAAGACATATTGTAGAACATATTCTCAACCACACTTAACCTCATCATCAATACACAATCCATACGATCTCGTTCTCTATCTGCTACTCTGTCATTCTTTACAGAAAAAATACTATGTTGACATTAATGACAAACACGATTATGAATCCAACATGTCAATCATCTCAACTATTCCAACAATGCTTAAGATACTCCCCTAATACCATCAACATCTCCCCCTTTGGCATTGATGACAACATAGATGAAAAACATCTTATTTCCAAGAATACGAAATCCAACTCTATTATTGTTGTTGCTCTCATCTTTTCAAATCCTCTTCATCGATCAAATATGAAACTCACAAGAACAACTCTCCATCTGTGTTTCCTCATCCTTACATGGATGACATCAATTATTCACACTTCTCCCCTATTGATATAACTCAATGTGATCATCTTCCTTTAGAACATCTCTCCTCATCACACACTCGCCCCCATACATAGGAGATGTTTTTCATGCAATCCCTCCCCCATTGACATCAATGACAAATGTACCATTATGCCAATCAGCTGCTCAAAGTGTTCAACCAGCTCAAGAGTCCAAAGTCGCTATTTTATATCACCTACCAAGAGTCGTTGATGACTCTGCTCAATTACAAATAATCCCCCATATAGGAAGAAACATCATTCAGTTTAGATAAACAATAGTGCACTGTACCACTTGACTGATGCAATCTTTGCATCATCTACTCAGAAGTCGGAAGGGGCATAACCCCAAGCATACCTCGCAAATACTCAAATGTATCCTTAGGAAAAAGCTTCGTAAAAATATCTACGATATGCTCTTTTGTATTCACATAATCTAATTTGATTTCTTTCTCTGCAACTTTCTCTCTTCGAAGATGATACTTAATTGATATATGCTTAATCTTAGAATGCAACACAAGATTCTTAGACATACTCACTGTACTTGTGTTATCACAATGTATGATAAAAATTTCTAAAAACTCTATCCCAATATTTTTCAGCATCTCTTTCATCCACATGATTTGATTGCAATTGTTTGTTGTTGCTACATACTCTGCTTCTATTGCACTATGTGAAATACAATCTTGTTTCTTTCTTAGCCAAGAAACCATTCTTACTCCAAGGAAAAAGCTTCACTACTTGTACTCTTTCTATCATCCATAGTGCTTGCCCAATTCACATCGATATATGCGCATAGAGTAAAGTCATTTGATTTGTCATACCATAAGCCAAAATTAGGTGTACTCTTCAAATATCTAAATATTCTTTTTATTGCTGCATAATGTGATTCCTTAGGGTCTGCTCAAATCATGCTACTATACCAACTGCATTTGTTATACCTGGTCTTATGTGATTCAGATATTGCAAACCTCCAATCATAGATCTGTACGTCTTCTACTCAACTGTAGGTGTCTCATATTTGCTACATAACTCATGACCAGTTATCATAGGTGTAACAACAAGCTTACAAATTTCCAAGCCAGATCTCTTGAACAAATCTTTCAAATACTTAGTCAGTGATAGGAAAATACCATCACTTTCCTGTACAATCTATAAACATAAGAAATATTTCATCTCATTATTCATATTCCTCTGAAATTCATTCTTCATTTCATGAGCAAATTTGTCACTAGCTTCATTGTTTTCTCCAAAGATTATGTCATCCACAAATACCACAATAACAAACAAGCCATCTTCAATTTCTTCGAAATATAAATTACTATTTGTAGTACCTTTCGCAAGCCCCAACTTTGCCAAACACTTGTCTAACCTTGCATATCAAGTTCTAGGTGCTTGTTGTTTACCGTACTGGGTAAAGAAAATAATGCATACAGACAATGGAATAGAATAGCATAACTATATTCGCATACACCAAGATATTACATTATGCTTTTGATGATATGATGATTACAAAAATCCCAAAGGGGGATATAAATACTATCCAAGGAACCTTCTTGAAGGTATCCGTCAGCCACATACAACATGTCGGCTACCACAGTAGAACCTTCCCGATACACACCCTGTCGGCTTGACGACATACATCTTGACAAAGATGGAGTACATCTTGATACACCAACAGGATACATCCTGATACACTAACAGAATACATCCTGATACAAACTGGATGCATCCTAATATACCAACGGGACACATCCTGATACACTATTTATTGTCGACATCATCCCCCCCAAAAAGAAAAGTCATCTCCTGACGACGACACAACAAAAACCCAACAACTAACTATATTATTCATAAAACAACAAAACAACATGGACTTATACATCATGAACCCAGAGGCTATGTCTCTGAATGCGAAGACTGGCTGTGTCAAAGCTAATACACCTGATCTGTCTAGACTTGCAAATCAGGTCTAATTTGAGAGTTCTCCACCATTTCCTTCAGCATCAATGCAACCTCTTGGCACTCAGATTCCTTCTAATCATGACCCTGCTTCTCTAAGTCCTCCTAAAGTGCTGCTACCAACTGCTGCTCTGTTGCTACTAGTTGCTACTCCACAACGACTAACTGTTGTTCCGCCTGCTGCTTCCTTCATGCACTCTCCTCGAGCTGTGCTAACAGGGCTGTTTGTTCTGCTTGCCACACAATCTATTGGGTGGTAAGTCGGTCGACCATCTCCTCCTGAGCCTTCTCCATCGTCTCCTAAGCTTTTCACCCAGCCATTGCCCTTCTTTGCTATGTCAACACCAACTCTGCGATGGACTTGCTCTACTCTGTGATGAAAGCCAGGCGAGAACAAATATCCATGTCCTCTTCTGCTAATGGTAGGGGGTTCAACAACTCTGCTCCTCCATCCACTTTTTCTACTACTGGAATCTGATCCTTTTCCCCTGGTGATGTTGGTATCTTGACTACCTCACTGTTTAACCAATTGGCCTCCACGTGCGTGTGCTCTCTCATGGGAGATTGGATAGAGGGACTTTTGGTAATAGGGGCAAGTAGTCACCGCCTAAAGTACTCACTCCCCTGACTTGCTAGGCTTGTTGGTACTGTTGTTGGTGCCTGGGGTTTTGTTTTTGGAATACTGGAATGATCACCCTAATCCTCATCCAACAGAGTGTCCGCTATGGTGACTACTGGATCTAACCCAATCACCTCTAGACAAACCTGCTCCTATGCAACTCCGTGACTGATTCCTCCCTTTGCTACTAGCTCCGTTATAGGAAGTGGCTGAGGCAAACTTTCTGCTACATGTATGGGAGTCGGTTCCTGAATGGCTAGCTGAGGTTGCGATCCCGCTGGTTGCATACCCATAGCCGTGGCAGCTGGTGATGTTGTCTACTGACTCACTGAAGGTTGTACAGATGCTACTGTTGTCCATGATGTAGGATGTAGAGTGACTGGGGTCATCACCACTAGACGCCAAAACTGTCCGAACGCTAGGATGTGAACATCTGCCATGGTGTGTATGTGTGGTGCTATACATGTCGGAACTGAAGTAGTCACTGGTGCAACCGTCAACTGTCGTGGAAAGCGAAGTGGGACTGCTGAAACTACTCCGCCTTCCTCATCATCTTCCTCCTCATCCTGTTCCACCTCCATACCCTCAGAGTCATCATCCTCCTCACAAGATGTGTCCTGATGGCCACTATCTGTGTTGCTCGATTCCTCCATCTCCTGTCGTGCTCTCTTTTGGCCCACGCCCTTCTATCCTATAGGTGAATCCAAATGCTTCCATTGCATTACCGAAAGCTCGCCAAGTACTACCGAACTCGGCTTAATTTCCAACTGCTCATGGGTTATTGTCTTTGTTGTAGCTTCCAGAAAGAGTCCAATGGCGTAGTGTGGCATATAGAATGTTTTGTGTTGCAGGGTCATGAACTCATCCATGTGTTTGGCTAACAAAGAAGCCCAGTCATACACCTTCCCGATCATGATCTCGTTCATTAAACTGACCAACGGAAAGGAGATGTCGGACGCCCTGCTGGATCCTGTAAGCCTTCTTTTTACCACATCCATCAAGCATTTCCAATGGCCCTCTTGAATATCAGACTTTTGTAGCCCTCTTCCCTTCGAAGTGTACATAAGGGTATCCATCTACTATTGTACTTGATCGTTACACACCATCCGTATCAGCTGCAACTTCATGTCCCTGCTCATCTTTTTGGGCTTATCATAAATCTTGGCTCCACCTTGCGCTGCTCCTAGTATATCAAATACTCTCGTAAAATTAGCTGGCCAAAATGATACCATGATGTCATACCCTAGATACAAAATTGAACACTTTCGAGAATGCCTATCATATCTTCAATCATAGGACGCAAGATGCCCTCAAAATCTCTAATATGGAATAGTGGCATCCGGATAGCCCACTCCACCTGCGCCTTTCTAATGCTTGCTTTAACCAGGTGAGTATTCGGATTTTCATCCCACCATTTCCAACACTCCCATCCTTTCAACCCTTTGAAAACTACAATCTGTGGTGTTGTCTGCACATTCGGCTGATTTTGCACTTTTCCGTTGTGCTTGCCTTTGTCCTTCCCTTGGGGCCATGCTTGAGAGGGTCTTGCCTGCACCTCTTGGTTCATGGTCGAATCCTGCTCCAGTTGCTTCCTCCAAGCTCTCTTATCGGCTGATTGCATACTATGCCTTTATCAGTTTGCGAAAAAGAAAGCCGTTAGGTCAGTTACTTGTCTGTAAGGTTGCAAAAATCTCTTCGAAATGTGAGTACGGATGCTTATTCTTCCTCTTGCACGCCATTCAAATTCCCTTCTTTTCTCTAACCCACTACGTATGGATCCACGCCACCTAAAGGATAACAAAGGCTTTACTTGTCCTGACGCCTTCCTTTGAAATGTTTCTCCCATGCACTTGCAGAACAAATCGTCCTTTAGAATGCCGTACACCCTTCTAGAACCAATTCGTAGGCTATAGGTTCCCTTCCTTATGGCCTCCCTCAAATGCCTTCAGCTTGGGCTCATCACTAATTTAGCAATTCCTTATTCAAGCTTATGTACGGTGGATGCTATAACTCTTCAACGTAGGGCTTCCTGGAGAGCCGTATGATGGAACTTAGGGATTCCGTACAGCTACCAATGGTGAGTCTCTAGTGCATATGCTTCCTAACCAATTGTAGAGAATGCTTCCCCACAATGCTGAATGTCTCCAAACGAATGCTTTCTCCCTTCAGAATGACTTGCCTACCGTACATATCCCTTATATTGCTGACACCTGGCAGTCCGTATGGTGATAAACCTTGAAAGGCCGTATAGCTCCAATGTGCAACCAACAGCTTAAAAATTTTGCAAAGTCTTGTTGCAATGTCGTACGACAACTTTGACTGGAAATCCTTCAATTTTGTATTTGGGGTATGACATCGTGGTATCATTTCGGCTAGTTGATTTTTCACATCCGAAGGTTCAGACAGTTTCAGCGTCTAGTGGCGATGACCCCGGTCACTCTACATCCTATATCACAGATAGCAGTAGCGCTTGTACAACCTTCTGTGAGCTAACAGACAACATCACCAGCGGCCACGGCTATGGGTACGCAACCAATGGGATCGTAGTCTCAGCCAGTAGTTTAGGAACTGACTCCCATACTCGTAGCAAAAAGTTTGCCTCAGCCACTTCCTGTAACGGAGCCAGTAGCAGAGGGAGGAGTCAATCACGGAGGTGCGTAGGAGCAGGTTCGTCTAGAGGTGATTGGGTCAGATGTATTAGTCACCATAGTAGACACTCTGTTGGATGAGGATCAGGGTGATCATTCTAGTATTCTAGAAGCAAAACCCCAGGCACCAGTAGTAGTACCAACAAGCCTAACAAGTCGAGTGAGTGAGTACTTGAGGCGGCGACTACTTGCCCCTGTTACCGGAAGTCCCTCTATCCAGTCTCCCATGAGAGAGCACACGTAGGTGGAGGCCAATTAGTCAAACAGTGAGGTAGTCGAGATACTGGCATCACTAGGGGAGGAGGATTAGAGTCCAACAGCAGAAAAAGTGGATGGAGGAGCACAGGTGTTGGACCCCCTACCAGTAGTGGAAGAGGACATGGATATTCGTTCTCGCTTGGCTGTCATTGCAGAGCAAAGCAAGTCCATCGTAGAGTTGGTGCTGACAGAGAAAAGAAGGGTAGCAGTTGGGCAGAAAGCTCAAGAGATGACGGAGAAGGCTCAGGAGGAGATGGCCAATCGACTTACCACCCAACAAATTGCGTGGGAAGCAAAGTGGACAGCCCTGTTAGAACAACTCGAGGAGAGTGCACGAGGGAAGCAGAAAGTAGAACAATAGTTAGTCGCTGTGGAGCAGCAACTAGCAGCAGCAGAGTAGTGGTTGGTAGCAGCACTTCAAGAGGACTTAGCGAAGCAAGCTCATGATCAAAAGGAAGCTGAGTGCCAGGAGGTTGCATTGATGTTGAAGGAAATGGTGGAGAACTCTCATATTAGAGCTGATTTGCAGGTCCGAACAGATTAGGTGTATCAGCTTCGATGCAGCCGGTCTTCGCAGTTGGAGACACAGCCTTTGGGTTCATGATGTATAAGTCCATGTTATTTTGTTGTTTTATGAATAATATAGTTAGTTGTTGGGTTTTTGTTTTGTCGTCGTCAGGAGACAATTTTTCTTTTTGGGGGGGATGATGTCGACAGTAACTAGTGTATCAGGATGTATCCCATTGGTGTATCAGGATGCATCTGGTCTGTATCAAGATGTATCCCATTAGTGTATTAGGATGTATCTCGTTGGTGTATCATGATGTACTCCGTCTATGTCAGGATGTATGCCGTTAGGCCGACAAGGTGTGTATCAGGATGTGTGTATCGAGAAGGTTCTACTATTGTAATTGACATGTATGTGGCTGATGAATATCTTCGGGAAGGTTCCTCAGATAGTATTTATATCCCCCTTCAAGATCATTGAAATCATCATATCATCAGAAGCATAATGTAATATTTTGGCGTATGTGAATATAGTTTAGCTATTCTTATCAGCTATTCTTTTCCATTGTTTGTATGCATTATTTTCCTTACCCAGTATGATATACATTGGGATGATGGCATACATCCTGACACAAAAGGAGTACATCCTTATATGCCAATGGGATACATCCTGATACACTAACAGGATACATCCTGATATAGACTGGATGCATTTTAATACACCAACGAGATATATCCTAATACACTATTTACTGTCAACATCATCCCCCCAAAAAGAAAAGTCGTCTCTTGATGACGACACAACAAAAACCCAACAACTAACTATATTATTCATAAAACAACAAAACATGGATTTATACATCATGAACCCGAAGGCTGTGTCTCCAACTGCAAAGACTGGTTGCATCGAAGCTGATACACCTGATTTGTCTGAACCTGCAAATTAGCTCTAATCTGAGTGTTCTCCTCCACCATTTCCTTCAGCATCAATGCAACCTCCTGGCACTTAGCTTCTTTCTGATCATGAGCTTGCTTTGCTAAGTCCTTCTCTTGAAGTGATGCTACCAACTGCTGCTCTGGTGCTGCTAGTTGTTGCTCCACAACGACTAAATGTTGTTCTGCCTATTGCTTCCCTCATGCACTCTCCTTGAGCTGTGCTAATAGGGCTATCCGCTTTGCTTCCCACGCAATCTGCTAGGTGGTAAGTTGGTTGACCATCTCTTCCCGAGCCTTCTCCGTCATCTTCCAAGCTTTCTACCCAGCCGCTACACTTCTTCGCTCTGTCAACACCAACTCTACGATGGACTTGCTCTGCTCTGCGATGACAGCCAAGCAAGAATGAATATCCATGTCCTCTTCCGAGACTGGTAGGGGGTCTGACACCTGTGCTCCTCCATCCACTCTTTCTGCTGCTGGACTCTAAACCTCCTCCCCTGGTGATGCCAGTATCTCAACTACCTCACTATTTGACCAATTGGCCTCCACGTGTGAAGCTCTCTCATGGGAGACTGGATAGAGGGACTTCTGGTAACAAGGGCAAGTAGCTTCCGCCTCAAGTACTCACTCGCCCGACTTGCTAGGCTTGTTGGTACTACTACTGGTGCCTGGGGTTCCACTTCTAGAATACTAGAATGATCACCCTAATCCTCATCGAACAGAGTGTCCACTATGTTGACTACTGCATCTGACCCAATCAACTCTAGACGAACTTGCTCCTGTACACCATCGTGATTGACTCCTCCCTTTGCTACTGGCTCCGTTACAAGAAGTGGCTAACGCAAACTTTCTACTACAGGTATGGGAGTTGGTTCCTGAACTGTTGGCTGAGGCTACGATCTCATTGGTTGTGTACCCATAGACATGGCCGCTGGTGATGTTGTGCATTGGCTCACTGAAGGTTGTACAGGCACTACTGCTATTCATGATGTAGGATGTAGAGTGACCGAGGTCATCAGCACTAGATGTTGAAACTGTCTGAACCCTAGGATGTGAACATCCACCATGGTGTGTATGTGCAGTGCTGTACATGCCAGAACTAAAGTAGTAGTCACTTGTGCAACCGTCAACTGTCTCGAAAAGCAAAGTGGGACTGCTGAAATTACTATGCCTTCCTCATCATCTTCCTCCTCATCTTGCTCCACCTCCATACCCTCAGAGTCATCATCCTCCTCGCAAGATGTGTCCTGACGGCTACTATCTGTGTTGCTCGATTCCTCCATCTCCTGTCGTGCTCTCTCCTAGCCCACGCCCTTCTATCCTGATGGTGAATCCAAATGCTTCCATAAAATGTTTTGTGCTACAGGGTCATGAACTCATCCATGCGCGTGGCTAACAAAGAAGCCCAGTCATACACCTTCCCGGTCATGATCCTGTTCATCATACTGACCAACGGAAAGGAGATTTCGGACGCCCTGCTGGATCATGTAAGCCTACTTTTTACCACATCTATCAAGCACTTCCAATGGCCCTCTCGAATATCAGACTTCCGTAGCCCTCTTCCCTTTGAAGTGTCCATAAGGGTATCCATCTACTATTGTACCTGATTGTTATACACCATCCGTATTAGCTGCAACTTCGTGTCCTTGCTCATCTTTTTGCTCTTATCATCAATCTTGGCTCCACCTTGCGCCACTCCTGATATATCAAATACTCTCGTAAAATCAACTAGCCAAAATGATACCACGATGTCATACCTCAGATACAAAATTGAACACTTCTGGGAATGCCTACCATACACCTCAATCATAGGATGCAAGATGCCCTCAAAATCTCTAATACAAAACAGTGGCATCCGGATAGCCCACTCCACTTGCGCCTTTCTGATGCTTGCTTTAACCAAGTGAGTATCTGGATTTTCATCCCACCATTTCTGGTAGTCCCATCCATTCAACCCTTCGAAAACTACAGTCTGTGGCATTGTCTGCACATCTGGTTGATTTTGCACTTTTGCTTGTGCTTGCCCTTGTCCTTCCTTCACGACCGTGCTTGAGATGGTCCTGCTTGCACCTCTTGGTTCATGGTGAATCCTGCTCCAGTTGCTTCCTCCAAGCTCTCTTATTGGTTGATTGCATACTATGCCTTTATCAGTTTGTGGAAAGGAAAGACATTAGGTTAGTTACTTGTCTGTACGGCTGCAAAAATCTCTTCGAAACGTGATTACGAACGCTTATTCTTCCTCCTGCATTCATTACAGCCGTACAGATTCCCATCTTTGCTCTAACTGATTATGTACAGATCCACGCCACCTAAAGGATACCAAATGCTTTACTTTCCCTGACACCTTCCTTTGAAATGTTTCTCCCATGCACTTGCAGAACAAATCCTCCTTTAGAATGTCATACACCCTTCTAGAACCAATTCGTAGGCTACAGGTTCCCTTCCTTATGGCCTCACTCAAACTCCTTCAACTTGGGCTCATCACTGATTTAGCAATTCCTTATTCAAGCTTGCATACAGCAGATGTTACAACTCTTCAACGTAGGGCTGCATGGAGAGCCGTATGGTAGAACTTAGGGATTCCGTATGGCTACCAATGGTGAGTCTCTTGTGCATATGCTACCCAACGAATGGTAGAGAATGCTTCCCCACAATGCTGAATGTCTCCAAATGAATCCTCTCCCTTCATAATGACTTGCCTGCCGTATATATCCCTTATATTGCTAACACTTGGTAGTCTGTATGGTGATAAGCCTTGAAAGGCTGTATGGCTCCAATGTGCAACCGATCGCTTAAAAATTTTGCAAAGTCCTGGTTCAATGTCGTATGACAACTTTGACTATAAATCCGTACTGTGACTTAGTTTGCAAATGTCATACGGTGAGTGAGATGATTGCCTCCTTGCATTCACAATATTCTCGATGTCATTCACTTATAATGATGTCGTACGGTGCTCACCTAGTGTCTCCAGAATTGTGCTGGTCATCGTACATCCTCATATTGTAATGCCTACTCAACATATAGTGTGAATCTTCTGTCCCTTACGCCGTACGATGTGCCATTTCGTGGTGTTATCGTTGCCATGCCATATGGTATTGTTTATGCAACCAATCATACTTATCACACTTATGACTTCCACAAAAGCTCATGTACAGTAACATAATGTAATGTCGTACGATGACCATCACGAATACCTTACAGTCACTTGGCCGTACGATGACTCTGTTTTTTTTCTTTCTTTTTTCTATATATTTTTTAAATTAAGCAAAATTCTACTACTCCATATTCATGAATGCCGACGCTGACTAGGCATGCAATAAATTTTTAACTTGCATCCATTCACTATGTCTGAAACCTCCTATCCATCGAGCATCCATAGCTTGATCGCTCCATTGTCGGCTACCTCACGGATCTAATACGGCCCGACCCATTTAACTTTAAACTTGCCTGGCTTGATCTCATTCCGGCTGTCGTACTTCAACACCCACTGTCCAGGTTGAAACCTGTTCAGTTTCAAGTGCTTATCATGCCATGCCTCCCGCCTATTCTGCATTACCTCAGTCACCTACTGCACCAATAATCACTTCTCTTCCAACCTATTCAATTTGTATAGCCAGTCCCTTAAGCTTTCCATATCGCCCAATTTGTTTTCCTATGCTATCCTCAGGCTCGAGATCATGAATTCCGTTGGTACTACGACCTCCTATCCAAACATTAGTTGAAATGGCGCGTGCCCCGTTGTGACCTTATATGCCATATGGTAAGCCCAAAGGGTGGAGGGTAATTTTTCCTCCCAATCCTCACCCTTGACTACACAGGATTTGTATATAATCGATACCAGGATTTTATTAGTAGCCTCGGCCTGTCTGTTTGCTCTTGGGTAGTACAGGCTTGATAACGAATGATAAATCTGAAACTCCGTGGTGAGTAGGCAGATAACATGGTTTACAAAATGTCCTCCCCTATCACTTGTTAGCTACAATGGAATCTTGTACCTAGCAATAATTTTCTCATAAATAAACTTTGTTGTGCTTACCGCCGAGTTATCTGGTAGTGCACGTGCCTCCACTCATTTGGTCAAGTACTCCGTCGCTACAACAATATATTGACACCTTCTAGTTCTGGTCACCTTCAGAGGTTTGGTGAAGTCCAATCCCGATCTTTCAAAGAGTTCCTAAGCATGAGAGGGATTCAGAGGCATGAAGTCTCTCTTCAAAGGTTTTCCAGCTCCCTAACATGTATCACATGAAACGACCCACTCCCTGGCATCGTTGTGTACCGTCGGCCACCATAGTCCTACCAGGAGTCTCTTCCATGCAGTTGTGTCTGGCCCCATGTGTCCTCCTGTCGATCTTTCATGTGCTTCCTTTAGTACCCTTGGGATTTCTTCCTCTAGGACACATCGCCTTAGGAGTTGATTGGATCCCATTTTATATAACAACCCATTAATCAATTGAAATGTTCGGCTCTGTATTGCCAACTTCCGTCTTTCATTTGATGGCATACTACTTGGAAACTATCCCGTCGATAGGTACTTACTGATGCTCATGTACTACTTTGGTAGTACAACAATTTGAAACAACTATGCATCAAGATAGTCATCATTCACACTGTTTGTCGGCTCTCCTATTTTGAGGTGTGACAGATGATCTGCACTTACATGCGTCTTCCCCGGCCGTATGATGATCTTCAAGGTAAACTCCTGCAATAGAAGTAACCAACGGCTGATCCTTCCTTGAATGACAGGTTTATTGATCATTTACAACAAAGCCTAATGGTCGACATAGAAGACGAACAATGTCACTAGCAAGTAATGAAAAAAAAATTATACAGCGTAAACCATCCCCAAAGCTTCCCGTTCGGTCGTATTGTAATTTTGTTCAGCTCTTGATAGCAGTTGAATGGCAAAGTAGATTGGGTGATCTAGCCTGTGGGTACCTGTCTGCACTAGGGTTGCTCCAATTGCATATTTGGATGCGTTGACATGTACATGAAACTCTTTGCTCCAATTCAGATATGCCAAGATCGGTGTCATAACAACTATACTTTGAGCCCTTCAAATGCTTCATCTTGTTCCTTCTCCCATCTGAATGATTCTCCCTTGCACGTTAACCTATCCAGTAGGTATGCTACCTTCACAAAATTTTTGATGAAGCATCTGTAATAGCCTATATGTCCGAGGAAAGATTTTACCTCCATTACATTGGTGGACGACTGCATCTCCAATATCACTCTCACCTTATTCGGATCTATCTTCAACCCCTCCTTACAAACTTTGTGCTCGAGCAACCTTCCTTGTGGAACCATTAACTTGCACTTCTTAGAGTTCAGGGCTAGGCACGTGCATCAGCATCTCTCCACACATTCGCCCAATGTTGCCAGATGTTTGTCCTCGGCATTGAATACTGACCAATCATCCAGAAACGCCTTAAAGTTCCCGATAGACATCTTGTCAAAGATGTGCAGTATGATCTGCTGGAATGTAGCAGGCACATTGCATAGGCCGAATGACATTTGGTTATATGCGTATACTCCATCTTCTACAACAAATGTCATCTTTAGTTTATCCTCCTTTGCGATTAAAATCTGATTGTATTCGAAAAATCCATCCATGAACGAGTAGATCTCGTGTCCCGCTACCTCCTCCAGGATGTTGTCTGAGAACGAAATTAGGAACAGATCCTTGATGGTGACTACATTCAGGCATCTAAAATCGACGCATATCCGGATTTGGGTGGTGTCCTTTAGTGAAATTACTATAGGCGACACCCACTCACTAGTCTACACCTTGAAGATAATGCCAGCCTCCAGCATGTAGTTGATTTCGTCCGTAACCCGAGCTGCATAGTTCTTGTTCATCCTGTAGGGCCACTTCTGTATAGGTAGTGCTCCTTCGATCAACGGGATGCAGTACACACACAACTCCAGGGGTACTCCTTTCAGGTCCTTGTATGTCCATGCAAACACATCCTTATACTCCAAAAATATCTTGAATGCCGCTGCCTTCAGTACTGGGTCCCAATTGTCTCCCACTAGTATGTTCCGTGGTTCGGCTTTGTCTCCTAGATTCATGGTCTATAGCGTGGCTTTATGATATTTGATGGGTTCCCCTTCTGTGAACTTATGAGCCAGTGTTATATCCAATGGTGCATCTCCTTCCTTTATCTCAATGAATTCGCTTGGAAATTCTTCTACATTTTATCCTTCTTCAATTGTCAAGACGTTACAGCTCTAGAACAGCTCGTAGTCCTCCATTTGCCAGTAGTAGAGATCGTCGAATCCAAGTCATTGTCTGTTGATCCCCCTTCCAATCGCAGGACTCCCTCCTGATCTGGGTCCAGACGTTGCGTGACTTCATCCTCTTCACCTTTAGAATCTGATCACAGAGCTTCTTCCCCGACCATTTGAGTGTGTAGATCAATGACATATTTTTGCCTATTGCTTTCAAATGATAAGGTATTTTTCTTCCAATCATGTTTCACCTTGGCTTGTATCAGCCACCCCTAGCCCAAAATGGCATCGCATCCTTTTCGCTTCAGTGGGATCACAACGAAATCCAATAGGAATGGCTGTGTTCCAATCGTCATTGGTTGGGCTGTTAGGATTCCCAATGGCTTGATTCCATGTTGGTAAGCTATTAGCAGCTAGAAGGTAGGTGGCCACAATGTTGGCTGTCCCAACTTTTTCCAAGTATCCTTTGGTAGCACATTGACACCGAATCCTCCGTCCACGATCGTGTCTGTCAGCACAGTCCCGAGAATGCCCATTTTGACAACCGCCAAATAACGTCTAGATGAAAGAGCTAACAACATCGGGTCTTCTGCACTTGCCCCTCCTTGTTTCTCATTTTCTTGCTTTGCTAGTTGCTTAGCAATCAAAACTCTATTCATGAGTGTTGTACAGAGTTGAGGCATAGTGAGTAATAGATCATTTATCCCGACGGGTACCTCGGCTTGCAATATTTTTCGTACGATGTTCTGTTCTACTCAGTTCCATACGGAGGTACCAAGCATGTCCTTCAGGTGTGCTCTTTTTGCCTGCGTTACTTTTTGGATCTTGACCCGCGCTTCTTCCAGTCTCTTATTTTCCTCTGTCGGGTCGGGGTACAGTTTCGTTTGCTTCTGAGTGATGGCCAGAATCTCTTCTTTGTCCATCCCAACGGTGATCAAGTTTACTCTCGACTTCGGGCACTTAGCATCGTCATGATCACTAGGTCCACACCATCTGCATAACAAGTTCGGTGTATTTTCCATTGTGCACTCTTGGGTGAAGTGACCCCATAGATTACATGCGCAGCATTGAACTATCGGCTGGCCATTCGCATCATATTGGATTCAACTCCTCCCGCCATTATTGTTGTTGCCGCTATTGTTGATGTTGTTTTGACCACGCCAATTATTTCTATATCCTCCTGATGTGGCACGCTCCATACTATTGTTCCCACTACCTCCAGACGTAGACGCTTCTTGTGTCAGGAACACTTGCTGCGGTGTTCTTGTTTTCAAGTTGAAAGGGCATTCCTTTATCGAATGTCCCATAATTTGGCAAATTTCACAAAATTGATCTTTCGGGCAAGATTCCTTCATATGGCCTTCTTTCTTGAACTCTGTGCACCATAGCTCATTGCCCTTAGTCTTCTTGTTCATGTTCTTGAATTCCTTCATCATCTGAATCATGTCCTTTTGGAGGGCGCGGACCTTCTTGTTGCTGCCTTCATCATCGCTGCTATCTTCTCTTGAAGACACATCGTCATCTGAATCAAATGAACTATTCTTCTTCTTCTTCTTGGTCTTTTGCTTACTTTCTAAGTTCATTGCCTAGTTGTATGCTTCAGTGTATGTCGATGGTGGCATGATCTTCATCTTCTTTCACAGCTTCGGGTGAAGGCCTTCAATGAACCATCTTTTCTGTAACCCATCAGCCGGCTTATTCTCCATCTTATTGATCAATTCCTTTACCTTCCTCGCGAAGACTCGAACTGTTTCATTCTTCCCCTGCTTAGTATTGAATATCTTCGCTACAATTTCATTATTGTCGCGCAAGAGTTGAAATTTTGTGATAAACTCTTTTTTAATGTTATCCCATCTGTTTAACTTTTGTGGATCGGTATTAGTAAACCAATCAATTGCCACCCCGCGTAGGGTTGCCAAAAATTGCCTCATCCATTCGTTTGTATCCGTTATGCCATTGGCCCTCCAAATCATTTCACAGGTTCTACAATGTCAGATGGGATCAGCTGCTCCATCACCATCAAATTTAGGCAACTTCTCCTTTGGTCCCGCCATCCTAACACCGACACTTGATATCCCGACGCAGACGCTTGGTATCTCGACACTGACGCTTGGTATCCCAGCGGCCATGCTATTTGGTGAAGAAAGGTCTCTGTTTAGCGAATTTGTCCCTTCTAAAAGTGTATCATGGATGAAGAGGTTACTCCACGGTCTTGCTCCCTCGGCACTCCGAGCCGTGCAAGTCGATTCTCTTCCCTCTACAAATACAAATTCAAAAACTCCTCCCTTGCTTCTTTCACCAATTCCACCTACTGTCAAGTCTCCTCCAACAATTCCTTCGCGCTTCTGTGTCCGTCGGCAATCTTCTGGAACCTCCTTCTGCGTTTGACTTGCTGTGCCAAAATTAGATTTCCTTGTGCTATGTGTATTTCGTCCTTTTCCTTCAGCTTGTTCTTATTCTTGTTTAGCTGATTTGACATTACTCTTCATTCGCCTGCCTTTCCAGGTCCATTGGGCAATGGTGCCAAATGTTTACCATAATAGGTAAACAAAATAATGCATACAGACAATGGAACATAATAGCAAATAAGAATAGCAGAACTATATTCGCATACACCAAGATATTACATTATGTTTCTGATGATATGATGATTACAACAATCCCGAAGGGGGATATAAATACTATTTGAGGAACCTTCCCAAAGGTATCCGTCGACCACATACAACATGTCGGCTACAATAGTAGAACCTTCCCAATACACACATCTCGATACACACCCTATCGGCCTGACAACATACATCCTGATACAGACAGAGTATATCTTGATACACCAACGGGATACATCCTAATACACTAACGAGATACATCTTGATACAGATTGGATGCATCCTGATACACCAACAGGATACATCCTGATACACTATTTAGTATCGACACTTATTTTAGTCCACACAACACTTTCTTCAACTTGCATACCATGTCTCCTTCTGCTATCAAAAGAAATCCTTTAGGTTGCTCAATATATACTTCTTCATCAAGTTCCCCATTCAGAAATGCTAACTTAACATCCATATTATACACTTTGAACTTCTTGCTACATAAGCCAAGATCATCCTTACTACTTCAATTTTGGCAATAGGAGCAAATTTCTCTTCATAGTCTATACCTTCTTGCTATGAATATCCTTTAATATCAATCTTGCTTTATTTCTCACAACTTTACTTTGTTCATTCATCTTGTTTCTAAAAATTCATTTAGTTCTTATAACATTCTTGTCTATAGGTCTAGGAAACAATTCCCATGTCTCATTCTTCACAATCTGATCTAGTTCTTCGTTCATTGCTTGAATTCAATGATCATCCTTGCATGCTTCTTCTGCACTTTTTGGTTTAACTTGAGAAATAAAACATAATTATTCATGTATAGTGTTTCTTGTCATAACTACTTTTTTCTTTGCATGTTTTGGATTGAATGGTAACTAGAGATAGTTCATGTTTTGGATTGTATGGTAACTAGAGGTGTTGTCATCGATGCCAAATTGGGAGATTATTGGAAACTATAATTGGAACAATTGTTATGTTGTCATTGATGTCAAACCTTATTGGTGAGACAGTTTGCGATTTGATCAGAGTGTCATATCTATTTGATTGATATAGAGGACTTGAGAAGTTGGTCATAACAAAAGTATCCAAAGAAATATTGAGTTATGAAGAGGAAACTATAAATGGACACTTGATTAGTTGGACTTTGACAAGATAAAGTGATTGTCTAAATCAAGGTGCAACTAAATAAGATAGTTACACTAAAGCCTTGAATAAGTGATGAAAGATAGACCAAATGCATAGGCTTGATCGAGAAACAGAGCAAAGATTAAGGAACTTGAAGTATATGCTCAGTGATCGTAGTGTTGACTGAGCCACATTATAAGCCAAGAAGAAATAGTGTTGACCGAGCATCAATATTGACCGAGTTACAGTGTATGTGTCAAACAAGAAATTTAGCATCAAAACATAGTGTTGGCCTCTATAGAAACCATAACTTCAAGCCGACAGAATTGATTTCTTGGAATATGGAAAACATGTTTAAGATAAGGATCGATGACCTGAAACATTTAAATCAAGGGAAGTTGTGTTTGCACATTTCTATTCAAGGATTCAAGGAGAAGTTTGGAGAAGTTTCTAGAACAGAAAGAAGAGACAAAATGATGGAAGGATTCAATGCATCTATAACCTAACCCCAAGATCTACAGTGGTGTTTAAGTGGCAAAAGATCAGAGTTACCTATTTAAGGAGGTACAAGGGCTAATTTTCAATATGGTTGAAGGTTGGAGCAATTGTTGATACTATTGACTAGCAAACTTAAGTGGAAGGCTGAAAAGAGTTGAGAAGAGGAGAAGTGTGATTGCTTGAAGGGTTGCCAAGTGAATCAAAGACCGAGATGACAATGAAGGCCAGATAGTGAATCAAGCTGTGAATCGAATTGAGATATGTATTTGCAAAGTGAGTTGTATTTGACAGATCAAAACCTATTGTTATTTTCTAACCATTGTATCAGTTGTTGGGTTGCATTTTCACCTTGTTGAAATCTTGAAAATTTATTGTGAAAATACAGTTTCCTTTATATGTAGTTAGGGTTTGCAAATTTTCATGTGCAAAGTGTTACCCTAGAAAAACCTTAGCTTCATAATCCTCATGCTTGTTTTCATTAAAAACCCTCCTTGTTTTAAAATGTGTTTTGTGCTTCTTAAAATAATTCAAAAAATTCAAGGTGCGACTATTTGAACAAGGTGATCACATGGTCACTACATGGTTAAACTCTTAATATTTTTATGGTGCAGCAATATGACATAGTGAAATGCTCTTTTTTCGCTTGGTCCTAATAGTTTATTGCTAAAGGTATTTTTAGACAACGAAGGAGCGATGTGGTTTGTAAGCAGTTGATAGTAGGATCACGCGATTAAGAGTGAAGTCAAAAATCGAATACATCAACCATGCGAAAAGGGGCATTCACTTAAGAGCACAAGGATCTGACATGTGGAAGCATTTGAGAGACCTTGTTTGTCATAACATAAAGATTATGGTGTGATAGTGTGGCTGACATTAAAGAGATGTCAGTCATAGTTATGCAACCTAATGTTCAAAGAATAAAAGTAATGGAGTGACTCAGCAACTAGTTGTGATTGCATGGTCAGAGGCCTAAAGATGTAGTGTTATGAGATAGCCGCAATGGTGTGAAACCGTCAATGCAAGTGATTGAAATGCTTGATTGCATGGTAGCAAGGTCTAAAAGGTAACAAGAAGTATAAGTTGGGACTAGGCAACACAGTTAAGAGCTTGTGAAGCAAGCATTGGTTGTGTGGTCGCATAGTTAGAAGATGGGGAATAAGCTAAATCTGTAACCTGGCGATCTCTTTGATTGCACAGTCACTTGTCTAAAAGTTGCAGTTAAATAAGAGACTACAAACTGGCAAAAAGGTTTAGCATATTTGAAGAATTCTTCGATCACATAGTTGCATGGATCAAGATTACAGTTAAGTGGCAGCCAACAACTTGGCGAAGCTATTAAGTATGGTGCATAAGATGTTAATTGCATGGTCACACAATTAAAACTTTAAGGTGAGAAGGAAGTTGTGAAGCAGTGAAACAACTAAAAGCTTGTAAGTTTTCAATGTTTCCAAGGTTGCAGGGTTAGAATGATAAAAAGAAATAAAGGCAGCGACCAAGCAATCACTCAGATCTAAAAGGTTTTGTGTGATCACAAGTTTTAAATGTTGATTCTAGAATCAAACAACAATCATGTGACAAGGTCAAGAGACGAAGAAGTTTATGTGGTTTCTTAGTTGCGCAATTAAGAACATGGTGTAAGATATAAGTCGCGAAGTAGCGACCAAGACATGAGTATAGTGTTCGCTCAGTTGTGCAGCTAAAGCAATGAGGTGATTAAGAACAATGTTCACTCAGTCACAAGGATAAAAGGTAAAACATAAAAGGAAGTTGTGATGTTGCGACAAAGGGTTTTGCACAGTCGCAAGGAGAAATATGAGCTAGTGGATAAGCCTTGCAAAGCTACAAATAGTTAATGGTGTTCTAGTGTTCACATGGCACAACATAAAACCTTAACAGTAAAATGACTGTTGTAACCTCATGATTACCAAAAAGATGGGTATTTTCTAGAAAAGCATAAAAAAGTATTTAGATGCTAGTAGTACAAGCACCGTAAAGCCAAATTGTGATGCTTTTTGAGTTTTCAAAATTTCTCATGCATGCTGACTTAAAGACACCATTAATGTTATTTCGATGGTCAACTGCTATTAAAAGGTGATGTAATGAATTTCCAATTACAACATTCACAAAATTTCAGAACCAAAAGAGAATTATGCGTGAAGTTGTTTCAGAGAATTCAGTTGCAGAAGAAGTGTTTGGAGAAATCAAATTCAAACAAAAATGGCACAGGAAGAGGGTAAGCTGATAGCACAAGTCAATATAGAAGAGGTCGCTCAAAATGTTGAACAATCAAAGTGATGCAAGAGCATCCAGTGGTGTAAGGACAATCCTGTATCACCCAAAAATATGCTTAGTGATAGTTTATGTTTTCATTTCTGGATACCCATTTGGGTCAAATAAAGGTTCCAACTCTCACAGTTCCACTATTAGTGTTCTGGGTTAGAGTTTTTAAGCACCTTGAGATACATGTAAATGCCAAAAAAGTAGGACTATGTAATTGAGCTATAATTATGGTGAGTTAGAGGGTGTAAATTGGAGGAATGGTTATATTTGTAATTTAAAACACTCCAGAAAAAAGAATCAGGTCAAAAAGGCTTCACGGTTAGAAAGTTATTGCAATTCTCTGGTTCTAGAGACCTCCTAAGAGCGCTTCAAAGTCAAATATGGGGCACTAAATAGCCTTGTATGGGGCCAAAAAAGGGGGGACGAGCAAATCTGTGCATAAAGCTGTAGAGCGCTTCGAGAGCTTTCCGAAAATGTAAACGGTTCGTCAATCAAAGTTATGGTTCAAAAGTTATACCTCTGGAAGTTGGACTATCGTTTTTGGATTCTTCTAATTTTACATCAACTTCTAACGTGATTTCTGGAACCTTCTGTTTTGGCAGTTGATGCCAACTGGCATATTCTAGAATGTATTCCTAACCCTAAACCATTTGGGGCTTATTTAAGAACATTTTGGCATTGTAAAGGCAGTTCTTCGTAGAGTTAGAAAGAAGGTATTGCGTGGAGGATTTCTTTCTCCAGAATCATACTATTGTAAACCCATTAGGCATTTTTCATTGATAATAATATTTCCCTTTTCTTGTGTGTTCATTCTGGTCTTTGGTTGTGTCTCCATCAAGTGGTATCAAAGTAAGTTTTCCTGAGTGTGTAGACAGAGCGCCGACTGTGAGGCAGTTTGCACCAGGACTGTGTGGTTGTGGGTTTGAGTCAAGAAGATGACTCCACGAAGAGAGCATGGTGGAAGGGTCGAAGCTATTAATCCTGAGGAGGTTAGAGCCCTCCAGAGGTAGGTTCAAGCATTGCAGGAGATCCGTAGAGGACTAAATGTTGCCGCAGGTGACGAAAGTGAGGAAGAAAATGAAGAAGAAGAAATTGGACAGGAAGGGGAAGGCGAACGGGAAGTCCTTAATCAAGTAGAAGAGAGGCTTTTTAGGGCCATTTTTAAGCTTGGAAAAAGACCTAAAATTGATGTGGATATGTTTTCAAGAAATCTAAAACTAGATGAGTTGATCAATTGGATCAATGAACTAGAGGAGTATTTTGAGTATGAGGATATTAGGGATCTAGATAGGGTTAAGTTTGCGAAGGCCAAAATGAAAGGCCATGCCAAAATCTGGTGGCAAGAGATTCAGCTGTAAAGAAATAGAAGAGGAAAGAAGAAAATCACAAGATGGGATCGCATGGTGGACAAACTAAAGAAGCAGTTCATTTCTGTTGATTATGAGCTTGATTTGTTCAAGAAAATGCAAGGGTTAAAGCAAGCAGGGAAATTTGTCTAGGAATATACAGAGGAATTTTATCGACTTCTTATTAGGGCAGGGCATGCAAAAGAAAATAAGGAGAAGGTTGCTCGTTACCTCAGTGGGTTACGACCTAGCATTCAGGAGGAGTTAAGTCTAGTTAGAATGAAAGGCCATGCCAAAATCTGGTGGCAAGAGATTCAGCTGTAAAGAAATAGAAGTGGAAAGGAGAAAATCACAAGATGGGATTGCATGGTGGATAAACTAAAGAAGCAGTTCATTTCTGTTGATTATGAGCTTGATTTGTTCAAGAAAATGCAAGGGTTAAAGCAAGCAGGGAAATTTGTCTAGGAATATATAGAGGAATTTTATCGACTTCTTATTAGGGCAGGGCATGCAAAAGCAAATAAGAAGGTTGCCCGTTACCTTAGTGGGTTACAACCTAGCATTCAGGAGGAGTTAAGTCTAGTTAGAATGACTAGCATTGAAGAGGCATACCAGTTAGCCCTACGAGTCGAAGAGAAGCTAAATAAAAGGTTTGAAGGAAGGCAAAGAGGGCGTGGTCCAAGAGGAAGGGACGATAGTAGGTCATCTGGAGGCCAAAATGAGACCCAAAAGAAAAATGAAGATGTGGGTACTACTAGAAACCAGAGAAATGAGGGTTTCAATTGCTCCCGTGATCAAAACTTTGGAGATCAGAGAGGAAGAAGTAGAGGACGTGGACAAGGATCAGGAAGAGGAGGCTTCCGTGGTACTTGTTTTCATTACAATGAAGGTCATCATGCCTTTGAATGCCCTCAATGACAAGGAAGGACAAATAGGAGAGCTGATGGTCAAGCAAGGGTTGCTCATGTGGATGAAGATAGACAGTCATTGCATTCTGAGGATGCAGAAAGAGGAGAGGTACTCGTAAATGAAAGGGTCTTACTAGGTGGTGAGATTGAACCTGGACAAAGGAGGAGTTTGTTTCATACCAGGTGCAAGTGCGAGGATAAGTGTTGTGATGTGATTATTGATGGTGGCAGCACTAACAACCTAGTGTCTAAGGAGATGGTCTCTAAGCTAAAGCTCAAAAGGGAGAAACACCCTTGACCCTATCAAATTGCTTGGGTGAAGAATGATCATAAGGTCCTGGTCAGTGAACAATGTTTGGTGAAGTTCAAGATTGGGAATTACTGTGAAGAAGTTCTCTATGACATTATTCCAATGGATGTCTGCCATTTATTGTTGGGAAGACCGTGGCAATTTGATAGACATGTTGTACATGATGGTCATGCAAATACATACTCTCTAACGAAGGATGGAGTTCGCCACAAACTAAAGCCCATGATAAAGGAAGGTGAAAATGTATGTAGTAGTGATAGGATATGTCTGGTTGATGGAAGAAATTTTTTGAATGGTATGAAACATCAACATATGTGTTATGCTTTGATTCCTAGAAGAGATAAGGAAGGTAGTAGTGAAATTCCACCGAAGTTTAATGCCTATTAAGTGAGTACAGAGATGTCATCTCTGATAATGTTCCAGAAGGGTTGTCACTTGTAAGGCAGATCAGTCATCAAATAGATTTAATCCCTAGAGCTAGTTTTCCTAACAAGGCTACTCATAGGATGACTCCTACTAAAACTGAGGAACTGAACAGACAAGTTCAGGAGCTATTGAGGAAGGGTTTGATTCGAGAGAGCCTGAGTCCATGTGCAGTACCTGTAGTACTAGCACCAAAGAAGGATGGAGAGTGGAGAATGTGCATAGACTCCCGCACTATAAACAAAATAACCATCAAGTATCGGTTTCCTTTGCCAAGAATGGATGATCTTATGGACTGCTTGAGTGGAGCTCAGTACTTCACAAAGATAGATCTCAAGAGTGGCTATCACTAGATACGAATACGAAAGGGAGATGAGTGGAAGACTGCATTCAAAACCAAGGAGGGTCTATATGAGTGGTTAGTCATGCCTTTTGGACCAACCAACGCGCCAAGCACCTTCATGCGGCTTATGAATGAGGTACTAAAGAAGTTCTTGGGAAAATTTGTTATTGTCTATTTGGATGATATTTTAATTTTCAGCAAGACGTTGGATGAACATTTATTGCACATTCGTAGAGTCCTTGAAAGGTTGAGGGAAGAGAAAATGTTGATTAATTTGAAGAAGTGTAGCTTTGTAAAAGAAGAGTTAGTCTACCTGGGGTTTGTTGTATCATCTAAGGGTCTCAAAATGGATCCAAAGAAGGTAAAAGCCATCTTGGAATGACCTACTCCAAGGTCTGCTACTGAGGTGAGATCATTTCATGGTTTGGTTAGTTTTTACAAAAAGTTCATTAAGAATTTCCGTGGCATATGTGCACCCCTAACTAAACAATAAGGGGGGATAGGAAAGACTTAAAGTGGACTACAACAGCTGCAAGGAGTTTTGAATTGTTGAAGAAGAAGGTGATAGAACAACCAGTGTTGGCACTTCCTGATTTCAATAAAGTGTTCCAGGTAGATTGTGATGCTAGCGGCAGTGCTATTGGGGTAGTATTGAGCCAAGAAGGTAAGCCTATTGCATATTTTAGTGAAAAATTGAATGATGCAAAGAAGACGTATTATGTTTATGATCAGGAGTTCTATGCAATAGTTCAGGCCTTAAAGAAATGGAGGCATTGTTTATTGCCAAAAGAATTTGTCTTGTATACTGATCACCAGGCATTGCAATACCTAAATAGCCAAAGTAAATTGAACCAGAGACATATGAAGTGGGTAGAGTTCTTGCAGAGCTATACATTTGTATTGAAACATAGAAGTGGAAGGTCTAATAGGGTTGCAGATGCATTGAGTAGGATATAGTTATTGCTTACAGTAATGCAAGTTGAAGTGGTTGGGTTTGATGAAGTCAAGAATATGTACCCTAAGGATCTTGATTTTGCTAACGCATGGAAGGCTTGCAAAGAACCTATTACTGTGGATAGAACTAGGTCGCTAGATTATTTGATTTAGGATGGTATGTTGTTCAAGGGTAGTCAATTATGCATTCCAAGGAGTTCCATGAGGGAAAACTTGATAAAAAAGAAACGTAGTGGGGGAATGGCAGGACACTTTGGTTGAGATAAGACCATTGCCATTCTTAGAGAACATTATTTTTGGCCTCAAATGTCACAAGATGTGAAGAAATTTGTGTAGAGTTGTCAATTGTGTCAAGCAACCAAAGGATTTAGTCACAATACTGGACTTTATCAGCGATTGCTTGTTCCATCAAAGCCTTGGGAGGACATAAGTATGGATTTTGTTCTTGAATTTCCGAGGACACAAAGGGGTAATGACTCGGTATTTGTGGTGGTTGATAGGTTTTTTAAGATGGCACATTTCATCCCATGCCACAAGACTCATGATGCTGTACATATTGCAGATTTTTTTTTCAGAGAGGTGGTGAGACTACATGGTCTCCCAAAGAGTATTGTTTCCGACAAAGATACTAAATTTGTGGGGTATTTCTGGAGGACTTTATGGAAGAAGTTGAGGACAAAATTGAGGTTCAGTTCTACACATCATTCGTAGTTTGATGGACAGATCGAAGTGGTAAATAGAAGTTTGGACAATTTGTTGAGGTGTTTAGTAGGAGATAAGCCCAAGGGGTGGGATTTGATTCTACCACAAGCATAATTTGCTTACAATAACTCTGTAAATAGGAGTACTGGTAGATCACCATTCCAAATTGTGTATGGGAGTAGCCCAAGGACTGCACCTTAATTTAGAAAGACAGAGCAAAGGGAGAGGACAAGTGCCGAGGCAGAAGAATTTGCTGAACATATCAATTGCCTACATGAGGAGGTCCATGTATACATCACCAAGATGGACCAACAGTATAAAGCTAGGGCAGATCAAAGGAGGAGACATAAGGAGTTCCAAGTGAGGGTATAGTTATGGTACACTTACAAAAGGAACGGTTTCCAGTGGGTACTTACAACAAGCTAAAGATGAAGAAATTTGGCCCCTGTAAAATTTTGAAGAAACATGACTTGGGAAATGCATATGAGGTGGAGTTGCCAGATGGGATTCACATTTCTCCTATCTTCAACATTGCAGACTTAACATAATATCATGATGATGGCGCAGATGAGGGTTTGATGTTGGAACCCTGTCCAATTCCTACTTCTAAGGAGGAGATAGAAGATATTCTAGATAGTCGTGTGGGTAGGAGTACCAGAAATAGGCAATATGAAGAGTACCTAGTGAAGTGGAAATGACGACCAATAGAGGACTCAACTTGGATATCAACAACGGAGGTTGCCCATTTGGGTTTTCCTCTACCATAAAGTGACAGGGTCACTTTTCAATCTACCCTGGGTGTCTGATGCAGGAGCATCCAGTGGTGTAAGGGAAATCTTGTATCATCCAAAAATATGCTTAGAGATAGTTTCTGTTTTCATTTCTAGATACCGATTTGGGTCAAATAAAAGTTTCAACTCTTGCAGTTCCACTATTAGTGTTCTGGGTTAGAGTTTTTAAGCAATTTGGGATACGTATAAATGCTGAAAGAGTAGGACTATGTAATTGAGCCATAATTATGGTGAGTTAGAGGGTGTAAATTGGAGGGATGGTTATATTTGTAATTTAAAACATTCTAGAAAAAAGAATCAGGTCAAAAGGCTTCACGGTTAGAAAGTTATTGCAATTTTTTGATTCCTGGAGACCTCCTAAGAGCGCTTCAAAGTTATATATGGGGCACTAAATGGCTTCGTATAGGGCCAAAAAATGGGGGATGAGCGAAGCTGGTCAATAAGGTTGTAGAGCGCTTCAAGAGCTTTCCGAAAATGTAAATGGTTCATCAATTGGAGTTACGGTTAAAAAGTTATGCCACCTAGAAGTTGGACTACCATTTTTGGATTCTTCTAATTTTACACTGACTTCTAATGTGATTTCTAGAACCTTCTGTTTTGGCGGTGGATGCCAACTGGCATATTCTAGAATGTATTCCTAACCCTAAACCATTTGGGGCTTATTTAAGAACATTTTTGGCATTGTAAAGGCAGTTCTTAGTGGAGTTAGAGAGAAGGTACTATGTAGAGGATTTGTTTCTCCAGAATCATTTTGTTGTAAGCCCATAGGGAATTTTTCATTGATAATAATATTTCCCTTTTCCTGTGTGTTCATTCTGGTCTTTAGTTGTGTCTCCATCACAAAGACTAAGTTAGCTAGCCTCTATGCAAAAGAGTGGCTTTACTTTCTCCTAGGATCATCCCATGCCCAAACAATGAGCTCCCACATTTTCAAGGATGCATATAGTTTTTACAGAGATGCAATCGTGCCAAAAAACTAATGGCATTGAGCTATTCTTGTATTTTTACAACAATAGGTTTGAAAATCCACCAATTTGCAACCCCTGGAATAGAAACTTGGGAAAGTTAATCATGCCAAAAGTGATAGTTGATGTAGACTTGGTGAAGACCCTACTAAAATTCTACAATCCTACAACTCATGGACTCCATAGGAAGGATATGAGTATAATGTGTAAATTGGACAGGGAGACCTTCATTGAAGTTTTTGACCTTAGAGGACCAATGACAAAGGTCATTGAGCAAGATAAAATGGACGAGACATTCAAGACTCAGAAGAATTTATTCACTGGAAGGGTTATGTGAAGACATCCCTAAGTCCAAAAAGGAGAAGGGCGAACTCCCAAAGGTAGGATATTTCATGCCTCTAGAATTCTTCAACAGATACTTTTAGTATATCGTGTTTGGAGTGGATAAGGTGGTTGGGTTGGTGGCACAATGAATTCTCCTAGCAATGTGTATATCATAGCTCTAGACATTCAAGATTTACACCACACACATATAATCAATGTGATGCACAATGAAATCACTACTGCTTAGAGGGGAGAGATGGGGAATTTCAAGTTCCACCACTACTCGTTGTTAATGCACATCATTGTCTACAAAAATATAGGGCACATCAATCTTGGCTTCATTGAAGGGACAAAGGAGAATGGAGAAAACTTGCCAGTGTAGTGGTGGACTACATTATGGCAAAGGTTTTATTCCTATTCCAATGCTATTGCTTTTTATAATGATTTTGTTTTTCCAATTTCCAATATGCTAGCTAATATAACAAAGAGGGTTCCTAGGGGTGTCAAGATGTCAATTAGATCCTCTACATGCCCTGATGGGGATAGGAGGTTAGGCCATGATTGGGCAAGCCTTTTTCTTTAATGAGGGTTTATGGATGCCCCCAACTCCCTCATGTTTTACCCAAATACATTCCAAAGAGATGAGAGAATAGAATTCTTTTGGGAGTTAATAATGATGAATCAGGAATACCTAAGACCTACAATAAAAAAAGGTTCCTTTTTTCCTAGAAATGTCAAATTTAGGGATTTTGTCATAGGGAAGGATGCTACAGAAGAGATAGATGAATTCATGAGTGAATTCTTACTACCCCCAACCCCTATTAGGACTTATGATCCGAATGACTTGGTTAGGCATGCCCTCAAGCAGATGAGGAGGTTCATTTTGCCAGCTAGCAAACCTTATTGGGAGGAAGATGTGATTATGAACTTCTTAGAAACAGAGGACCATAGAGACAAACCCCTAAAATGGAGAGACATCATGAGGGTAGAAGAGGAGATGAAAAGAATTGATCCATCTTTTAAGGGCTTCTACCATGAGGAGAGGTACTTGGACATGTACAATAAATGCATTAGTAATTTTGATAGCATAATGTCTTAGGTCCCTCTTGAAATAAGAGACAGAGTAGCGCCCGAATCTCCATAACATGATGATGTAATAGAAAATGATGTTGAAGATGATCAACCAAAAAGTTCATCATGGGCCCAAGGTGGTAGGAAGAAAAAAAAGATGACAGAGATCCCAGATAAGGCAAGGGATAAGACACTGCAAATCCTGCCAATGGGGACACAATATTTTGATGATATAAGGCACAACTTCCTGATAAAGCAGGCCACCCAGAATGAACGAATCCCTAATAAGCTTGAGCTTCAAACAAGGATGTTGGATGAAAGGATAATCTAAGCTCAAGAATTTATGAAGGATGATGACTTCATGAATTCGAGGAGTTTGAATAATTCTTGTTCAAAATTAAATAGAATGAACTCAGTCTCCAACTGCAGCCAGGAGATTCACAAGAAAAGAAAGTTAAACTAGTGCAAAAGCTCCAAGATTATGACCAAAACAATGAAACTCTCATTGTGGATGAGGCTAGGGAGCTAGTGTAGAGAAGTGGGATGTTACTTTTCCCTGGATGGGAGCTTAGCTCATCCTTCATGTTGGACCAAATAAAGAGGCAAAGCAGATCGGTCTCATTTGAGGAGACATATTGCAAGAGAGTTGCAGGGGTCTGGATTCAATATTGACTCCAAGACAATGGCAGTATGGAGCATGGCCCCAGAACATGACAAGCCAATTCTAATGGAAGTCAGAGATTCCCCCCAAGGCAATGTGATATTCTGGAGTGTCACAACAACATCAAGTGACCAGATTCACAACCTGATGAACACTGCTTCACTAATGGGGAAGAGTAAAATGGATATGATTGAAGAGAAGTTGTATCAAACATAAGACATATCCATTAAAACAAGGAAAAAATATGAGGAAGAGCTGAAGAAAAAAAGGTCAAAGATTAGGAGACCCAAATTGATGTTGATACAACAAATGTGGGTATAGATCAGTAGATGGAGGTGGATGAGCTAGAATTCGGAAAAGAAACAGAGATCAGAACATGGAGAGCATGCTCTCACATAAAATAAGTGTTCTTAAACAGACTTCTTAGAGTACCTGCAACAGTTATATTGCACTGCAGGGAGAAGAATACCAATGTACATAGGCACTATCCATTCTTTCTCTCTTGTTCACTAAGTGGGGTCCAT
Organism: Cupressus sempervirens; assembly: GCA_028749045.1. Taxonomy (NCBI): domain Eukaryota; kingdom Viridiplantae; phylum Streptophyta; class Pinopsida; order Cupressales; family Cupressaceae; genus Cupressus; species Cupressus sempervirens. The sequence continues at coordinate 434,979,248 of CM053788.1, forward strand.
ATATTGCATTCTTTGATAGGTTCGTCCCAATTTTTCCCCAAAAGAAAGAATTTCCCAAGGAAACCATTATTTCCATAGGGAAAATGGTGAATAAAGTAAAATAATTAAATGTATTCTTTTCTGCCAAGCTGCAATCAATAAACAATAAAATGAAGGTCATTGCCAATGGGACACCTGGCTTCATGCCTAAAATTATTGATGATGAGAACAAACTTAAGAAATTACAAGAGTGGTCAGACTCTTTTGATAGCATTTTTAAACATGAAAGGTTTTTTCCCTACAACAATGGGGAAACTAACATTGTAACAATTTTTGATATTGTTGATATAGTATACAAGTTGGAGGAAGACATGAACAAGAACATTGCAGAGGTTAGAGCTTTAATTGATGCAAAATAGAATAAATGCCTAAATGAACTAAGTACAGTTAGGGGGATCCACTGGCCAAATGAGGAATAAGATATTACTATGTGGGAGGTGATAGCTAGCATAAAGGCAATTCCATCTGGAGATAACGATTGAGCATGTAGAGCAAAGTCAAACAATATAAAGAGGGAGGACAACTATCTGATAGAGGCAACTTATCTTTGTGGTTCACCTATTGTGGGTGTGCTCTCATTATAAATTAAAAAGTTGATCTTGAACATCCAAATTGACAATTGTTCAAATTTTGGCTATCTCCAACGTTCTATTTGTAATTGTTTTGTCTTATATTAAAAAGTGTTGTTGCATCTTATTTTTTAACATGTGTCCTCCCATCTGAAGCTTGTTGCAATCCTTATTCTATAAAAGGATTTCCAAGATGTGGAGTGAGGGTCTGAGATTTTTATTCTTATCATAGTTTTGTTCATTTTTGTGTTGGTCCATACATACTGTGTAATTTTGTTCCAAAGTTTGAACAAGAAAAGTTAACAGTTGTTGGTATAATTGAATTGTCTTCTGATAGAGATTGTCATTGAATTGTATACATTTCAAAGAAGTTCATACAAATTGTAGAAAGTTGGATTTTTATTCTAGATCTTGCCTCTTCTTTTATCTACATGTTGTTCTCTAAGATTTAATAAGAAAAGTGTATTAAATTTCAGTTGTAATTCATTGTGAATTATATTTCAATTTACTTTTGCTAATAATGTAATGAGTTATGTAAATTCTTAATGTAAATTGGTATAACTTTATTGTTTTTCATTGAAGATTTTGATAAGAATGAGATCTAGAAATGAATATTGATAATCTTCTCACAAATTTTTAAGATCAATCCATAAGTAGATGTCTAATTCCTATGAGTTTATAGCCCAATAGATAAGGCACTAATAATCCTTGAAGTTGATCTAATTTGGAATATCTTATATAGTGGAGAAGTTCATATAAATCAATCATTTGACTATTCTGTTGTTTAAAATCTGAAACGTAAGCTTGTACTTGATTCATGGAGTCTTAGGGTTTGATTAAATAACCATTTGTCATCCCTTTTACTATCCACGAATTAGAAGAATTAGGGCTAAATCCTCTATTATTTTTGAGTTTATGTTGAGAGTTTGAATTTCAAGTGAATAAAGAATGAATTCCTAGGTAAACCCACCTGAATTTTGTAGAGTTCAAAGTGGAGAAGACATCAAAGTCTTCTCAGTTGGTCATTTTATTTTGCTTCTCAAAATGTCCATTATGGGCTCTAGCTAATTCCTAGGCTTGCTAACTTTGTAAGAGGTTGTTAAAATTCTGTCAAATCAAAAGCCAACATCAGTATTGAAATCTTTTAATCAATGTTGACCTAACAGTCATATGTAAATCCTTTAATCAAGGTGGCATTCTATTAGAATGTTCTAAAGTCCTCTAACAAGGCCTAATAGGGTGATTAAATCCTTTGACAATGTCACATTTAACTTTGTGTTTTTTAACCTTTAACAGGGCTGGCTCTTAACAGAGCTCATTTCAAAAGAGTGGAAACTAGGTGACATTATACTGGTGGTTTTTTCGAATTGGGTTTCCATGTTAAACCCTAGTGTCAAACTTGTGTGGATGTTATATGCGATGATTTACTGTTAATGTTTACATTCTTCAAGTTTTTTATATTTAGGATACTGGACAACTAGTTGATGTTATTGAAAGTTGACTATAGAGGCCGATCTATTAAATGTTGAGATCTGAAGTAGTTTACATGTTGTATTATTCAATTTGTACATTTGGACCCTTGGATAACTGATTCACCTCAGCTCCCCCCTCCCCTCCCCAATTATTCTAAACATTCTAACATAGGTCTAAAATGTGTCAATATAGATTTCTTTGAAAGTTGTGTGAATGGAAAACAAAAGGGAGTTAGTTTTGTGAAGATTGGGAAGGAAAAGAAAAATGAATAATTAGACCTGATGCATACAAATGTATGGAGACCAACTCAAGTATCTTCCCTTGGTGGCTCTCATTATTATGTTACTTTCATTGATAATGCAACTAGGAAAGTATGAGTTAACTTCCTTAGACATAAATCTGATGTATTTCAAACTTATAAGAAATAGAAATGCTTGGTTGAGAATAAGACTAGTAAATGATTAAAATGTCTTCAGATCTTATAAAGGTGGTGTGTATTGCAACAAAGAATTTGAAGATTATTGTTCCACAAATGGTATTCGTAGGCAAAAACATGTTCCAAGGACTCTAGAAGAAAATGGAGTGATTGAACACATGAACTAGACAATAATGGAGCATGAAAGGAGCACGAGGTTGCATGTTGAGTCGCCCTTAAACATGTGGGAAAATGTTGTGAATACTAATGTATATTTGATTAATAGAGGTCCCTCTACAGGTAAGAAGCCAAATTATTCTTTTCTCAAAACCTTCAGTTGTGAAGCATTTGCACATATAGATTTTAAGAATAGAACCAAGTTGGAAGATAAGTCAAAACAATGTGTATTTCTTGGATATTGAATCGATGAATTTGGTTATAGGCTTTATGATTTTAAAAATCATAAAAATGGAAGAAGCAAGGATGTCATATTTAATGAAAAAGTGTTGTACAAAGCTTTGTTATTGCAATATGATAATAAAGAAAATGATTATGTTGTGTTGGATGATACTCAAAAGGATGACATTCCAACAGTCCCTCATGCTTTGCAATAACAAATAACACAAACCCTAGTGAATATTAGACGATCAATAGGGCTAAGTAGACCTCCTGAAATATTTTCTCCCTCTTTGTACTCTATTTTATCAACAGATGCTGGTGAACTTGAATGCTATGATGAAACTGTGTAGGTAGATACAAACCTTCATTAAGAGTTTACAATGACAAAAAAAATGGACATTTTGCTGAAAAATTAGACTTAGGATTTATGCAAGTTCCCTGCAGGTTAAAGGGTTTTACATAATAAATGGGTCTATAGGTTGAAAGAAGAGGATGAAGGTAAGAAAAGATTTAAAGCAAGTTAGTTGTAAAAGGATTCACACAGTAAAAGGGAATTGATTTTGATGAGATATTTTCTCTAGTAGTTAAAATGACTTCTATTCATACAATTTTAAGTATTGTGGCTATTGAAGATTTGTATTTAGAGAAGCTTGATGTAAAAACATGATATAGGAGCATCCTAGGTGTGAGAGAAATCTTGCATCACCCAAAAATATTTCCTTTTTGTTTCTTGAATAAGGGTTGTCCCAATGTAGAGTTGTTGTATGTGAAGGCTTGCTACTTATTAAGTCAGTCATATGAGCTCGGGATGTCCTAATTTCAGAGGTGGATGTTCATCTTGGATATATTAGCCTACCAGTTGCCATATCATGATATTCGTAGATTTATTGCAGATTTTTGGTGTGCAATTTTGGTATAAATACTTCAAGCTCACTGTTGAAGACCTTAAAGGCCCCAAATGGAGTCGACTGGAGTTTGCACAAGTTTGGCCTTATAGATCAAAAGCTGAGGATTCTGAAAAGTTGTTATAATAGCAACTAGAGCAACGGACCAAAAGTTATAGCCTTCTGAAGTTGGGCCGACTAAAATTTCCAAAATAAGTGTCAAAAGTGTATCAGGCCAACTCTATATGTAATTTTAGAGTTAGTCAATCTCAAGGGTTAGGGTTTGATGTCTAGAACCTTTGCGGGCGGTGTAGGAATTCCTATATAAGGAAGCCCACACATTGTTTAGGACAACTCTAGGTGATAGTTCACAGCTCTGTATTGCAAATTATTGTAACGAAGGTGCCCATGTGCGTTTGCATATTGTATTTCAAAATTCTATAATTCCAGTCAATCGATGAATATTTGGTGGCAAATTTTTTAATAGTTTAGATAATTTTTATAAAATAATGGCGATTATAATTTTTAAAAAAATAAAATTATTAATATTGATGACGAATTATGTTTTGAAATATGGATATTGGTTGGTGAATATTTTAATAACGGATACCTTTTTTATTAAAAAATGGTGAAAATATTTTCCAAATAATTCAATTAATTTATTTGTTATGGCGAATGGTTTTCAAAAAGTTATAGTTGGTATGGCTATTTTCAAAAGATGGGAAATAAGTAGCCTAATCTAACATACCAACTTACATAAATTACTGGCAACTGGCAAGTGATAGTTTAAAGACGTGGTTGTTTGACTATACATTATGAAAGCATAATCTTTGCCACTACCACTATAATTATGTTAAATGTATTATTTGAGAACTTAGACCGTCTGATGATCCAAGATCAATGGCTGAGGTTTAATTTCGGCCAACATTTCTTGAAAGAAGAAGAATTGTCGAGGTAGTCACCGGAATGTTGACACGTATCAAGGTAAGTTGTCTGCGGAGTACAGTGTACTCGGAAAGAATTAAATGCCATGTCAGTGATAGCGATATTCTCTCGCTAGTACGCTACCACTAACCACACACCACTTCCCAAATTGTGCAGCCAATTTCTGACAGTTTTTTATCGACAGTTACCAATACCATTGCAGTTTAGTTTATCTATAACTATATATAATAAGCCAAAAGATATCTTATTGTATTTGTTATAGGCAATATACTATTGCATTCACTCTCTCCTATTATTCAATTAGTTTAATTAGTTTCCACCGATTATATATTAATATTTTTGGAACATTTAACTATTTGTAAAGTTTTATTATTAATCTATCAATTTTATATGTTGTAGAAATTATTTTTCTCAAATTTTATTGGCTGATTTTATTTACTCTTATAGGGCCCCTTTTTATGGAGACTTCCTCCATCTTGCTTTTCTTTAGGAAAGATTTTTGGAGTAAATATTAGTTTATAGATTTATCTTTTCTATTTTGCATACAAGTTGATTGATGAGTGCAAAATAAAATAGACTAAAGTATCTTTTTTAAAAAAAAGTACAATTAAGTGAGCAACAACAACTTTACTATTATTAAAAAAATTAAATTTAAATTTTTAATTGAATCAAACTTTAATATAGATTTTGAAAAACTCATAAAATTAATGAAGTACAAATACTCCCATCAAAACATTGATGAAGTACTTTTAAATTGTTATCAACAAATAAACTATTATTTTTACGTACTTAAATATTTTATATTGATAGAACATATTAGTTTTAAAAGGATATTATAAAATAAAATTTATTGATCTCTTAAATTAAAAACATGTTCTATTTATAACCTCCCAACACTGAATTACTTAGTGTGAGGCTTGGAATTTGATAATCACCCCTAATTGTGAGATAAATTTTGTATTAAGTTTAATTAGTTAAATGTCTTTAATATATTTTTAATAGTATACACATTTTGATCATGGGTTTATAGTGTATAACTGCATGAAAGGAAAAGTAAAAATATATTTTTAATAATAAAGGAAACATTTTAGCAAGTATTGCATATTTATTTGGTTCTCTAACTAATTTAAAATTAGAAATATTCAATTAGGTAAAAAACAAAAACAAAAATTTATAGTAAAGATATAAAATACTATCATTAAAATTTAGTCAAATGACTTTTACTTCCTAAAAATAATTAAAATGATTATTTGTTAATCTAACTAGGATTCAAATGTGTTATATGATAAAAAAAATCGTTTATAATTTTTTACAAATTTTATAATTCGCAAGTGTAACTTGAGAGCATTATATTTTTTACTTTAAATTGACAATTTATAAATTGAACTTATATTTCTAATTACTAATTAAATTAAACCTATAACTTCAAATACACGCCACTATGTGGCACTTGTTATTATTACCAATACAAAATGAACAAAGTTTGGATGATTGAAATGATAAACATTAATTACATGTAGATTATAGACAAAAATTAAAAATTAAAAATGAACAAAGCTCGGGTTATTTAAATGATAAACATTAATTACATATAGAATATTAATTACATGATTCAGACTACTGTCCGATGATAATATATCAACGGTTGAAGGTGTATTTCGAGACCAAATGTCTGGAATGAAGCCTTGACCTTGTTCAAGTGTCCAAAATGGTGACACGTTTCTGTCCAGTGTGTATCACTTAAGTTGATGGAGATAGTATATTGATGTCTTGTTACTGTTAATTACAATTTACAATTGGTCTTTTCCATCGGCTAAGCGGCTTCGCACACATTACAGGACATGCCACAGTCCACTAGCAGTAGTACTATTAGTCTTAATTACAACTGGCCTTTTCCATCGGTTAAGTAGCTTCACACGCATTACAAGACAATGGACGGTGTTAGTGTTTAATTACAATTGGCCTTTTCGGCACGTACTTGCAATTATGTTCAAGATTTGAGAATATTTGCTAATTTAATGTAATTGAATTGGCAGTCGAACGGAAAAAAAAAAAAAAAATCCTTGGCACCCTGCCCACCAAGCTTATTTATAGGCGATTGAGCTACTTCTTTCATCATTGCTCATCTCATTTTTGGTAGTCGATAGGTCTAGTTTGTTTGGTGTTAGTCTGCTAGAACTTAGAGTTTGAACTTTGCAGTAAAGATGGACAACCCTATTCGCCTGAGATGCACTTTGGAAGAGGAGCAGGAGACCTTTCTAGGTTGCGTTCTTGATGAAAACCTCTTGCCAATTTGCAATGAGGTTGTTCCATGCTCTGGTGTGAAGTTTGTTATTGCTGTTGTCAAAATGGTTCTGGGGCATGAGTTTTTGAAGAATGAGAATCAGTATCGTGTCAACAGTGAAATTATGTCACAATTTCTAGCCTCCCTGCTTGACCTCGGAGAAGCTAGGGCCGAAATTGTGCTACTCCTGAGGAAGATTTTTAAAGTAGTATATTTTGGTGATGACATTGAAATTGTCGCTCATGTAGTTTTAGGAGTGAGGATCCCTTGGGCGGGTGAAGTCCACAAGCTTCTGGAACCTGGCCGGAATGTGGTCTTGCAACCATTTTTACTGGGCTTGACTGTTGGGCAGTTGCAGCACCATAGGAAATGCGCAAGAATTGGGTTGAATTTTCTTCGAAAATGGTTTTTCCTAGATGAAGTGGAAGATGGCAACCACTAGCTACAAGAATTTGCAACCATGGTCAATTCTGGTGGTTTCTACGATGAATAGTACAGTAGTACTAGAGTCTAAGGTTTTCCCCTGATTTTGTAAATTTGTAAATTTCAAAAAATATCAATGAAATTTCTGTAGTTTCAGTTCCATATAAAATTGTATTTCATTGTTTTAACTTCTTATGCTTACTTATGCAACATTGCAATATTTTGCATTTTTGAATTTTCTATTGAATTGTTTATAAAAGCCTATGTGAATATAAAATATTATTTATAATGATAATCACTAATACATTTCCCCTAGAAACAAGGTTGCAGAGCAACGTAGTTCCTGCCTCAAACTTTACCTAATAGCAAAATATGTTATTATTAAAAAATTATGTGAAACTTGATTGGTTAAAGTTGTTTATTTCAAACACTGGTTAAAAAAGTTCGTTGCCTATAGTTCGTATGGCAGGGACTTATAACTAATGTCCAAATAGTAAAGTTAAACTACCAAAATTAATTATGTAAATAATTGCATTTCTGCCTTCATTACAATTGTTAGGTAAAATTTTATCATTTTATGTATTTTTTTGCTTGCGCAGAAGATCCATTTTCCACTTCTTTTGATTTTAAATAAAGTTTTGCCAAAAAATAATAATAATAACAACTACAAGAGCTTTGTTGAAGCACAAGTCCCTGCCTATTGTGGAAAGAAAGTAGAAATATTATAACTAAAGATAAATAATATTAGTTAGAGATATAATTTGTGAATATATAATATTAATATTTTAATACAAATTTTAGATATATATCTGTCTTATGAAATATATTTAATTTTAGCTATATAACAAATTTAATTTAATTTTTATAAATTAACAAATATATTAAATTGTAATTTTGATTTGAGGCGGACTCATTGACCCATGTTAATTATATGATTAGCACTTATATTAAATCTTGAGATGATTAATAATATTAGTATTAATTCAAAATATTAATGTATAGATAATGTCTTAAAAATCTATTAATATTAGTTTTGATTGTACTAACTAGTTGTTTTCCCAAATATTTAGTTAAAATTAAATAGTAATATTATCTTAAATTACTCTGTATATGCAATTATGCAACTCGATAGTCTCATGGGGCCACCACACCGTTCACGAATCACCATTGTCGTTGGATGTTTATAGATCAACGACCAAAGTTGAGTTTCGGGCTGAAAGGAAAAAGAAACCTTGTCATTTCAAACGTGTCTCGGAATCATGACATGTGTCACTAAACTCCTCGGTCAACCAACAAATAACAATGTAATTTCAATTTGGTGATGACGTGACACTGACACGTTTGACTCATGATGTGAGTCATCCTGATACCTGACTAGCTTAGTTAATGGGAGTGGGACCCACAACCCATGGGGCCACCACACCATTCACCCGTGTTGTTGGATGTTTATAGATCAATGACCGAAGTTGAGTTTCAGGATGAAAGGAAAAAGAAACCTTGTCATTTCAAACATGTCCCGAAATCATGACACGTGTCACTAAACTCCTCGGTCGACCAACAAATAACAATGTCGTTTCAATTTGGTGATGACATGACACTAACACATCTGACTCGTGATGTGAGTCATCCTAATACCTGACTAGCTTAGTTAATGGGAGTGGGACCCACGACCCACGGGGCGACCACACCATTCACCGATGTCATTGGTTGTTTATAGATCAATGATCGAAGTTGACTTTTAGGCTGAAAGGAAAAAGAAACCCTGTCATTTCAAACACGTCCCGAAATCATGACACGTGTCACTGCTTAGTTAACACATTGACATAATCACATTCCACTTGCAGTTAACAGTGACATTATGAATGACATTAATACATTATGACGGGTTAGTTAACACTTAATGCGTGTCTAGTAACTAGTGGTCCTCGATTCCACTCACATTTATATTGAAAGTGTACTGTGTGACAAGTGTGATGACTATAGACTATAGAGTATAGATTGTACAATTTTGGCGTGTTAAGTTTCTTTAATTTTGTAGTTATACGTTGTCTACAGATTTAGAAATTAGAAAGGGGTTACAATTTACAAAGTTATGGATTCTTAATTTCTAGGTTGAGGATTTTGGTCCGAGGAAAGAAACAAACTACAGTCTCTCAGCTCTCTACAAAAATTGAAACTAAGGGCAACGTGAATGTGAACGGGTAAGTGTAACTACTAAAATCCTGAAAATTTACGTCTCCTATTTTAAATTTTTCAAGCCTCTTGATTTACAACTTTACTATTTATATTATATAAAAAAAATTAGTCTGTAAGGTTTTAATTTTGAATCACCCCTATAGGCTTGTAGCTGTGTTTAAATATTTACCACGATGGGCAAAAAAAATACCAAGAATAACATGGGCAAAATAATGGAATTCCACAATATGCTTAAAACACCTGGTTTCAGTGATTTATTCCATGATATACATGATCCTGTTATTCATGGAAATAAGGGTATAATGGAGATAAGATTTGCACTTGAAAACAAGTGGAACGATCCAAATAAGGCTTCAAAATTTTGTCCATTTAATCCTAGTGTAAATGCAACTGCAAATAAAATTGCATGGTGGGTAGCTGGGTCGGCACACATGGCATTACCTCAAGTATTCCCTTTCCCAAAAATTGTTATGCTCTGTGCCGAAAATTATGATGAAAATAGAAAAGCAATTGTGAATCAAATTACTCAGGAGGAAATTTTGTCCATGACTGAGAGTGAATTTGCTAGTCTATTGAACCTAGGGTTTCAACAACAACAGTCAAACGTACATATTGACCTCGGAAAGTTGGCAGATCATTATGAAAAATTAGATGTAGAACAGAGAGATTCTTATATCAGAGGAATAACAAGTGGTTGTATGCTGAGTCCAAATCACATGCCTCCTTATGATTTTGAATTTTTTGTGCCATGGGTATAGGATAGTATTTCCTTGCTAGCATTTTGTTTGGGATTGGATAGTAACAAACAAGTGGATGCTAGCATTCTTGAAATGCTTTATCATATTCATTTTAAAAAAGAACCAGTAAGATATCATTTTATTGAGCACATTGTTCGTTGCATGCAAGATCAATTACTAATGATTCAAAGAGGTTCAAAGAAGACATTTAGATTCACAACCTACTTGTGTTATCTTCTCCTAGCAAAGCATCATGCATTATTTGAGGCAAACAAGCTTTGCAGTCAAACTTAAGGCCAAAATCCAATATATGAGTGAAAACCTTAGATAAGGATGATTGATAACAGAAGGAACTACAACAATTTTGTAGACTTCTTTTTGGCACCAATGTACCATAAAATTACAGGCACTCCAATGCCTAGCTTGCTTGTTACTTGTAGAAATTGCATTCAACTCGGAAGTGAACTACAATTGGTTGACTGGTACTTAATGGAAGAGTACACTGTGTTAAGGTTTTACGGTTCATGGGTAGAACCCTACAAACTTCCAATACATGTAATAGAGAGGGTATTTGCATTAGAATATGTACGACAAATGGAGAGCACAGATGTACTCTTTCATGGTTAGCAAAAGAAAATGATATTTCCCTCCTTGCCATTCTCCTTTGGAGGGTTCGCATTTGAGAGAAGAGGCACTAATATATATGGCATCGAATTGCGACAGCTAAGTGTCGCAATTGCGATGGAAATGTGTCGCCATTGCGACGGTAATAGACGTCATTTTTTTTTAGTCGCAAATTATGACGTCTATCCTCAGCCGTCGCAATTTCGATGCCCATCTGTCGCAATTTCACCATTCTAATCCAGCACGACTCCCGTCGCAATGCATGCGGTCTCCGTCGCAATTCTGACGTTCTCCCCACGCATTGCGATGGGGTGGCGTTGGCATCTGGCCACGTGGTCGCTATGGCGGCAACCTTCCCAGTTCTTCCGTGAGCGTCGCAATTGCAGCGTCCATGGAAAATTGCGACGGGGACGCGACGGCGCCGGCGGCGCGGTAGCTGTGGCGTTGACGTTGTCGGTCGTCGCAATTTTTCCAATGGCGTCGCAATTGCGACGTAAGTGCAGGAATTGTGACGACGTCGCTATGCATGCAATGCACGTTTCGTCGCAATGGTTGTGCAGACGTCGCAATTGCGACGTCCATGGCTAGCACTTTGGTGGGGCCGCTGTGGTGGCGACGCCAACTGTCATCGCCGCCACAGCGACCCCGCCGCAAGCATGATGCATCATGATCTGCTGATGATTTGGATTTACTGCATGATTGGCCAGAACTTGTGTTCTTTTCTAGACTTTCTGAAATGAAATTGACATTTGACAAATTTTCTACCTGTTGGGATATCTTGTTTACACCTGCAACACTAAAAGAGATTGCTGTCGTTTGGAAAGAATGCATGTTTTCTGTCACCTGGGGGGCATATGAATCTTGTAAGTGGTTTTCCTTTGGATGTCCAATGTTCAATGACACCCTCTTCTTTAGTTTAGAGCCATTATACTGAGATTCAGACCCACCTGCTGTTTGAATGCTAGTTTTCTTATCTCGTATATAGAATAGCATGTAAGCTTTCTGGGAAAGCACACTTTTCTCACTGACTGAATATACCTAGAGTACAAAATTTCATAAGAATAACTTCAGTCAGTCTAAGCAACTTCAGTATAATTAGTGTTACCATATAAAGAAAAGGTTCTACATAAAATTGTAGTTCTTTTGTGTATCCTGTTATACACAAATTATAATGAGCTTGCTCCACAAAATTAAACATGTCTTCACAACTGTAGCAAATGTATACCCGATTATCATCTAAAGCATGCCAGATGCCTATGGATGAACGAATAAAGCAAAAATAATGACCAGAATGTGTGCTCCAGCCATCATGAACAAGAACACCATAAAGAGTGTTCTTAAAATTGCCCAGCTGTGATTGATCAATAGACAGAGAAACTAGAATATCATTCAAATGTGCAATATTTATTAAAAAACCAGTAGATATTACAAAAACTATATTATTAGATTCCACTGAAAATGTGATCCACTGGAAAATAATATTGTAAGGGCTACTTACATGTGAACTGCTAACAAATGGTTTGAGATCCAATGTACAACCAAAGTCTACTTTTTTGTCAATTTTTCCTCCAGATCCAACTACACTAAAGCGCTTGAGATGAATTGCAAGAACATGTGGTGCTTTATCAATTTTGAGTTGTTGTAGAGCCTTCACTTTTACTTTGCATCGTTCACATTGATCTCTTTTCACACCCCCATCTAATTACTCCACTGTCGTGTAATGGGATAATGCTTTCAACAAGGAATCTACTCGAATGATCTCTAGGCTCAAATCTAAGAAAGGATCAAATTTATTTGAGCAATAAGAACATTGTGTGCACTTAACCTACAAGCCAGATTAAAGCAATTGTTAATGAATAAAATACTTTTCTAAGACTATAACCTAGAGTTCCCAGCATAAAAATAATTTTGAAAGGTTTAAGTGACTCAAAAAAGCAGAAATAATGACCAGAATGTGTGCTCCCGCCATCATGAACAAGAACACCATAATCAATCATTTTCTAACATCTTTTTACCCATTGTGTACCCATTGCACATCAATGTAGTATTGCTAGTTTTTTATTCATGTTATGCATGGCAAAAGCATACAATAAGGGTCACATCAAAGTTTTCATTGGTAAGGAGAAACCCAACAAATTACATGGGCCTAAGGAAAGCTTTATGCTTGACCAAAGGCAAGGCACCTACAGCTAAAAGTCAGGATGATCGAACTGGAGTTAACAATGACTTTACAGAAAACACTTTGAAAACTTGTTAAGAAAATCTATCAACCTGCAATAAGATTGTATTGAAACTAGAATTATACAGATCCATATTATTAAAACTTAAAATACCTATCAATATTAGGTGTTCAAAAAAGCACACGCCAGACACCTGTTGGAATGTTTAGGGCCTCCATAACCTTTGCTACAATAAGAAAGAAATCCAAATAATATTAAATCTTTGCTGAAACTCCAATTCACAAGGATGTATAGTTATGTTCTAATAATCAAATACTAACAGTAAAAAAAAAAAAGCTGAAATGGATATGTCGCTAGTTTTTCTCCATTCATTCATAAAACAAGCTTGATACTAAAATGTAAGTGTTTTCTCTTTAAATTATATCATGCTGATCACAAATACTAATCACAGATTAGTTATCCAAAAGGGTGCAATATTATATCAGACAGAGATCAAATAAATATCCAACGTCTTTACAAACCAAACAGAATCAATCATATCACATTTCAATAAGGCAGATATCAGATACAGTGAATAACTTCAGACCAGTATGGTACATATCACTTTTACATTATGATGTATCTGTAACAGTGATTACTTGGTCTTGCAAATTGCTCTACAAAAATTCTAATGATACTTATTGCAGATCAGTAATCAACATTAGATTGTCAGGATCTATGACATTAGGTCATTTTTCTCAAGTTGAATCAATATCATGAACTTCAAGAGCACCCACACAGCCACTAAGAAGTTCTACTCATAGAAGAAATTTGTAAAATATTAATTGTAATTGCAATTTTTTATCATATAACACCGTGATTGTATTAAGCTTCTTTATTGTTTGTGAATGAATGACAAACCACTTAGTTTTATAAAGTTACAAGTTTCTTAATTAGTAACTAAGGAATAAATAATGAATTCATTAGTGATGTCACAATCACCTTACTGCTCATGAAAAGTAACTCTTCTCCATTTTCACTCTTCCATGAGGTCACTTGTCCACCATACAGCAATACCTACACAAATATAACATTAATAATTTATACATATGACCTAAAAGAGAATTGATAAATTGAAAATGACATCAGAACCACAACTCAGATTAATCCATTAATTTCTGTTGACACAATGTTAAAATCAAGGGATAGAGAAAATAAAAAGGAAATAGGAAGTAGATCTAATGAGTCATATTAAATATAAGATCAAGGTTACATTAAACCATCCTATGCTCTTAAACTAGTATCAGCAACCAGCAATAAATGACACAAAACCAAGTATATGCACGTATGTAAGTATTAATTGTTTTTTCTCGATTTCGCTCTTCCATGAAGCCAGTTGCTTGTCATACAGAAAAAAGATACACAAATTCCACATATAACCATATAATCAATGAAATGATTAAAAAATTTAAATTTCAGAACCCTGTACCGTGAGCAACTCATGAATAACCTGTTTGCAGGAATCACTGACATGAAGGAAGCAAGAAGACTAAAAAGAAATAAAGCTATCATAATATTGTTTTAGGTATGGCTCCAAAGAACCCTACAATATGCCCTATATGCCCTATGAATGATATCAACAACAATTGATAATAAATCAGGAATATAAACATATAGAAATATTGATAAACTATATTATTCCTGCCAAGCCAAAAAAAATTGATGATCGTGCTGATAGACTACCATCTTGCAGTAAAGATAAATTGGATCAAGCTATCAATGTCTTAAGCTTTGGTGGAAAGAATTTCAGTGGGTTGTGTTTCTTCACTGACAAAAATAATCTAAGCTTGTTAGATTTCTTCAAAGATCATAATAAAATATTTTGAAGTAGGAACAATTAGTATACTATGTAGTGTAGGTAACATTGATGTGCCTAGAAGCCTTTTGTTTTTAGCATAAATAGATTTAACATAAACTATTAGTCTATTAATGAGGAATGTAGACCTGCTTGGACTTGTTACAATCCTAAAAACTAGAACCGATTATTTTTTCCTTTACTCACAAGGTTATAAAAACTACCATAACCAAAGTCCAAAAAATCCAAAATCCAAAAAGGCGTGAATTGGAGAGAAAACTCAAAAGCTTGATAGAAAGAACTTAAAACAATAGATCATTTCAAGTCTCAGTACAACCTCAACGATGAACACAATTCAAGTACAAAACTTATTTATTGACCAAAAGAATACCTTAGAGCTTCTCTTAGATTGAGATTCCTGTGTAGATTTACTATTATTTGAACCAGATATTGATGTCTAGGCATGGTTCAACATAACTTGAGTTTCTAAGCCTAACTTTCCAACCTCTAAAAATGGAAGTTCAAATGTCGATCCCAAAAAATTAGTTGAATAATTGACCTGCAATAAAAGAAAGTGAGCAAAATTCATATACATATTCTATTAAACGTTTGAAGACATGAGATTTCTACATTCCATCAGTTGAAAATTGAAAGAGCTTCTAGCAGTAACTGTGTAGACATTTTTCAATCTAACTAAATCAAATTAAAATAAAAATTATGTTAAAACACCATACAATTAGAAGTTATAGACTGCACAACATTTTTGTAGTAATAGAATCTCGAAAAAAACGTAAACCATATCTAATACAATGCAATTACATACCTAGGTCTTCCCAAACAACTAAGTGGTTGGTCATGACTAAAAATCGGAAGTACAGGATCAAACATTGTTGGATAGAAAGGCTTCCCAGCTTCAAGCCATCCAATCTCATGTTCATTTTTTTCCGGGACTGAATCCCCAGGTTTCTCCTCCTGAAACTCGTCCAAGAATTGAACAAATGCCTCAAGTGTCAGATAGCCAACCTATTGGGGGAAACTAAAGCTTTCAGGGTGAAACCAATCATGTTTGTTGAAAAACATTTTAGCACTTCACAAATAGTAAGGACACAATTTATACTCAATATAAATATCATAGAAAATACTATCACATGCTTACTAGGTTTTATGAGCAATAGAAAATCCTCATTTCTACTAAGCATGCCCGAGTGACAAACCTGTATTAGACCAGTAATGATCTCTAGGATATCAGTAGATCACTACAAATTACTCACCTGAAGGTAGATGCTTGTCTCAAATTGGCTCTTTAGAGCATATTCATTAAAAACCGAAGCCAAGGAAGCGATTGTTACCTACAATGTTTCCAAATAGATAAGGATGGTATGTAAGAAACTAGAGTTACGATAAAATAATAATCTTGCAGTTGTTTATGCAAGCTAAAAGGCAGTTAGATAAAATAATTAGTTGTCTTAGAAAATCCTGGAGTGAAAACAAATAACTATATTATTTTGGATTTTTTTAAATTTGAATACTAACGATATTTTTATCATACTATCATCATTATAATCTACTAGAAATAGAAAATTGTTCATGTTCAAACCTATCAATAAATGCTTAAATGCAACACCTGTTCCTATAGAATAATTCATCTACTCTAATTTTAAAAACTTATAGAAATTATATTTGAGAAGTTTGTTAGGCAAAACACGTAGATAGATATGACATTATTCTCATGCTCAAATTACACACCCAGTGATAGCATAACATATATTAATTCAATGAAACTAATTTTAAGAAGGGTTCAGTAATCTAGATGCATATTTCACATGTGAGCAGTGGTACTCTGCAACAATCATGAGATAGAATGTTGAAATGTGATAAATAAACTTAAAGTTTCATCTAGAGTTACTTGTTAGTGAATGTACATGTAAGTTCATAAGAATCATTGTGATGAAAGTAAGTTACAATCATGATTCCAAGAACAACCTGTCAAATAATAAACAAGTCAGAATATGAATTTTATTAAATTTTAAAATTTTAGAGATTAGAGATTGGACCTGTGAAATTTTAAAAGGTTATTGTTTCAAGTGGTTCATTTACAAATCTTGTTTCATTTGAGATGGTTAACAAATTGAATCTACCAAGAATAGCACATGTTAGGCCTTACAAAGCACAAGGATTGGATGTTGGATGTTGTGTTGATGTGAAGGAGCAAGCTTATGTTCCCTTCACCATTGGATCATATAATGATGTTGTACTGTGTGACATTGTACCTTTGAGTGGTTGTCATATAATTTTAGGAAGGGCTTGGCAGGTTGAGAAGAGATCCCTACATGATGGCAGAAAGAACACCTACACTTTCACAAATAATGGAGAGAAGATGGTATTAACACCATTGGAGGAGCACAAGACAACTTGGAAGGTGTCAACGAGCATTGGCATCTTTGAGAGGGAAAGGTTCCTAAGAAAAGAGGAACATGGTGAAGCAATGGAAGATGTTTTGATAAAAAAGGATGATGCTTTGAAGCAAACAACTAATGAGAATGAGGTTGAGGAAAAGAACCTAGAAAAGGATGATATGAAGACAAGTTTTCCATTTGAAGGACAAATAAAAAATGAGCAGCAATCAAGTGTTGAAGAGCAAGGAGACCCTAACACCAAAAAGGTTCAAAAGGTTGTAGCAGAGGTAAAGAGAAAGGATGCTGATGAAGACAGAAAAAGATCAGGTCTTGAAGGGCTTGAGGGAAAGGAGATGATTGGAACAAAGATGAAAAGTACAAATGCTGATGTAAATAGAAAAGAAACAAGGCTTGGTGAAGCAGATATGATATTGATTGGTTCTATATGGTGTCCATTGAAAGTTGGACAAAGAAAATTCACAAAGACAATGATGATTGAATCGGATAGAACAGCCACCAACCAGGAGTTGGTATACCAAGGCAAATGGCAAGGGTGTGAAGACATGTTGCAGACAACAGTAGAGATCTCAAGGTGGAAAGAGACTAAGGATGAGAAGACAATGGATATGAAGAGCCAAGGAAAGGCTAAACAGGGTGATTATATTCCAAGCATGGAGAAGTATGAAAATATGAGTTATTTTGGTTTGTTATTCTAATTTTGTTGCAGGCATATGAGAATATGATGGAGATTCCTAGTGTGGGGAAGATAGCAATAATTGGTAAGAGTTATGTTCTAGAAGGAGCTTGTTATTGCTTCTTGTTTCTACCTATTGTTAGTATCTTATTGAGCTTCACTTTGTTTCAAGAATAGTTTAATATTCTCTACTAAACAGGGCCAACCACGTGAAGGTGGAAGCTCATTTGGCCCCACCCCCCTCCCCCTAACATCACTCTACATTCCCTATTAACATCTAACATTCATTCATTCTTTCAACCATTAATAAAATGTAACATTCAATCAATATCACATGATAACATTCATTAACACATTAGATTCGTTAACATGCAACATTCATCAATATTCTGCATTAACATATAATTCATGAACATTCATTAGCACATAATTAAATTCATTGAGACATAAAATTCAGTCATTATCAATTAATGTATGTAGATGACAATCATTTCTTTTTTTTCTTTCTATTTCTTTTTTCTATGTAAGCTCTAAGAGGAGCATCAATGTCATCATCAATTCCCCCCTCATGAATTGTTATGTTCTCTGTTCTTGATGATCTCAAATTCCTATGCTATTGCAAAGGGGGTCCTCTGCAATAACAAATAAAAGAGTTAAATTAAAAATAATTTATTATAATTGTTACAAGTATTTAATTATTTTAAATAACATAACTATGGTTCTCTTTACTTGATCTGACCACATCATTTTGTCTGGACTCAACGTCAACACGGTCATGAACATCGACCCCTCGATCCTCTACAGTTGCTATACAAAATGTTACGTTAATCCAAACACCAATTGCAATTACATATAAAAAATTTAATAGCAAATGTATACCTCCACCACTCGGATGCACATCATGCGAACCTTCGACATCCACAGATTGTGTAGAAGGATTGTCAGGCTGCATTCCAACATCCTACGCATTGTTATCATTGCTTGCTTAAAACATATATACTCACTTTATATTGGAACTTAACATCAAATAGACTAATTGGTAAAGTATTCAATTTGAAATAAATTTCATTTAGCTTATTTACCTGTGGCTCAGATGCATCATTATTAGAACCTTCCACACTGATTTCAGCTCGTAGTCGTTC
The DNA here is from genome assembly GCA_028749045.1 of Cupressus sempervirens. Classification (NCBI taxonomy): domain Eukaryota; kingdom Viridiplantae; phylum Streptophyta; class Pinopsida; order Cupressales; family Cupressaceae; genus Cupressus; species Cupressus sempervirens. The sequence continues at coordinate 434,998,482 of CM053788.1, forward strand.
AGTCACGGCTCTATAGCCTTGTTGGAAGCCAATTCTCTTATCCTCTTCTGTGAGGCATCTCTTGAACTCTGAGCCCTGCATTTTTGCGTGGTATGGTGAATTTTACTTGCATTGTTTCATCAACCAATGGAGGGTAGTTAAAATATCAAAAGGAAATGGTAAATAGTTAGCAGGGTTTCCAACCCTTGTTACACCTTATTTTGGTCATGTTGGAGTTGTTCTAAACTGTCTTTGGTCTTTGGGAGTCCTAGAGGATCCAATTTCACTCCATCACGACCGCAATTATTTCTATTCTTAAAAAAATTAAAACTTTAAAGTCTAATGTAATGGGCAGTGCTGAAAACATTTAATACTCAACTTGTATTTTGCTTTTGTTAGCAACATGAAGTCTACTTGACAATCAACAACAAATCATCTATATCCATCACAATATAATAAGAGAAAAATCGAGCAATTTTGATGTAGCAATCTACTATATAAATGTTGCATGTTTGTATGCTTTGCTTGTACCAGCATATTTTCTCCAAATTCTTAAGTTGGGTAAGAGTTAGTTCAGCTCTTTGGAAATAAAAATGGCTGCAAGTGCTGCTGCATTCCCTCATTCTTTCAATCACTGCCTTTATTCTCAACTATTGGAGGAAAATTCAGTCTCAACCATGGCCTCCATTTGTGAGATTTCTTCATATGAGGATTTTGTGAATGAAGAGAAAAGTAAAATATTAGTGATTGGAGCCACTGGTTATATTGGTCGCTTTGTTGCTCTTGCACCTGTAAATGCAGGCCATTCTACCTATGCTCTCATTAGACCCATCACTGCCCATGATTCTGCCAAAGAAAAGTGCCTCCATGAATTGAAAGATTCTGGTGTTAACATTGTCTATGTATGTCACTAGCTCTGTTCATAACTAAGATTTTGTGGTAGATATGTATGGCACAGTTGTAAAGTGTGTGTACTTGTTTAAAATATTGATTTTACAGACTGTAGATTGTTTTGATTGGTCATATAGGTTTAGAATATATGATTAAGCTTTTCTTGTTTGTTCATGGTAACTACTATTGCAGCTGTTTGCTAAATTGTTAGATAGCAGTCATCTCACAAATAATCATGTTTGATTGTCTTGTTGTGAAGTTGGGTATTTAGAAATTATGTTAAGAAGGCATGTTCGGTCAGCGATCTCCTTATCAATGAGTCTAATTTGGTTGGGATCATGAGCTATATTATAGTTGTAAAAATTTGTGTTGTAATGGGTTTTATTAATGTCTACATGTTCTGTAATGGGTTTTATTAATGTGCATGTATATTATAATGGGTGTTCTGCAAGGAGATTTAAGTGATCATAATTCAATGGTAAAGGCCATGCAAGGCATTGATATTGTTATTTCAATTGTGGGTGGTGGTCAACTTACAGATTAGCTTAAGATTGTAGACGCCATTAAATAAATTGGCACTATTAAGGTCAGAACATAGGACCCTAACATTATTACCATGAATGCTTGTTAACTGTAATAGACTTAAGAATTGTTGAACTTTGATGCAGAGGTTTCTTCCTTCAGAATTTGGGCATGATATAGACAGAGCCAATCCAATAGAACCAGGGCTTAAGCTTTTACAAAGAAAAGAGAGTTGTTAGGAGGGCAATTGAGGCATCCAACATTCCATACACTTGCATCTGCTGCAATTCTATTGCTGGGTGGCCTTACTTTTATCATACCCATCCCTCTGAGCTTGCTCCTCCCCAAGATCAATTTGAAATCTATGGAGATGGAAACATCAAGGGTGAGATTTTAAATAATGTCATATTAGTAAATGAAGGAATCTTCACTAATCTAGATTGCAGAGTCTGACTTCAATTGTTTATATTGAATATGAAAATCCACTATTGTTATTATATTCTATTGACCTATTTATAATTGATGAGCTAAATAAGGGAGTCCTAGCATTTCCCATCACATTATATACAAAATTTGATATAATTTTTCATTTAATAATACTTACAACTCTTGCTTGAAGTTTCGAAAAACCACCAGAGCTGAGCTTGTGTCACCCGTGCTTTTCTAGTCTTGCCTTTGTTGCCTTTGATGTGTCAGGCAATCTATGAAAAGTTTGAAATATGTTAGATAGTATAAATATAGAGGCTAATTAGTACATAATTAGATTCTCAACAGTATCACATACCTTGATGTACTCTCCACTGGTGTACTATTATTTTTCTTGTCAGCTTTATACTTTCCATCCAAAATCAGAGCCTGTCACTCAGCCTCAAGAACATAGGGCGGACGCTCGTACCTGGGGTTATCCCGTAAATTTTTCCTGTACTGGTCCCTAATATACTTCAAACATAAACCAACTTTTTCAAGGAGCTTGTTTCTCTGGAATGCACAGGTCCAAAGAGTTAGGTCATGCTCTCTATAAGATCATCCTTACGCGGTTTGCATTGGTTATTCCACCTTTTAAGTAAAAAAAAACATGTTAGACTCATAAAGGAAGTGAAGCTACCTTTAATATAGTTCAACAAATGGATGAAAAGGAAAACTATTATAGCAATGATATGAAATCAAAATAGTGGTTTGGGGTTTTAGTTAGGATATGATGTTCCACCAGGTACGCATGGTGGGCCCGAATATTCACAAACACTCATCACCAAGTTTTCTCCAAAAATGATCATTCCCTACAAAACAATCATGGGATCATTAGTCAATGAAGAGTGATCAAAAACTAAATTACTATTATATCACTATAGAATAATAATAACTTTAAAGTACCTGGAACTTTGGCTACTTTTAATGGAATGCCTTCATAGTCGCTGACGATCAATATGACATCCTTCACTATTCCTGTACGAGGAACATAGGAACATCCAGGAAATGATGTTGCAACTCCTATTGCAAAAAGTTTCATAATTTTCATAAGTCTTTGTCACGAAGTATAAAAGAACAAATGATAATTGATGTTAAAAAGTGGTAAAAAAAAAAACTGTTTGTTGCTGTCATAAGAGAGAAAAAGAGGGATTTGTGTACCAGCAGATGGTGCAACAGTCGATGCCTGTAAGCTGCGTGTTGCTGACTCAGCAGTCGGAAAGAGATTTGTGGTTGTCCTAGATGGAGGCAGCGTCATCATAGGATTCAATTGATGTGAAGTTGAAGAATAAAATTGTTAGAGCATGCATAAATATAGAATGCGTGGACTAGCATGGACAAGATTGTTAGAGCATTAAAAAAAAGGATTGTTCGAGCATGTATTGTCAATGATTATGATCATTCCTATATATATTCAGTGGAAAACAAAAGTGAGGAATGGAACATGCGATCTACCTGAACCACCTGCAGCACCCTCATCATGGGAATGGGACTCGAAATCACGCAAAAAACTCTGTAAAGACAACACATCCATATTTTAGTTAATGCCATAAAAGAGCATAACATAAAAACCATTATTGAAATCTTGTTATAATTAAAAATTTCATTAATACTTACTTTTAAGGTTTCAGAGGTGTGCATCAATTCAACTCCCCTTTCTCTTATTTCCTGAGTAGTAGGCTTTATGGTTGCCAAACGTAAAATTTCTCTGCCAATTTTCTTTAGCAACTTTTTAGTCGAACCGATCAGGTCATCGATGTCTGCTAAATCAATATAAAAAAGGTCCTCCTCAGGGGGGGGGCTGCTGATCAGGGACTGCAGGTTCCTTTCCCTCCCTTTGACCACTGGCCCTTTGTGACAACAATAGTATTAGTATTATCAAAATTACTCCAAAACAATGAAGAAAAAAACATTAAATTTTTTTTTTTGTGCTTCTATCTAGTTTGCACAATTACAATGAGTTTTACCTTCTCGTGTGTAGATGAGTCGGGAACATCGCCAGCATCCCCTTCGGGCAGTTGCTCCATATTGTGCCCGTGTCAAAGATCAAGTATAAAAATGTTAGCCAAAAATTTATTGACTAAATGGTATGTTGGAGTCATTGATTAGAAGTTGGTTTAATAGTATGTACCACCCCCATGATAGTAGCCTCGTTTGTATCTATGCAGTTCAAATTGTAATCAATAAGAAGCTCTTCCCCTGCACGTATTGATTTTATCGCACAGATGAATACACGATTTCCCTTGCGCGCCTCAAATATGCAATTGGGTTGCTTTATAGTTGACCCAAGTCGCGTACTATTTATAAAACCCGCAATATTCCCTGTTGCTTTTGGCCTTCCATCAATGTATATAGCCACACTTTTACTTTGATTATTGTCTTGCTGTTGTATATAATTTTCCGAGAGGGCATACCTACGCATACTTTTTTTATATTGAACAATATGCATCCAACTTTTGTAATCATAACATGGTCCAACATACTCCATCAATTCAGAAACTTTGTTGTAAGACACCTTTATGTTGTCCATAGAAAATAGGCCCAAACCATGTAGTGATGATGGTGCTATGCGATATATCCTCTCATTAACACAAAAATTAGTGTTTATTGGAGGAAGTTCCTTGGGTACCCAATGTTTCTATAGATGTTGGTACCTCAAGGGCACCTCGATGTCGCCTTCCGTCTCATCATCATAAGAACATGACCCCCCTTGAGCAAGGAAAGATTTCATGCGTTTATTGAATTTCCTTCTAGTCCTTTGACCTCTAGTTAATCTCCCTGTTCTAGATAAACTGCATGTCTCACTTTCCTCTTCTATTCCTATATTTCCCTCACTCGAGGAAGACACTTTTGACAAATACCTATTCGCTGGTACCTGCAAATGGGAGAGATCTTAGAAGACATCAATCTTACTATTGATAAGTGTATTAAATAGACTATCTATAAGGAGTATTGACTTATACCTGTCAATCCATGAGACTGTTCGGGATGCTCCTAAAAGGGGTTCAGTTTACTGGAAATGTAATTCAATTATCGTGAGCATAATCACATCATAATCATAATCACATCCATCATTAGCATCACATAAAAATTAAAAACATTAAAAGGTACACAATAAAACACTTAAATTAGGCTCACATTATAAGCCTACTAGGGAAGTAGGCCTAGTGAAGGGCTAAAACTGGGTTTTTGTATCAGCTGATGAGTTGAGGGCTTAGTCACCTTGGGGACATGCTATTTGAAGTTGTTTGATGTGTGTGGAGGTGGAGGAAACACCTAGTTAAGGTGAAGTCAAGTTTGGCGCCTATTGAGGCATTGTGAGCATTTAATAGTTTGTTGATTAGATTGCTTGGATGAATCTATTGGATGGATTGAGGGACATTCATGGGATTATTCCAAAGATGTAGAACCTAAGGTAACATAAGGATTTGGTGTGCACTCTGATAGGTTATGGAGTTGGCTTGGATCAAGGAGAGGGATCTTATGAAGATGCTTGGTTGGTGTTGTGAGAACACTATGGAAGTCCCTCTTGTTATGAATGATTGCAAGTCCACCTAGGGTCTCTGCATCACCTATAGAGGCAGAATTATTAACCGAAAAATTGGGCAAGCACTTATATTATGTTTTCCCTATGAATTTTATAGATATTTAATGAATTCCCTTTTCTAAACTAAACACTTACAAATGCTTTTGACCTAAAAGAAAATAAGGCTGAATACATTCACGCATCAATATGTGTTTTAAATAGTTTTATTTAATTAATTTAGATTAATAGTTAATTTAGATTAGCAGTATTTTATTTGTAGTTGAAACTTGTAGCTTTTAAATAGATAATGAATAATCTATGTAACCATATATATAAGACAAATATATTTCTATCAAGAAATGAATATTAAATAGATTAAGGATTGATGGCATACCTCTAAATTCCATCATCATCATCCTCGTCGTCATCATCATCATCATCATCATCCTCATCATCCTCATCATCGTCGTTGTCGTTGTCATCATCATCCTCACCATCATCGTCGTCATTGTTGTTGTCATCGTCGTCGTCGTCATCATCAACATCATCATCAACATCAACATCATCTTCTTCATCATCATCAGTAGCAACATCGTCGTCATCATCATCTTCTTCTTCTTCATGAAAATTTGTGTCAGGAACATCATCCAATAACTGTCGATCATGATCACCATCTACATCATCTTCTACTTCTTCGGCATCTTCTTGCATCGCATTATACTTTATTGGCCTTCCTCTCGGTTCATGTCTAATAACAAATGACCAACCCGGTTTATGTGGAACCTCTGAGTAAAATACCTACTCACATTGGCTTGGAAGAACATAAGGCTCATCCCCAACTGGCTCAAACAACCTTGTATTAACCATTGTAAATCCATTATCATGTTCAATAACAGTTCTATCAGGATCATTTGGATTAAGTCATAGCCTATACCATTTGACAACGAAGAGTACTAATTTGAAGGAACTAAAGTCACACTCAAGTATCTCATCCAAAATGCCATAGTATCGATTTTCAGACTCTTGAGGATGTAAGTCATTTCTAGATGAAATATTAGTCACTTGAAAGACTGCAGTTATTCCTAAATCACAAGTTTTCTTCGTGTCATCCAACACTTTGACGCAAAATTTCTGACCATTACAGATCATAGCCTTGTGGTGTTTAACCTGCAATAATATGTGAAACATATCAAAATTATTGTATCATGAGTTGATAAACATACGGGTGATTAATAAATTTGTACGTACTTGGAAATCTCTTGAACCACGTGCTAAATCTATTTCCCTTTGCGTAACATTGGAATCTCCATTACGATGAGCTTCTTTAACCAATGAAGATACACATTCCCATGTTAATGTGCGACCAGAATGTTGACATTGTTCAATTCACACCATCATCCAATCAAGATTGTTTGCAATATACAAATGTAGTGCATCTCACTCTAGAGCACCTGTACAAAAAAAAAAATAGACAACTTACAACTAATTTATTTTGAAGATTAAGAAATAATTTATTACAATAACATCTTATAATTTATTACCTCTCACTTTTCTCAATGTACCTTTCCCCATCAAGTACTCCTCTTCTAATTTTTGAAAAAGCTCGAGATCCCAAATGCAATCTACATGGATATTTGATGCAAACTTAGGAAGATATTCAGTAATGTACACCATAGTCTGGTATACCATATATCCCTCTACCATAAAACCCTCAGGATGTGCTCTTTGTCAAACCAAAGCCTTCAAAGATTTCAAATGCCTCTCAACCATCCACATTGACCTAGTGTGTACAGGTCCACACAATTCAATCTCCTCAACTAGGTGTATGAGGTAGTGTTCCTGTGCATTGAAAAAAGTTGGAGGTAGACACTTTTGCATTTCACATAGTAAATGAGGAATTCTTCTCTTCCAATAGTTTATATCTTCTTTATGGATTTCTTTAAATGACAACCACCTACATTAAGAGATTCAATAAGTCACAAAAAATATATAGATATGAGACTTTACAAAATAATATACAATAGATTACATAGCAAGAAAAACAAATCACGAATATAATAAATATATACAACAAATTGAACAGATATTACTGCTTACCTCATATATTTTCCAATATCGTATATCACTTGTTTGATGTTATTGTTGAAGTGCTCTAGGAGAGATAGAGGAAGCACGTACTGCAATAATTATAAACCAATCATTTCATTGTTTTCTAACATAACATAACGAACAGTACACATAGTTTATGAATATATTGTAAATACAAAAGAACATAACTTACCTTGAAAAAAGTATGCTAATCATGCGTTTTGAGCCCTGGCCCAAATTCACTTTTTTTTGATATGAGATTGTTTATGTTCGCAGCAAATGCTAAGGGAAATCGAATTTTTCGTATGACTTCTTTTATGGCATCACTTTGCTGTTCCATTAATAACCATGGAAGGGCACTTATATTAATCTGATCTCTGTTGCTATTTGAGTGAATGAAATTCTTCAATGCATGATTGGATTCATGTATGTCATTACAAATTTTGACAAATTTTTTTTTGTCACGCCTTCCATCCAATATTTTCCTCAATGTCTCTGTTATATTCTTTCCAATATGCATAGTATCAAACAAATGCACAATTTGTAAGTGCTCGTAGTAGGGCAACCTACTAAATTGTTTGGGATAGCTTTTTAGTCCCTTTGGAAGGTTGTCAGTATTGCCTTGACGACCTTCATGATCATCAGTTACACAATTAGTCAACAAAAATCACAATAGAAATATATAAATTACAAACATAAACCATTAGGTGGAACAACATTACTTCGACGATTAATTCTATTATATTCAAACTTCCATAGGTGAGGTGTCATTCTTCATGACTTTGATGTAGTCTCTTCTTTCCCATTGAAAAGATGTTTTTCCGTACTTCGATACTTATGATTCTTGTGGAGGAAGTGTCTACACTCATCAAACACCTGCTTTCCTAAACTTTTTGAATGACGAGATTTCATCTTTGGACCACAAACTGGACATGCAAATTTTTCCTTTGTTTGAAGACCTACAAAATAATGATATAATTGGATTATTAAATATGTTGATTTTTATAATTAGAATTATTGTGCGCAACTTGAATTCACTATAACATACCACAAAAATGTGTTAGCCCTGGGGCATCATGTATTGTCCATGCAAGTATTGCATGGAATTAAAATTATCTTTGTCCTATTGGTCTAGACATGTCATACATAGTGACACTGTTCCATAACTCCACCAACTCGTCGATAAGAGGCTCAATATATACATTCATATCTTTTACTTGATATTTACTTACTTGAATGAACAACTTAACATTACATAATTATTGTGACCATTTTACTGCAAGATTTGTAAGTACATGTAAATTAATAACTATCAAATGATAAGATACCTGGAAAAATCATTGCCAACATAATGTGCTCCCTCTTTATTGACATCCACGGAGGAATGTTATTGTTGATAACAAAAATAGGCCACACCGAGTAAACAGATCTCATCTCTCCAAATGGATTGACACCGTCCGCTACCAATGAAAGCCTGAGATTACGAGGTTCTTCTTTGAAGTGTTGCCACTTTTCCTCTATGTGCATAAATGCTGAACCATCTGCAGGGATTCGAATAATGTCATCTCGACTTCTATTGCGTGCATGATAATCCATAAATTGAGCCAAGCTACTACACCTGAATAATTGTCGCATCTGTGGAATAATGGGGATGTAACGAAGAACCTTTTGAGGCACCTTTTTTGTTAGTCGATCTGTTCGATATCTACTCATATGACATACAGGGCATTGTGTTACAAATTCATGTTCTTTATAATATATAATATGATCATTGGGACAAGCATGTATTGCTTCATACTCCATTCCAATATCTTTCATAACAACAGTTAATTCTCGATATGAGCGAGGTAGAATATTTGATGATGGTAACAGAAACTCGCCTATCAATCTACAGCAAAAAATATAACTTGTCAATATAAACAATATTAGTGGTACATTATTCACCCTTTGTTAACTATAAAGACATATATGAAATACCTTAACATACGTGACATTGTTATGTTGGATAAACCATTCATAACCTTCAAGTTCAACAACAACAATACAGCAGAGAGAAGAGTTGTTTGGGAGTCTTTTTATAGGGGCTCGTATGCCTTCTGAAGTAGAGGTACATCGAGGCTATCATCATCATCATGATCAGATACGCTTGGACTAAATGTGTCATGGATCAATGTATTTATACCATCCTCTTCAATTGTGTTTTCTGGCTCATGATTGTCATCTTCCATGGGATCATTATCTTCACCTTGGATATTTGCACCTCCATGTTCCTCCACTTTGAAAACCATATTCTTCGGATTGTTGTGGTTCATATCATGTACTTCCCTGGGAAGATCAACCTATATAAAATTGATTAACATAAATAAACCATGATCATCAACTCATCATCAAGTGACTCATATGTATATAAATTGTTAAAATGATATAATGAACAACTTACCAGTGGATGATAGTCATGCCCCTCTTCAATGTGACTATTCTCCCTACAATGTCTCTTAATTGTTTTGATTAGCAGTCTTCTACGGTTTAAGCCCTTACAAATATTGCAAGGACAATAACATTTTCCATCACCTTTTCTTTTCAAGTTAGACCACAATCTAGCGATTGTCTCCCTGTTTTGTTCTTCACTTATATTATCTGACATGATCGTTCTTTGTAGGAAGCAAAAATCGGGCTATGAAAACTTCAGTCAACAACTTTCACAAACTAAGAAAAACTATCGAAAGTACACAAATCTTCTTAGACCTAGCTAAATACTTTAATATTTTAAAAATACTTTCTTTGACTTTATTCCTAAGATTATTTGTAAAACTTTGACCAACCGCCTGAAGGTCTTATTTCAAGAGACCTTACAACATTAAGCCACTAAAAGAAATTTCAAAATATATAAGCTAAACGTCTAGTTAAAATATACATTAGAATAAAAAAAAACAATTTTCATACCCAAGCGCGCGGCTATAACTTGTGCAACGGCCTTCTTGCTTAGCTGTAGAAGCTCTCTAGCAATCAAATTATACAAACTACAAGGCCTAACAAAAATTTCAAAACATATAAGCTACAAGTCTAGTTAAAATATACATTAGATTAGATTCAACAATAGCAAGCAATGTTATTCAGAATTAGATTCAACAAACCTTAGTAGTGTAAATAGCCATCTCCTCTAAACTGGACTCCAGACACGAGGGGGCATTCACATACTCTTCCCCTAAAGGTATCCTGAAGAACAAAAGCCACTATTCTTGAGTTTGTGAATTGCACCTCGAGATGAATGAAGCTTAAAAGGAATGAAAATTATTTTCATACATTTAAATCAGGATGTAATATTTATTCATAAGTATATACCTTGTAAGCACTTAAAATTGTTGTTATATGTGTTGCAAGAAAAGAAGAAGTTTATACTTATGTGTATAGACGCACTTCCTGTATGCGATCCAAAGCTCGAATGTTATCAAGTGTGTCCAATGATGGGGAGAGACCTTCGTGCAAGCAGAAGATCTGCAATGAAACAAAAGAAAAGAAAATTTTCTTATAGTAAGAACAAGTTTGTTGTGTTGCACAGGGTACCAACAAAATAGTGTATAATATCTTTTTCTTTACCTGGCTTTCAATTCAGCATGAGAGCCTTTAATAGAAAAGTCAAGTTGATAACATATTTAACAAGAGCTGCAGGGCAGCATAGTTCCTGCGTAAGTACAAGAAAAAGTGTGATGATTGACATAGATTTGCGTAAGTCCAAGAAGATGTGTGAGCATTGATATAGACTTTGTGAACATTTTCTATGTAATGAAGATTTTACTACAAATGGAATGAACCTAGGGGTCGATTGGTAAACTGATTATTTGTATCAAATGGTGTAAAATTGAAACTAAAACCATTTCAATTGGCCACGCCACTCATGGACTGTTCCTCCATATGTTATAATACTTTCATCATATATCACAAATATGAAATAGAATATGTAGCACACTGAAATAAAGCATTAAAAGATAGTGTCTAAATGTAATTAAATATATGGAACTGGTTATAAGAATCTGTACAAATCAATTAGAATGGGTTGAAATCAGTGCATCTTACTTCAACATTTCATGTAACACAGCCAAATCCAAAAGAAATCTCGCAGACAAACTACCTGAGATTTATAACCTTTATCTTCCAATATCCAATGGCTCCTTATAGGCATTAATACAAAGAAGCCAACTGTCAAAAACTGTGGCAATGATAAACATTTTGAAAAATAAAATTGTATTAGGTATAAATAAAAAATAGTGAAGAATGGTGTAGACTTGTAGCCAGAAGATAACACAGTGAAAATTGATGAGCTCTTTGTTATCACCCACCTCAAAGAAACGTGCATATCAACTCCAAGTGTCAAATGTCAGCTGTAAGTGCAACAATGCAAGTTTTCATCCGTGTAACTTCTTTTTCTGCTACAGTCAATGCTGATACATCCTACTTTAACATAAATAGATTCAAAAGGAAGCATTGTCAACTTAAGCAAAACAGTAAAAATATACAAATGGATAAATGATGCATTTGTTTGGTATATTGTTAACTAGTTGAGCAATAACAAAAGCTACACTGACTGCTTGAAACTTTTTGTATGACTTTTCCTGCCCCTGTGAAGAAGATGAAAAAATGCCATAGATAGTAATCAAAAGGAATTAAGCCTAATAACAACAACATAATTTGCATTGACAGAAAAAACCACAAATCCATACATTTAAAGTATGACTTGAGTGATCTTTCAAACAATTTGAAAATGAGCTCTGAACAAATACTTTTACCATATTTCCTTTTATTATGCTATGTCTCCCTACAAGAAAAAGATTACACATGCTCATCTACATGCCAAACTAAACATGCAATTAAACAAGTGTTACACCATTTGTAGAAATGGGAAGCTCAGGAGCACCCTCTGCGAGAATGATAGGCCCAACACTTTGGTACTTGCTCCCTCATGCCAAAACGTGCCAGCAAGCACAACAACCTAAACACTGATTTTTTGATTTTCGCCTCTTCTCTTTCATGGCCAAATGCTACTCAACGAGTGTTATCGAAACTAAATCTATGCAGAACATCATACAAATTTACAGATACTCTTTTGTTGCAGACATTAGAGAGGACGAAAATGAGGTGACTTGAAATCTCTCACCATCTTGGGCCCAAAATTGCAAAGGCATATGGTATTGATTTCATAGCTGGCAGTCTTCCTCTCTTAAAGTGATACCTTTATTAACCTGGCTCTGATACCATGTTAAATAATGAAAGATCTTTGTAAATGTAATGGATCTCTCTAGGTGATAATCAATATAGAATGGATATGAATTAATTCAATATTGAAAAATGCTTGCCAGGTCTGAATATATAATTAGATCACTTATTAGAATTCCCAATCTGAAGAGATAGAATCATTTATGAATCTCGATAATCCATCTCTTGTGATCGGTCATCTTATTTAGTGCAATCAAGAGGCATATGAGGGGCGGTTGCAACTGTTCAACTACATGTCTCCTTGAGGAGACACATAGGCATAAACTTAATTAGCCAACAAATCCAAAGGTTATCGATTATGATCAGTCACCAAACAAATTATCAAGAGACCCTATGGTCATAGTCATGATTATTTCCTAAGCCAATTTCAACATCAAAGCCTCTAATATGAACATAGAGGATCATAACTAGATCCCATATGATTGTCATTCAATCCATCTTGATTAGGGATATACTACTCGATCCAAGAGATAGATACAATGTGATTGTTCATATTTTCATACTTAGTTTAATAATGACAATATCAACTCAATACAAGGATGCCAATCAACTCACTGCCATCACTGCTAATGCTTCTAAATTAGCACAAGTGCTCTATATTATGTTTTTGGTACTGAGTTAAATGAGAAAGAGAAAAGTGCATGATTAGTTGTCACATATTATTTGGCCAACTCAGTGCCAAAAATACAACCTTTAATGTGAAGTGAGGAGCTGCAATAGAGTGCAAGGATTAGAACCTCTCCCCAAGTTTTTAGTAGACTAGGGAAGATGCAGATTTAAAATGTTGTAATGCAGTTTATGAATCATGATGATGATTTTTAAAGATAATCACTGTAAAGACAATCCTAATTTTGGTTGAGTCCTAAGTATGCCAACCATGCAAGGAACTTTGTATGATGCTGCAAGGAATGCATTGATGCATTTTTGGATTTAGTCTTCTCAATTAAATTCAAATGAGTGAACCTTGATAGAAAACACTTTTGTACTCATTTTTGGACTCATTGGATATATTTTATCACTTAATTTTGTAAAAAATATATTTTTCTATCCCTTCTGCTCTCTAACATCTAGATGATAGATCATAGAGTGAGATCTGAAACATTGTGATTCAAAAAACATATACAATCTCTTCTAGAAACAACATCAAGTAAAATCTTGGATAGCCGAAAAATTGTTATGTATAACAGAAAGTTGTTTTTAAATAAACTTAAGCAATTTTTAATTTACCAAAGTTTTTGCTAAGCCCACATTTGCCAACTGTGTAAGGAACTTCATATGATGCTGCGAGGAATGTGTCGATGAAGCCAAAAAATGTGATTTTTTGATTAATCACTAATTGCCAACATTCATGATTATGTAATTGTGAAGGACATGTCTGAATTGTATCTACTCTAATTTACAATGAATTTTCATCCTATCACTGTGAAAAATGGTAGTGTGATGTTGCTTGTATTACAAAAGGGATGTTGCTTGTCAATCTTGCTGAGGGTACTAACCCCAAATCCCTATAAGGGAGATTGCCTCTTGACCCTTTTAGGTGCTCCATCCCTAAACCTGTGCCAACGATTGTCCCCAAATCAACCCTTGCTAACCACCATCCCCAAATCAAGATCCTAGGTCCCACCCTTCCCAAGACTCTAAAGGAACATAGAATTTTTTGCAACTTTGTACTTAGTTTTTAGGTTGACTTCATACAAAGGAAATTGTAATTGAAAACTATCAACAATTAGTTATCATTTATGTAGTGTGTAGTATGTATTGTGCAATACAATTTAATCAAATACAATATGAACATAAATAAGAAAAAATGTATCTCATAGTTTATGGAATAAGCTTTCATTTTATTTTATTTTTGTATCTCTATTCTATAAAACCATGTTTTGTTAATTTTTTCATCTTTATTTTACGTGTGTTGAAAATATGATTTTTTCTTGATTGATTCGTGATAGTTCAATAATTTCTGAATCTTTTGGTTTGCCTTTTTTTTACTAAGAAGATTTTTACTACTATAGTAGATGCTATAGACCTTGGCAATGAGGGCCATACTTTCATAACTATGCCAGATATATAATACCACTGCATTTCTGTGTAAGATACATGCAACCAAATGTACTTTTTATTACTGGCCATTTTGTGGACTTAGGGCCTTTCATTTCCAATGAAAATAATGTTCTATTATTACTTTTATACTTGAATTAATGAATATTGAGCAAGGATTTTTGAATTTTATTCATTATATGAATGTTTAAACTTGAATCTTGATCTCATGTAATGGGATACTTGTAACAATTTTCCAACTTGTATCCCAAATTTTTAATATATAGTTGTAAATTTGTTGCTACCATCCTACCATAATGGGCTTCGGGAGTGAGATCTTACCACCCAAGGCTATGCAAAATAAAATAAGCTTTGATGCATTGGACTATGAGGAACAACAAATTTTCATGGATTTCGCATATCTTTTTGTTGACAAATCCAAGCACACTGCCATGGAAGTACGGGAGGCATCAGCATGGAGCTCTCGGCATGCAATGGAAACACTTAAAAACAAGTGTCTTGTTCAAGAAATGAAAGGGCATTCATGAGAAACATTAACAGTTATAATGAGAATGCATGACCATCTGTGGGACATGGGAAGATAAATTGCAAATAGCTTGAGCCTAGTGAACTAGAATACAATTACCAAAATGAATTTATCTCATAAAGGTTGATATTTTGCAATTTTCTTTGGTCAAATGTAGATTGCCATATTGTTGTCAAGACCATAATGTCTTATGACGTTTAAACTGGAACCTGATGTTACTGTAATCTATATTCATAGATATATGCCATATCTAAATAGAAAAAATTGTTTACCCTAAATGTCTACTGAAAGGCCTCTTGTTTGCCTCTTTTGCTCTGCAGTCGTTAAAAGACTTGAAGGAGCTCAAACATTTGGACACTGAAATGAATGGGCATGCTTTTGATCCTGAAAAACATGTCGATGAATTACTTCCAGTTAGAGTCAAAGAACAATGGATGAGTAATTTGATGCAGTCCATTCTTGTGGTTGCCTGTGTTGGTGTCACATGTACATCAGACTACTACAATTGTGTTGTTCAATGCAAACAGTTTTCGAAAACACAAAATGGCCAGCGATGGTTAAATGTACATTTGGGTCTATAGTATTATAGCGCATCTATGGTATAATAAAATTGACTATGGTCAATGGTTGCCAATTGTGTATCTAACACCGCATTTTTGGTAGCCAAGAGATAATTTACATCTGGTATGGTTGTGTCTCCTCCCATTTTCTACTTCATATATATAATAACAATAATGATTGGAGAACAAAGGAGTAATGGGTTTGTTTGTTTTACACCTTGTCGATGCGGGTCTCTGCCCGGCCCTCTGAATGCCTCGAGTTCGCCTCAATGCCCCTCTCAATGTTGCTGAAGTGATCTCCCGCACGCACGCCTTTCCTTTCCGAAGAACCCTGTGTCACGCGATTTTTTCAAATGAAGGTTTTTGGCTTTTTTTTTTCTCTTATATCCCGCTGGCGTCGCAATTGTGATGCCTTCCGTCGCACTTGCGACAGCATCGGGCTAAAATTGAAAAAAAAAGAAGCCAAAAACACATTACCTTTTCTTGCCGTCGCAAATTGACCCCTAATGTATTAGTGAGGATTCAAAGTGGCTGAAGCCTTTTTTTCAATTTTTTGATTTGATGTGATAGTCACTGGCAGTATGATCCACTGAACATAATTGGAGCAAGGCTTAAGGGCATTGAGACTTCTGCAAGAAAATATCAACATGAAAGTATGCCTATGATTGAAAAATTTAAAGACATGGACTCCTAGGAGGTCAAAAAATAGATGGAGAAATATGCTGCTTAAAATAATATGTCAATACAGGAATTGTCATCACAAATAATGGCATTGCACAAACAAAAAGGAAAAGTGTAGGGCATGACATCGTCCAATTTCTACAAGAAAGCTGATAAACCATCTACAAAACCTATTCTAAAAGAGCTAATGAATGAATGTATAGATGCTGGATGGAGTCGAAGCAAAATTTCTCAATTTTGGGAAATGAGGAAGAATCTTGGTGAGCCAAAGACCTCTTTAGATCGTGATGAGGTTAAAGAGGATACAATGTTTGACGAATTGTGGAATAAGGATCATCCACCCGAAGCACATCATAGTGATATTGATGATGATTACAATGACCAAGATTCTTTGAATCCCTCATCCAGTACACAAATTCAGAGAGGAGTTGATGCATCCACCAAACTTTCATATAGCAAAGGGGCAGAAATTGTAGAAAAAATGGGCTACCAAGGTTCTGGTGGTCTGGGTCCCAGTGGAGAAGGGGTTTGGTTACCACCTCAACCACCAGTTGTAGCACCAAAACATGGTCAGAAACTAGGCCTTGGGCATGGAGATCAATCATCAACTCAGTCAATTCCATCCACATTGGATTCATCTTAGTTAATTAAATTTGTTCCTGATTCATTTACAGTTCCACTTCCAAGCACTC
Organism: Cupressus sempervirens; assembly: GCA_028749045.1. NCBI lineage: Eukaryota > Viridiplantae > Streptophyta > Pinopsida > Cupressales > Cupressaceae > Cupressus > Cupressus sempervirens. The sequence continues at coordinate 435,015,741 of CM053788.1, forward strand.
AGATTCAATCCGAATCAACTGTCACTCCCACAGCTATAGATATCATGGGCACAACTACAACTAGTGGTCCGAAAAGGACATTGTATATAGATGCAAAAAAATTTGGTCCCAGAGATCAAGAAAGTGTAAAGAAGCAAAAGGTTATGACAAGTATTAGTAGTACTACTAGTACAACAACGCCAATGGTGACTGTGAGTCCAACAATTGCCCATCCTTCAAGAAAAAACCCTCAGAAAAATCCACAAACCCCACTAATGGGTCTAGGTGTTGGTTATCCTTATGGTATTGGTGGAAGCTCGTACATCAGAGAAAGTGCTACTGCTATTTCACCATTCAAACATTCAATTGTCTCACAAAATCCTCATTTTTGTTACAATGAATTTGTAACTAACTATGAAAAATCAAAAAACAATAATAGACAAAATAGTAAGACACTGAAGATAGAAGCAATTGCTGTAGCTCATGATGCAGAACCTGCAACCAACAGGTTATTTCCCACATATGACCCAGATAAAGATATGATGGAATTCATGGTTGTTATACCCGCAGCTAGAGATAACAATCCACCAGAGAGTCAGTTAGATCCATCTGAATTTCAAGTTGGCACCCTCCAAATGGATTTATCCAAAATTAAAAATGTGGACAAGATAAATGTGTCCAAAATGATCAACCAAGTGGTCTACAGTTTAGTGATGAAGTTGGAGAGAGAGAAAGGAAAGCTTCAGGGCACAATAGATAAGTTAAAGGTAAACCTGGCAAATGTAAAGGCAAGTGAGAAAGCAACAGTAAACAGGTGCAAAGAATTAGAGAAAAGGATAAAAAATTCATCCTCTGGCTCTAAAGAAGCAATTGAACAGCAAGAACAAATGGACGCAAAACAGAAAACTCTGAGGAAAAATTTGGAAAAAATGGAAAAAAAAACTTCAGGATGAAAAAGACTCTTCAACAAAGTTATACAGAAACTTGGAGAATGCTGCAAATGTAAACAATAAGTTAAATAAAGAATTGGAAAATGAGAGGGTAAAAAAAAAGAATGGGAAGAGAAAGCAAAGGGGTGGGAAAATAAAGCAAAGCAAATAAGAAAACATAGTGAACACTAGTAGTCAAAAATGAAAGAAGACCTAAAGAAGGCAAATGATACTATTAAAAAATATGGAAACGGCTTGAATGACCATGTAAATAATATAGTAAAACAAATAAAAAATTACTTCTGGGGGAAAATAAAGACTTCTGCTGATAGGTTGTGTGATTGGTTCGAACTCTACAAAGCTCTTACAGATGTTTTTGGGAAGCTGAAAGAGCAACTTGAGGAGAACAAAAGTTTTGGTCAGAGACAGAAAATTGTAAAGCGAATTATGGAAGAAATAAACAGTACTACTGACAGGCATTTGGCAAGCAAGGGAATTCAGGACCGCATTGGTTCAATAGTAAAGGTGACCTCTGTATTTCATAAATGTCAAAAACTAACAGAAGCAGAAGAAGTTCTTGCTTTATTTGGGCCAAAGCTCACCAAGATGAACAATAAAATAGCAAAATTGATATCTCTTGGTTTACCGAGTCCTGGACCTGATTTCTCAACAATGGGTTTCGTTGGAAGAGAAGGTTATAAACAAAAGTTGGAGGACCAAATAACCTCTGATTTAGGCAACCTTCCTCAGGACATAACTTATGAAGGCATTGCAAAGTGCATCAAAACATTCACAAATTTGCATGCACTAGTGGAACGAACATTGCTTGAAACTCGCTCTTCCAAGTATGGAATGCTAACGAGAATGCAGGTCATTTACCATAAGTATCAAAAAAATTTCCCTTCCAACCGAAGAAGAATGGAGCATACTATAGAAACTTATAGTTTGTATGTGAAAGTACTTTCAGTTTCAATCATCTCTATATCTTTACTATATATGAATATCTTTCATATTATCCTACATACTACAGTCTAGACTCTAGAATTGAGTTTAAAGTAACAAGTTTGAACTTTGTTTTTTGAACAAGATCAATGTTGCAGTCTTGCATATGTTATTGCCTATGCTAAAATTGCTAATTTACTAAACTACCCTGCCAAATGCAGAAATGTACAACTAAAGTTGTAGAGATGTTGTAGACTTGTAGATGTCTTACTGATTTAGATTTTGAGACTTCACATTAGGCAAATCAACTTGAAGTTGTTGTTGCTCCCTTGTTTCTATAAAAGGGAATTTTGAGTCATTGGCTTACAAGAATTGTACCATATTAGCTTAATATTGCAAATGAAAACCATTAATAATTATTAATTGTGGAATTGAATCTATGATTCTATCTAATTTTCATGTTTTCCAATTCAATGTATGTTGAATAAATGAATAAAATAGAAAATAAAATTTCATTCAAGAATTTCAACTTCAAATATGAATGATCATTGATGACATGATATAAACTACACTCTACAGTAATAATACTCTTTGTTCTCAAATTTTAATTATGAAACATAATACATTCTAATTTTTTTCTTTTCTAAAATGAACATTGAATGATAGGATATCATATAGTAGTTAATAAGTTCAAAAAATACTTATTGGTTGCCATTGCTAATTTAGTAGAAATTTCCTAAATTTTTCAATTCATCTCTATGTCGTCATCATCATCCAATTTTGGTAGTCCAATTGCTTCATTGTTCTCTTCATTTTCGTTTGTGTCTTCTTCAACTTCAAGTTCACTCTGACCTCCGCTTCTACGACTCCCAATCCCATGGCCAGTGCCACTGCCAACTGTACTTGCCCCACCTAGAGTCGTTGTAGGAGATTGGTTAATGGTGTTGCCCAATCCCACCCTTCTTCTTTTGCATCTTTTCTTCCAAATTTTCATTGCTTTTTGAAAAGGAAAAGTATTGACATTATACCTAGATGTGTATACCCTCAAGCATGATTCCAAATTCTTGTCTAGCTTGTTTCTTAGCTTTGATTTTAGGAAGCCCAAAGCACTGAAAACTCTCTCATCCTCCACTGAACCCAATATCATGGTTTGACATAGATCAGCAAGCTTGAAGTACTTTGAAATTTCTTCATGCAACAATGTGCTCTGTTTTAGTTTTGTCCAAAGCTTTGTTGCCGAGCCCTCTTCATGTGGGTTACGCATTAATTGATATTGATGCTTCATGGTCCTTGCAAAGGTGCCTGATTGCTATCTAAGAAGACCCTCATCTAATATTCCGTTGATAGTCACTCCATTGAATTCTATAGATTTGCAAAATTCCTTTATCAAAATCAACACCCTTCTACGATAATCTTCCTTATTGTTGAAGGACCAATATTGATGTCCCTTGCAATAGATGCTATAGACTCGACGATCTTGGTAAACTCTTCCCTTGTAACTGTTGTAGTTCACTTCTTTGGGGCACTGTAGTACATTGGTATCTGAAATCCCCTTACACAAACACATAAATCTCCATTTTCAATGATCTTTAAATAATTATCAGGATCGTCCAAATCTATTAGTTTCCGCCAGTGATTAAATCTATCATCGAATAAATTTAGGTCAGTACGATAGAGACTATCGAGGGCTCGACATGACATTTTACGCAACTGAGCATATTCTGCAATTTACATGGCTCTTTACTAGGCTTTTTTCACAATTAACCTCATTTCTTCTAGCATGGGAAGAAGAGATGCCAAAGTCAAAAGTGTCTCTATATTGCTTAACCTCCAAAGAAAGTCGCCACATCTCTGATTTTTTGCATTGTCCAGATTTTTGTACATCAGTCCAATCAAAGATTGATATTCGAAAAATACTTGATGTGCTGGTCCATCCAAAGAGATCCATCTGGTATCAACATCTTTTAGAAGCTTGTTTCCATCGGTAATTCCATCAACAAAGTGTTGAAATTTCCTAAAACACTTGAGACTTCAACAAAAATATGCATACAGTTCTCTTACTAAATCTTCAACCTTGTTTACTGAAGGAAACTTCTTCACAACTCTAAAGGCAAGATTCATCCTATGGGCCATATAGTGAATGGAAACAACATATGGTGAACAAGAAGCCTGCATCTTTGTGCAAAGACCATTCCTTTGACCTTGCATTACTGAAGCTCCATCCGCTCCAACACAAACCAACTTCTTTGCTATTGTCAATTCATCCATAGCTCCATATTCAATTAAATTGCTCTTTACTAACTGAAATAAAGTTTCTGCTTTCGCATTGTCTCTCAATTTAGCAATAGATAGTATATGTGGTTAGCAGACATTATTCTATATAGTATAAACATGCATGCATACCCACGACGTATTATCTATTGCCGTAACTTCGTCTAAGGATAATGCAATAAAGGTTGACTCTTATTTTTCTTTGTACATCCTCTATTTCAACCTACGCAATACAGCTTGGCCATTCCCATCCACTGTTTATCGAACAATGACTGACAGGATAGTTAGGAACTTTCAGAAAGCGTAAAAAACCACTCATTTCTAGATAGTCTGTCATTGGACGCCCTCTGCTCAAAATATAGAAAACATTACTTAATTGAACAACTTTTCCACGTTCTTCTACTTCACTTGCTTTGGCAAAAATAGCATTAATAGAACTTTGAACTTCACCAAGCTTCGTCTAAAATTTCTAAAACATATAATATTCTTCAACATTCCTTTTATGTTGACATTGCTCCTTTGTTTTATATCTTACCACTTTTATTTCCTTACCATCTACATTTGAGGTTTCGTAAATCTTACCAACATCTTTCTCTATGGTGTCTAGTTTAAGCTGCAACCACTTTTCCTTTTTATACTTCCAACTACAAATTGCGCATCTGCATTCTACTTGTGGCTCACCTACAATTGGATTGTCCATGGGCTCAATGAACGGATACTTTGCTGCCCAATCAAATTTAAATCGCCTGGCCATCTCCTAGTGACGATCAGTTTTTTCTTTCGATTTTCCTCTCCCTTTAGTGTTTGTAATGACCCTCTCTATAAAGGCCACAGAAACCCTCAAACTGAACTTAGGAATTTTGTCAAACACTTGGCGTGTAACAGTAACAATATTCAGAATGTGGTAATTTCAGATTTGATACTTTCAGAATATAATCACAGAATTACAATATATATAAAGCCATTGAACTATATTTCAATTACAATGCCATAAATTCTGAAATTATTTTATTACCAATTCTGGTCTGATTATTACAATGACTGTATGACAGCAAATTTACCAAAAAATTGACATATATTTCAGAATGCAAGAACCTGGTTTGAAGAACTATGGAAGAACACCATGTTTTGCTGCAGATCGTTGATGAAGACCTCCAACTGCACCCCCAAACTATCCTCGATTTGTTGCTGCTGCCCAAACTAGCAGGGCCGTACCAGGCCGTACCTGTACGGCTGCTGAAACAAAATAATATTAGGGTTTTGGGACCCCCAAATGCAAGGAAAATGGGCGCCTAGGGTTAGGTAGTAACCCTGTAAAACCATAAAAAATAACTCCAAGGGGTTGAGGAGATATGAGCAATTATGTGGTTCCGAACCCTGCTTTGCCAATTCTGAAAATGCACTTATTCTGTCTTCAAACTCTTGTCAAATGCTTCTCCAATGATAGGGCAAATCTGAAATCCTTATTCCAACAAAAAACAAACCCTAACAACGAATTCTCAATAAGCTCCAATGAGATGGCTGAATACCAACTCCAATTATGCAACAATTCAGGTGATATTTCACACCCTCAAAGTCGCCAATCCAAGGGAGTGATTCGTTCCCAAAGATCGAATAATTTGCAGATCCAAAGTCCACAAATGTCTTCACAATGAAGAAGTAGAAGAGTTCTCCAATCCAAGCATGTCCAAATGAGAGGCCCAGCCCTCTATTTATTCACTTTTCTAAGAAGTTGCTAGAACTTCTAGAAACATCCTTTATAATTTCTCATTATAATGCACTTTTTTATAATAAAGTAATTTTATAAAATAAAAAGTGCAACTCAAATTAAAATTATAACATGTGGGCCCCAATATCACATAATGATAAAATATAACCTCTTAACACTTCTTCAAGAGCAAGATATGACTATCTGATCCGCAGAATTGACTCTCTTTCCACACCATTTGCCTACGAGAGTCTGTAATAGGCAAATCCATGATCAATGCCATGTCGAACTAAAGAGGGGACATTACAGTTCGCCCCTCCTGAAATTGCTTGGCCTCAAGCAATCTCAACGCCGGGTGCTGCAAAATAGCCTCCCCCTCCCAAGTAGCATCCTCAACAGGTAAATCTTTCCACTTAACCAAGTATTCTCTGATCACCCTTCTACGAAGCTGCTTTTCTCTGCTCTCCAGGATGGATTCTGGTACTAAAATCAATTTTCCCTCATCGTCTAAAGGAGGTAATATTGCAGAAGGCACCACATTCTGACCCAACGCCTTCTTGAGGCGTGACACATGAAACACATTGTGCACTCTGCTGTCTGCGGGAAGCTCCAACTCATAAGCCACTTCACCAACTCGCCTGATAATCCTGAATGGTCCATAATAGCGTGGCTTAAGTTTCTCTGCACCACTCTTCTTAAGAGTAGATTGCCTGTATGGCTGCAACATGAGGTAAACCATATCATCTACCTCAAAACTACGCTCAGTTCTCTTCTGGTCTGCATACTGCTTCTGCTGGTTCTGAGCTCTTGCAATATTGTCTTTGAGGGTAGCAACTATATCCTTACTCTCCTGTAATAATTCACCTGCACTGGGTACCCGGCTGTCGCTCAACAACAAATCCAAGAAACTAGGTGCTTCATAACCGTAAAGTGCCATGAAGGGTGTCATCTGTATAGTCATATGATATGTAGTATTGTAACAATACTCGCAGAGATATATCCATCTGACCCAACCTCGCTGCTGAGCTGCCACATAATTCCTTAAATACCCTTCCAACCATTTGTTCACAATTTCTGTTTGACCATCGGTTTGTGGGTGATAGCTAGTGCTGGGTGTAAGCTTCGTGCCACATAACCAGAATACCTCCTGCCAAAAGTGACTCATGAAACGGCTATCCCTATCACTGACAATGTTCTGAGGCAAGCCGTGCAATCTAAAAACCTCCCGAAAGAAAACCTCTGCCACCTGAGCTGCTGAATGTGTAGTGGTGATAGGAAAGAAATGAGCATATTTTGTTAATCTATCTACCACCACATAAATACAATCTCGTTCTTGTACCTTGGGCAAACCTGTGATAAAGTCCATGGAGATGCATTCCCACTTCCTGTCGGGAATCGGAAGTGGCTGTAGGAGCCCTGCCGGATAGCTGTGTTCTTGTTTGTTTTGCTGGCAAACAAGACACTCTCGAACATACCGCAAAACATCAGCTTTCAACCCTTTCCAAGTGAACCGCTCTCGAACTGACTTGTAAGTCTTGAAGTACCCGGGATGGCCTGCTGTCGGTGAGTTGTGAAGTGCTCTCATAATCAGTTGCTTAACCTTCGATCCTGGGACTAGGTAAATCTTGTTCTTGTAAATGATCAAATCATCTACAAGTGTGTATCTGGTATCAATCACTGTTCCCTCTACAATATCGGAGGCCCATGTATCCCTGGCATACTCTGCTATAATCAAGTGTCACCAATCCTCTGATATCTGAACCATAAGAGTGAGGTGTGGCCTTCGAGATAGAGCATCTGCAACAACATTCTGAGTTCCCTTGACATATGAGATGTCAAAATCATATGCCTGCAACTTACTTACCCACTTTTGTTGGCGATCATTCAGGTCCTGCTGTCCCAAGAAATGCCTCAGACTGTTATGATCAGTTTTAATACAAAACTTGCTACCCACAAGATATTGTCTGAATTTGGCCAAAGCATGCATGATGGCCAACATCTCCTTATCATATATACTGAATGAATGCTCAGGGCCTCTGAGCTTCTTGCTCTCATAAGCTATGGGGTGCTTATTCTGCATAAGTACAGCACCTACTCCCTCTCCAGATGCATCACATTGAAGCTCAAATGGCTTCGTGAAATCAGGTAATGCTAGAACTGGGCACGTAATCATTATCTCCTTAAATCTCATAAAACAGTCCTGTGCCTTCTGAGTCCACACAAATTCCCCTTTTTTCAGTAAATCTGTCATGGGAGCTGCATGTCGTGAGTAGCCACTGACAAACCTGCGATAAAAACCACATAAACCAAGGAACCCCCTCAACTGTGTAAGGTTCTCTAGTGGAGGCCAATCAACAATAGCGCGAATCGTTTCAGGATCCATCTGCACTCCCTCTGCACTAATGATGTGTCCTAAATATAACAACTCGGTCATCCCTAAGTCACATTTGGACTCCTTTGCATACAAGGACTCCTTCTGTAGAATGCTCAACACCGTCTCCAAATGCTCTAGATGCTCCTGCCATGATCGGCTATAGATCAAAATGTCATCAAAAAACACCAGCACGAATTTCCTCAACTGATGGTGGAAAACTCTGTTCATAGTGGACTGGAAAGTGGTAGGTGCATTGGTCAGGCCGAAAGGCATGACTACAAACTCAAAGTGCCCACAATGACATCTGAAAGCAGTTTTCTCAATATCCTGTTCACGGACTCTGATCTGGTGATATCCTGATCTCAAATCAATTTTCGTGAAATAACAGGCCCCATGCAATTCATCTATCAACTCATCAATGTGAGGAATAGGATACCTGTTCTTAATGGTTCTCTTATTTAATGCCCTGTAATCAATACACATCCGAAGCGTTCCATCCTTCTTTTTTACCAAAACAACAGAAGATGCAAAAGGTGACTTACTGGGTCGGATGTGCCCCATAGCTAGCAACTCCTCAATGGTCCTTTCGATCTCATCCTTGAGTCGCTTTGGATGTCGATATGGTGTGATCATGATAGGTTTAGCACCTTCCTCCAGCTCAATAATATGCTCAATGCCTCTGTCCGGTGGCCTGCCTGGTGGAATCTCACTGAATACCTTTTCATACTTAATCCTCGACTTCTGAATATCAGGATGATATTCCGCCTTATGTTTCTCCTCCTGTGTAGGTATCAAAGTACAAACTGCTGCCCACTCTATATCATTATGCCTAGTTAATCTCTCCAGCCGCCTAAATGAGATAGTCCTGATGTCTCCATTACGGATAGCCTTTAGCACATGAATCCTACCATTCATTTCGAATTGTATCTCCATATCCTCTAATCTCAGGGTAACCACCTTCAATGAATGTAGCCACTGCATCCCAAGTACTATGTCCATGTCACCCATGTTGACCACATGATAGTCCGCCTTAAACTCATAGTTGTTCAAGCGCAAAGGTAAGTCTCGTACCATCCTGTCACAACGAAGAGTGTATCCATCAGCTACCTTGACTCTTAGTCCCTCGAATTCCTCAGTAATGAGTCCATGCTTCTCTACGAATCGTGCATCAATGAAATTATGCGTGGCACCTGTGTCCAACAATGTAATAACCTTCTGCCCAGCCAAGACTCCCCGAAGTCTGAAAGATCCCTCTCTCTGGATACTAGACAGTCGTGCTTCCTGTAAATGTAGCTCTGTTTCCTGCTTTTGCCCTGCACTGTCTATCTCCTGCTCTCCCTCTGCTTCATCAAGATCCTCATCATGATGTTCTGAACCATCTGAATCTGAGCCTTCGTAATAAGCCCACATTGCCCGGTTGGCCTTCCCTTTTGGCCTCATAAGACAGTCATGGCCATACTCATACGGGCCTTTGCAATAGAAGCATAGCTTCTTCCTACGCAAGTCATTAAGTGTCTCCTTGTCCAGCCTCTTACTTTCTTCCTTAGGTAGCTGTGCCTCTCTATGAAAGGGTTTCCTGTCCTTATCTTTTCCTGAAGGGAAACTCCTTGCCTAAAATTTATTTTTAGAAGCTGAAGAGGAATCCATGTCACGAGCTTTCTTAATGGCTTCCTGCAAAGTGGGAGGGTTGAGAGCTTTAATCCACCCTCTCAACGGATCAACTAACCCATCCATAAATAAAACCAATAGCCTTCGTTCAGATACATCTGTTACTAACACTGCAAGTTTCTGAAACTCTGAAATGTATGTTTCCAATGATCCCCACTGTTTAAGCTGGGCTAATTCCTTGAAATGGAGTTCTGGATCTTTCTTATCAAAACGTTCAATCAGTCTCTCCGTAAACTCCACATATGAGGTAATGTGTGCATGACCCATAGTGATCATACCATGATGCCACCATTCGTGTGCTAACCCATCCAGGTGAATTGCTGCATACTTAATAGCTTCTTCCTCAGACATAGGGTTCAATTGAAAGTATGTGTCAAGCTTTTGAACCCAAGCTCTTGCTGTAGACTTCCCCGAGCCATCATAATATGGTAACTGTAGTTTGCCTACTTTCTTTCGTAGCTCATAGTTCTGAGTCCTGTCTTGTCCACGGGGCATATGCTTCATCCGCACATCCATATACTCTCTAAAGGTGATTGCAGCTGTAAAATCTGGACCTCCTGCTTCCCAATCTCTCCTTAGCTGATCCTGTATGTCAGTGATCTGGGGTTCTGGTACCGGCTGCTCTGGAGCTCTAGGAAGGAACGTAGGAATCATAGGCCTCGAACTCACTGTCCTAGCTTGCTGGGGGGCATGACCGAAATTGTTCCCAATTTGTTCGCCTCCATTATGTATCTCATCCTGATTATTCCCATTCTGATTGTGACCATTCTGATTATTTCCTCCACCTATGTTAGCATTCAATCCCATTTGTCGAGCCATCATCTGCATCATAAGCTCCATTCTCTGGTTCTGTTCCTGTGCTCTATGTTCTGCTAATCGCTGTCCCTGTGCCAAAGTGTCTAGTAACTGTAAAAATCTCTCCTCTCGCTGATCTTGACCAATATTCCCACCTCTATCCATATTGTAGTCGTAATCTTGATCAAAGAATACCTCCCCTGTGTCTGTATGACTGGATTCTATGTCCACCTAGATAGATGAGCTAGACTGTTCGCTCTGCAGGTCTGAAATCCTATCTTGTCTTGCTTTGGTATTGTGGAAATTATAAGGCCTTTGTCGCATGCTCTGATTTTAGTGTTTTGACATTTCGTCAAACACTTTCCCTCCTATCTAGCTGTTCCAAATTCCCTATAAGACCTCCACAGGATGGCAGGACTTATAGCTCTGATACCACTGTAATGACCCTCTCTATAAAGGCCACAGAAACCCTCAAACTGAACTTAGGAATTTTTTCAAACACTTGGCGTGTAACAGTAACAATATTCAGAATGTGGTAATTTCAGATTTGATACTTTCAGAATATAATCACAGAATTACAATATATATAAAGCCATTGAACTATATTTCAATTACAATGCCATAAATTCTGAAATTATTTTATTACCAATTCTGGTCTGATTATTACAATGACTGTATGACAGCAAATTTACCAAAAAATTGACATATATTTCAGAATGCAAGAACCTGGTTTGAAGAACTATGGAAGAACACCATGTTTTGCTGCAGATCGTTGATGAAGACCTCCAACTGCACCCCCAAACTATCCTCGATTTGCTGCTGCTGCCCAAACTAGCAGGGCCGTACTTGTACGGCTGCTGAAATAAAATAATATTAGGGTTTTGGGACCCCCAAATGCAAGGAAAATGGGCGCCTAGGGTTAGGTAGTAACCCTGTAAAACCATAAAAAAAAACTCCAAGGGGTTGAGGAGATATGAGCAATTATGTGGTTCCGAACCCTGCTTTGCCAATTCTGAAAATGCACTTATTCTGTCTTCAAACTCTTGTCAAATGCTTCTCCAATGATAGGGCAAATCTGAAATCCTTATTCCAACCAAAAACAAACCCTAACAACGAATTCTCAATAAGCTCCAATGAGATGGCTGAATACCAACTCCAATTATGCAACAATTCAGGTGATATTTCACACCCTCAAAGTCGCCAATCCAAGGGAGTGATTCGTTCCCAAAGATCAAATAATTTGCAGATCCAAAGTCCACAAATGTCTTCACAATGAAGAAGTAGAAGAGTTCTCCAATCCAAGCATGTCCAAATGAGAGGCCCAACCCTCTATTTATTCACTTTTCTAAGAAGTTGCTAGAACTTCTAGAAACATCCTTTATAATTTCTCATTATAATGCACTTTTTTATAATAAAGTAATTTTATAAAATAAAAAGTGCAACTCAAATTAAAATTATAACATGTGGGCCCCAATATCACATAATGATAAAATATAACCTCTTAACACTTCTTCAAGAGCAAGATATGACTATCTGATCCGCAGAATTGACTCTCTTTCCACACCATTTGCCTACGAGAGTCTGTAATAGGCAAATCCATGATCAATGCCATGTCGAACTAAAGAGGGGACATTACAGTGTTACTGTTAATTGCACCATCATCATCATTGAAGTCGATTGATTCATCCTGGTACTGGTTATTTATTGGATATTCTTCTTCAAGGTCATCTTCATTAGAGATATTAGGTTCTGCAACTCCATCACAAGATTTATTAGGCTCCCCAATTTGTTGAATGGACTCCTATGTAGGTTGAGATTGTATAGGCTCCTCTGATGATGTACCTTCCTTACTTTGACCAACACTGTTGCGTCTACCCCCACTAAAGTATGAAGATATATTTTTGCATTTCGTTGGCCTCTCTTGGACATCTCCACCTTCATTAGTCCTACTCCTCTTCCTATTTAAATTTGACTATGACATCTCCATCAAATTAAGGCTGCAATAAAATACTATGGACTCGTAGTCGTAGTCGTTCTGGTTCTCTACTTATTGCAATACTATGAAGAAGGCTCCTTCTTTTGGCATGTTTCAATAATGAAATTCATATATCTTAAATAGACAACTACAAATAAACCATTTTTATTTTGGCGAATAGGTCAACCGTTACATATGATAAGAACTAATATTTGGCAAAGCCTGCGTAATTTCAAGTAATCGAGTGGGCGAATAGGGCGGGAATTTGGGACCCCATTGTGTGTGATGCATGGAGAATTGGGTCCTAGGACAAATAAAAATTTCACATAGGAAAATGAGAATTTGGAGAATGATGATTGTCAAAAGAGACACTCAATTAATTCCATGGCGAATAATAGTAAACATTAAAGAGAAATATGGGCAAAGAACCCAACTACTAAACTGAAATTATGTAATAATAGTGGCGAATGTTCCGACCACTATATGAGTATTTTATAAAATTTGGGCGAACCGGTCAACTAGTATACAATGTTTTTTTTCGCCAATTTCTATAACCCGATCAGGAGATATTCGCCAATTGGTGACTAATTGCCACTAAAAAAATCCCTAGAGCACCCTTCATCAAAACAACATTTATTTCATGGTGATTTGGATGAAGAAATACATATGAAACAACCACATGGATTTGAGGTCAAAGGTAAGGAGAATATAGTGTGTAGATTAAAGAAAAGTTTATATGGCTTAAAGCAAGCACCTCAACAATGACATCTTAAGTTTGACAGTTTCATGAATGAGCATGGTTACACTCTTTGTCATTCAAACTATTGTGTTTATTTTAAGAGGTTGGATGATGACAACTACATTATTTTATGTTTATATGTTGATGATATGCTTGTAGCTAAATAAGAAATTGACTTTATCTCATGTTGATTATATTGAGAAGGTCTTTCAACATTTATGTATGGAGAATGCCAAAGTCGCCAGGACACTTTTTCCTGGTCATTTGAGATTGACTAAGGAGATGTGTCCAAAGACATGGGAAGAGGAAGATAAAATGTCCAAAGTACCTTATGCTTCAGTTGTAGGGAGCTTAATGTATATCATGGTGTGTACTAGGTCAGATATTGCACATGCAATGGGAGTTGTTACCAGGTATATGAGTCATCTTGGGATTTAGTACTAGAATGCAATCAAGTGGATTCTTAAATGTTTGAGAGGAACATTTAATAAATGTTTGCATTTGGGGGCTACACTACTAATTTGCATTGCTATATTGACTCAAATTTGGTTGGAGATCTTGATATTGGGTGGAGTACTACAATTTGTGTATTTATTGTTGGTGGGATAACAATGAGCTTGTTTTTGTGGTTATAGAAGATGAATGCTTTATCTAGTACAGAGGTAGAGTATGTTGTTGTGGGACACCTAGAGATGGACTGATTATTTGTTTATAGATAGCCAAAGTATCATTCATCTTGCAAAGAATTTTTCTTTAGATTCAAAGACAAATCAAATATACTCATGGTACCATTTTAGTCAGTCAATTTTAGATGATAGATAGTTAAAGCTAAAAAATATACTTACAAATAATAATCTAGTGGATATGTTTACAAAGGTAGTGACAAGGGAGACGTTGAACTCCTCCTCAACCTTGGTTGTTCTTCTAGACTAAATAAAATAGAAGAACAACTATGTCCAAGGTAGTTTGTTATTCTAGTGGGAGCTATAGGTTTAGAAGTGTTATGACCAGTCTTCAAGTGTGAGGTTATTGTTGTGGAGTCTACCTCGTCTCCAAGTGGGAGACTGTTGTTATGTGGAGCCAAATCAAACTTGGATGTTAATTTTTCTCCACTTTATTTAGCATAGTTTTCCTCCAATTTTTAATATAGGGGTTTGGGGGCAACCCATGCTCTAAGGGTCAAGGGGCAACACATCTTGCAAGCTCTTGGGGTTAGCATCCCTTGCGGGATCTTTGAAAAAGGAATTTACTATAATAAAAGGCATCAAGAGTTATATTTTTCTATCGGTTGGCTTATTCTATCCTTAATTTTGCAAGCAACAACAAGTTTGTATAAAATGGCTAAGGGTTAGGGATTTTATAATGTATGATGAGATAGTAGCTTCCTGCAGTAATATTGAACTATAAAGGATTGAAAATTGTAACCAAGTTAAAATCACTGGATAGTAATAAAATTGGACCCATTGTTGGTGGGCATAGCCTAGGGATTGGGTGAACTGCATTAAATTTTTGTGTCTTGTGTTCTCTTTTGTGTGCATGATTTATTTTTGATATTTTGTATACTAGCATATAATTTTTATGTTTATTTCGCTAAACCTAATAGAATTAATGCTAGAGTTGTTAGGAATTGAGGATATTGTTGGCACTTGGACAAGTTGCAAAGATGTTGTATTGATGATAGGTTTTGTCATTGATGAAAACATATGTTCTTTAGTTCATGATACATTCAGATTTTGTACATCACATGATACATATCAGTTGAAAGAGGATAATGGTTTGTAGATTTGGATATGCAAGCTTGAACTTGTGTAGTAGTGAGTGTCGCCATCATGTCTATACTTTATGGTTGAATTATAGATTGTTTAGTGAAGACTGGTACTTGAACAATGTATAGAAAATCATGATAGAGATAGTTAAAGGTATTTTTTCTACATTTTAATGGAAAATAGGAATTAATATTGGTGAACATGAAAGATGGTATAAAACTTGTTCCCACATGTATGTTCGGGAGTGGGAGACATTTTGATTATTTTGGAAAGGTCGCTAGTGTGTAGCATGCGATTCATTTTACTGATAGTTGATTGTGCTCTAGTGGTGTATGGCTTATCATTGGAAAATGTAATATTCTTATTATAACGCATGGGAAACTTGATGTATGAAGGCATGTATGCCTTAGTCCTAAGTAATTAATTATATATTAGGGAATCTATAACATGAAAACCTAATTAATTATTTCTACATAGTATAAAGGAAATATGTTTTCCTTGTTTGAGAAGTATGTATGTGATGTATGGTATGCACATGATACAAACCTTGATGTTGGATTATCATAGTAGAGCAATGACGATGTTGGATGATTGTGTGGACTTGAAAGGAACTCTTGTGGCAGGTAAGTCATAGATCAATCATTTTATGTTCATTGGATATGTTATCTTGAAAGAATTATCTTTCACTCTTGTTGGAGCATTTAGGAAGTGGGTCTAGTTGTTCTTTTTAGCCTTTAATAGGGTTAGAACCTTCTAACAAGGGTTCAAGGTCTCCTAACATGGATCTATCCTCTAACAAGGATTGTTGTATAAAATGTACTATATTTGACTCCTAACAGGGCCACATCCTTTTATAGGGAACTTATACATTGGTACACTATCTTGTGGGTACCATCCCCATTGGAGTTTTCCCACTAATCAAGTGTTTCCTTAGTTAGCAAATCATTGTGTTATGGTGTATGGTTTCTTAGTATTTTGCATCATTGTTTTAGTTATTGGTGATTAATTTTATAAGTTTGGATTTAATTATATTTTGTAAGAATTGATTCACAACCACACCCCCCCCCCCCCCCCCCCCCCCTGCAACCTCCTCTTAGTTGTGTGTGTACTTTACTTCATAACAATTCATATCAGAACATCATGTTCTCTTTGAGAAGGAAGCTTAGTACCTTGAGGAGATCTACTATGGCTTACATGAGGAAGAGTCCTAAATTTGATGGTGATAAGTATGATAGTTGGAAGAATGAGATGTGGACACATATGATCTGTATGAGAATTGACCAATAGTTGATCACAAAAGATAAAATTGATGTCAAAGAGGAAAGAAATATATATATTCATGCACTGATGAGGAAAAAGAGGTATTTTATTACAACATGATTGCAAGTGGGGCATTGATAAGTGTCTTGTCTGAATCAAAATTTATTGAGGTAAGATAAGATAAAATTATTAATGTCCACAAAAAACCAAAATGGTTTAAGGGACTGAGCATACAAACAGAAGAGCTAGCCAAGCAAAGGCACCAAACAATGACTGAAAAGGGACAAAGCAACAAGAAGAAAGAAAGACAAAGTAAGGACTAAGGGTCCTTCATTGTCACAAAGAAATCTGTAATAGAGAGGTACATCTATGGACAATCCATAGTCTTTGAATGCCGTGAAGAACCCCTATAAAACTAATGCTGCCTGTAGAGACTAGTATAATGTCTAACAGATCTGGAATGTGAAGTAGTAAAAGGCCTTTCCAAACCCCACGGAGGAGACAAGGGAGAGAAAAAGGTGGTAATGAGTTGATCAGAAGTTTGTCTTTGATGAAAGGGCTACAGGGTATTCTCTCGAAGATGGGTGGCCTCTCCAAGATAAAGTGCTAAACACCGCTGATCAATATAGCTGAAGAACATCGAGAGAGAAGAACAGTCTCTAAAAAGGCAATAGAATCTCCCTCTGATTTCATAGTAATGACGACAACGAAATATGAAGTGAGTCTCGGTCTCAACCTCCATCAGAGTGCATAACTGGCATAATCGATTAGCTTGATCCATATGGTGATCAGTCCGAGCCCTGAGACGATGAGAACCAACCCTAAAAGAGCCCAAAAAGAACCGTAATGCATGATTCCAATGTCGGTAAAGATAGGCAAGGCGAACAACAATACCATCCTGAATAACAAGAAAATGCTCAACATAGAAGGCCATCTTAGGTCACAAACCACCCAGGGGATGTCACCAAGTAGTGGTAATATATTGCCTATAGATATCCTATCTAACATGCTCGTTCAACTCTTGACAAGAGGGAAGAAGATGAGCCAGGGCATCCAGTGAAAACTAATAGGGAGGAAGACGATTAATCTCAATCCTGATCGAACCCAACAAAGAGGTGGCATGAGCGTACCGGCATCTTGATCTAGTAAAAGTGTCAGATCTCATAATCTCCACTGAAGAACAATATGCCAAAAAAGAGTATCTATGTCGATCAACACCTGTCTCCATAAAACCACGAAGCCAATGAAGAAACCAAATCAAGTCAAAAATAATGGCAAGTTTGAGAGGATGAGCACCAAACTCAGCTAAAACAATGTTGTGCAGGGTGAATCTGTGACACCTAATGATACGACGCAACAATAGTGTCTGGACTCGCTCAATAGAAGCCCAATCAAAAACAATAAGAGAAGGTCCCCAAACCACCGAACCATAGAGGACTGTCGGACGAACCAAGGAGTCAAAAAGGGAGAACTTGGATGAAATATCCTAAAAATGATGCCTGAAGCATTGTCTCTCCAGCAAAGCTAGGGAGCCCATACCCTTACTAACTCTGGACTGAATAGCAGGTCTCAAACTGAAACGTGGTCCTGAGAACTTCACACCAAGATACATGTAAGAGGAAGTAATCTCAAACTCCTTCCCCTGGAAGAAGAAATGGAGATGAGAGGTCTTTAAAAAGTTAAAGACCATAACCTGTGTCTTAGATAAATTGACCACAAGCTGTCGCTGAGTACAGAAAGAAGCAAGACTATCAAGGAGTATCTATAAGCTATCAGGAGAAGAGGCCAAGAGAATGACATCATCAACAAAGAGGAGAATAGAGATCAAAACCTGATGTAAATAACACCCATCTCTTGGTTGAGAGGATTTCATAAGCAAATCCTCCAACTCATCAATATGCAAACCAAACAATGTATGACCTAGCACATTTTTGGGCTACATTAGAAAACTTATATAATGACAATGAATATACAAAGAATGTGAAGTTATGAAATTGGAAAACTAGATTAGAGAATACTAGAATGTTGGAAGATGAGACCATTAGAGCATATGTGCAAAGGATTACTAAAATTGCAACAAGGATAAAGAGCATATGAAGAACTATAACAGAAGATGAAGTTCAAAAAATTCTCAGATCCTTGACACCAACCTATGAGAACAAAGCCAATGCAATTGCAGAAGTCATTATGTTGGTGTAAATAAGTATTTACTTATTACTTACTTAATTTTACTTAGGTTAATGCATTAGTTTATTATTTTGCATTATTCTATTATTTGTATTCATAATACATGTAGGAGTTTGTGCACCTTTTTGATTGTCATGTAGACAACACAGGAGTACGCAACTCTATTTAAGCACATGGTGTCTACAACACTGTTTTGTGTGTCACACCCTTGTAGGCTTATCCTCTCATCATCGCACTTACTTCCGTGCTTAATGGAGGATAACCCATATCTAGTGGACATGTGCTTGGTTGTATGACACATCATGGTGTTCATTATGAGGCATTTTAGATGTATCTCAGAGGCCTTTATATACAGGCAGTCCTAGTGTACTTTGATATTACATTGCATGAAGCATGACATATTGAATACATTGTCATTCGGATCATACTCTCTCTCTCTCTCTCTTTGGTCTATTGTGTGCTTGTGTTTGAGTTCTTAGTTTTTGGGTGAATTTTTCCCTTAGCGAAATTCTTACACATTCCTCTCATCAAAGATTTCAACAAGGAAATGTTAATTGGTAAGTTGTAAGATTTTGAAAATGCCAAATTGAAAGATTCTTTATCGAAAGTTGAGACTGCATTAAAAACTAGTATACATAAGGATAAAAGAGTACTAACCAAGAGTGTGAGCACCGGTAGCAATTTTTTTGGAGAATATACAAATTAATGTGCAAAAATTAAAGAAGAGAAAAGAAAGTTGGATGAAGTTGAAACTTTGATCTCAAAGAGAGAACAAACAAGGAAGAGAGTATTTAAAGGCAAGCTACCTATACACTATTATACATGCAAGAAAATTGGTCATTTTGCATCAAGATGTCCTACAAGGAAATCTAGGGTTGAAACTAGACCCTACAAGTCAAAAAATCCTAAAGAGTGACTTTATGTTAGTTATGATAAGATTGAGATTAAAGATATTAACTTTGAATTCAGTGATAATGAGGATGGAATATGATTTGTTTCTATTAAATGTGGAAGTCATGTTAAAGAAGAAAACACACTTGTTTCACATGTTGAGAGAAAGATAATAGTTTGGATTATATATAGTGGATGTTCACATCACATGACATGTGATGACGACATGTTTGTGGAGTTGTAAAGTATGATCGAGGTGATGTCAAATTTTGTGACAATACACCAGCATTGATAAAAGAAAATGGTTCAAATCAATTAATGGCAAGACTAACACAAATGATGTCTTATTTGTTGATGCCTTGAAACATAATTTTCTATGTGTTTGACAACTCTTAAATAGTGGTTATCATTTACAATTTACTGATGAGAAATTTTCAATCACGGATAAAGGAAATGAGATTTCAACTAGTACTTGGACTAGAGGTAATGTATTTTATTAAATCCCTCTGAGATAAGTTGTTTTATTTCAAAAGTTGATGACTTTTGGTTATGACATAGGAGATTTCATCATATAAACTTTGATAACATAGTGAAGGTCGGTAATTCCAATGCAACCAGACATTTACCTAAGATTGTGAAGCCTTCTAACATGATGTGTAAGGAGTGTGTGATGACAAAGTAGAAAAGAAGTACATTTCAGAGTATGGTATTCACATCTTTAGAGAAGTTGGAGATTGTACACATGAACTTCTATGGACCTACCAAGACAAGAACATTCTTTAGTGAGAATATTTTATTATTTTCATTAATGATTTCACCAGAATGATGTGGGATGCTTTCTTAAGAGAACAATATGAAGTATTTGATAGTTTAAGATATTTAAAGAAAAAATTGTGAATCAATCAGAATTCAAGATAAAATGTTTAAGGTCTAATAGAGATGGAGAGTTCACATCTAATTAATTGAATGCATATTGTGAGGATAATGGAATTCAGACAAACTTCAACACCTAAAACACCACAACAAAATGTAGTAGAAAGAAGAAACATAACAGTTTGTGAGGAAGCAAGAGTGATATTAGTTGAAGGTAAAGTGAGGCATGTACATTGGAGAAAAGTAGTAAATACAATAGTATACACCATGAACAATGTTTAGAATAGACAATGAACAAGTAAAACACCTATGAACTTTAGTTGGGTTATACACCTACTGTTAAGTATTTTTAAATCCTTTGAAGTAAATTTTATATCAAAATACATGGAGAAATAGGGAAGTTTGATCCTAGAAATAATGAAGGCATATTTCCTTGATATTCTCCTAAAATTAGGGCTTACATATGCTATGATTTAAGGTTAAAGAAGATTGTTGAAAGTGCAAATCTAATAAATGATGAAATATTTTAAGTGCAAGAAAGAACTTTTGAGTATGATTTAGATGATTATACTAATCAAGCAAGCACAAGCCATAGACTATTATAAAATTAGAATGTAGAACATGAACTATTCTTTGAAATTGACAATGGAAATTATGTTTAGCTTGAATAACCTAGAGAAGAACAATGATGACCAAGGTATATTTCTTTAAATCATCCTAATGATTAGATTATTGGTAATGCAAGTAGTGGAGTAATGACAAGAGGAAGAATCAGAAATGAGATTTGTTTGATTTTACAATTTGAACCTAAGAATATTGATGAATAATGCAAAGATGTCAGATTATTTGTAATGCAAGTAGTGGAGTAATGAAAAAAGGAAGAATCAGAGATGAGATTTGTTTGATTTTAGAATTTGAACCTAAGAATATTGATGAATAATGCAAAGATGGATCATTGATTAATACTATGAAGGAAGAACTTGAATAGATTGAAAATAAAATACATAGGAATTAGTCCTTAGGCCTAAAGAGACAAATTTTATTGGAACCAAATGAGTATTCAAAAATAAAATGAATGAGCAAGGAGAATTGGTATGAAACAAAGAAAGGCCAGTATGCAAATGTTATTCACAACAAGAAGGTATTGATTTTGAAGACACCTTTTCCCTTGTAAAAAGATTAGAAGTAGTTAGATTATTTTTGGCATATGTAGCTAACAAGAAATTTAAAGTGTATCAAATGGATGTCAAATAAGCCTCCTTGAATAAAGAACTAGAGGAAGAAGTATACATTAAGTAGCCAAATGGGTTTCCATTAACATAGCAAGAAGACATAGTATGCAAAGAAATCCCTTTATGCATTGAAGCATGCACCAAGAGCTTGATATGCAAGGTTAGATAAACACTTGCTAAATTTGGGATTCAAAAAGGGAAATGAAAACATTAATTTGTACCTAAGAGTTAATTTAGATGGGTGAGTGGTTATAGAAGATTTTGTTGATGATATCATTTTTTGAGGAAACACTTAGTAAGTAATTTATTTTTTGATGAAATGAAAGATTATTTTGAGATGTCTATGATAGGTGAGATGAAATCCTTTTTGGGATTACAAATAACTCAAACCAAACATGGTATCTTTATATCTCAAACTAAGTATCTAAAGGAATTGCTAGAAAATAATTTTAATTAGTTAATGTGGATGAAATAGATGCTAAAGAATATTGGTATAACATTATTTGAACCTATCATCATGCATTGTTATAATATTAGTACAATTAACATGTCCAAGAATCTAATTTTACATTCAAAGACTAAGCATATTGTAATTAAGTATCATTTTCTAAGAGAGAAAGTTAGTGAGAAGGAAATTGGATTGGAATATGAAAGAATAAAAGAGCAGGTAGAAGATATATTTTCTAAACCTTTGACTAAGGACTTTTGAGTACCTCAGGGGTATGATGTAGGAGCATCTTGGGTCATTGAGAAATCTTGCATCAACCAAAAATATTCTTGTTTTCTGTACTAGTCTGTTGTTTGCAAAGTAGCCATTGTTGCCATTGGTTTTCAAGTTGTGTGTAGTTGATGGCATGTTGAGGACCTATCCTAAATCCTTATCCTAAGTGTGTGTATAATGATGTTTCATATTCTTTGATTTTTGTGTCATTCTTTGGGGTCTTTGTTTCCTATAGTGTTCTTCCAGTGAGGCGTGTTGTTTCCTTTGGTGCACTTTCCTATGTTGATGTGGAATCTTGCATGGTTGGGAGCTAACTCCTGACATGTGTTTGGACCTATTCCTAAGAGAACATGAGTTTATGTTGGCCTTTGCATGGGTTTTGGTTTAGTCTTCCAAGACTGGACTTATAATGTAATTAAATGCTTGACTAGCCAACTTGTGGCTTAGCTAGCTATTAAAGAATCTTTCTTAGATGTAGGAAGAGGGAACTATGAGATCTTAAAAAAAAGAGAAATAGAAGATGTGAGCTTGGACTCAGATTTCATAATTTTCTTTATTAAGGCCATGACCCGGAAGGTCTCACAACCGAGCATGTTTTCTCCTTTATATGTGAAGTATAATAATAACACTATTGAATGTTGCATATGGCATCTTGTTCTATATTGATTATTTCATTAAAGCTTCCGTGTGTAACTCTTAGCAAGGGTAGCTTGGGATTGCCTCATTCAAACACCCTAGCCTTGCATTAGGTGGTATTAGAGTAGAATTCTCTCTTATGGCTTGGATCGTGGAGAACCTTATTGATTTGGTTGTAATGTGGTAGATCTGAAATTTGGCCTATAACTTGCAGAAGGTTATGATCTTGCAAGAACTATTTGTTAGTGTAGTTTTTTATTTTTCCTATTTTGCTAGGTTTTTCCTACACTTTTTAATAATCTCGCTTAGGTTAATAAAGCATGTCTTATTAGGTGAATGGTTGTGAGGTGTCACCTTCCTACATGTGAGCATCCATTAGCTATCTTGGAAAGATACTTTGCTATCTTTAGTTCGATAGATGGTTGCTCCTCATTGGTTGGTGTTGTCACCTCGTCCCTCTTCCTAGCCTATATAAGCATGCTACTTGGCTTGTATTTGCATCTCTTGTTTTTGCATCCTCTTAATGTTATTTTGCTTCCAGCATTTGCATTACTCTCTTAAAAACTAACTTTATGATGCTATTTTGATTCTGTATCATTTGCATTCATATTTTAGATATTTACTCTTTGCACTAGTTTTCTAGGTTATTAATCTTTTCAGATTCTAACATGGTATCAGAGCTTTTCTATGTGCAAGAGTAGATTTTAGTTTCCTTATTTGAGAGATTCAGGGGGGGGCAAATAAACTTTATTGTAGTTTTTTGAAAAACGAAGTATGCTCTTCTCTTGCATCTTTGAATGATCCTGAGAATCAGAAAAGTTTTGACAAAAACGGTTTTTCTCTAGGGTTTCAATCTCAAATCTGACAACCAACTTGCATATTTAGAGTTTTCAATCAGTTTTGCAGGTTCCAGCATGCCATTGATGGACTTAGGAAGCTGATCCAGCATTTGCATGTCATATTCTGGTTGCTGGGGTCTTTTTTTAATTTTTGGAGCCATTTTTTACTGTTAAAGACGTCTGATTTACACTACAACAACATCTTCTATACATCAGCAAGAAAAACGCTTTCTTGGTTTTGTTCGCAGCCCTGAAAAACCATCTGGGTATCTTTTAGATTTTGCATTCAAGCTATATATTTTGCAAAATCGAGCATGCAAAGCTACAACCATACCCCTCTCCATTGGCAGTCGTAGATTTGAACGCAGTTTTCAAATGTCTCATTCTTTCTCATAAGGATTCCGATTTTGATGATTCTTGTTATGAACTTGGCTATTTTTTTGTGCTCTATCCACTAGTGGAGTTGTTTTTTATTTTCATGCATGAATTCTTCAGAAATTGCAGATTCTCAGCCGTGACTGTGCATGGTTCTCGTTTTGGAAACTTCGGAGGATCATAACTTTCTCATACGAACTCGTATCGAGGCGATTCTTTTTTTGAAAGTGCATAATTTTTTGAGTAGATCGCAGTAGTGCTATTTGTTTCCTTGATTATTGTGCCCAAGTTTCACTTTTAGCATATGCTCTTCATGAGGGTTTGTAATGCATTGAAATCAAGACCACTAAGTATCTCTTTCTAGTGGTAGTTGTAAATGCACTAAAATAAAGTTCCAAATCATATTTCTTTGGGGGGGGGGGGGGTTCTTTGATTGATTAAAAGGGGGGGGGGGGGGGCAATTGTCGTGGCTGCGTTCTCTTCTTTTTCGCATTTCTTTGCATTTCTTCATCATGGATCAAACAAATATGCCCATCCTAACTCCATACAATTACTTTGAGTGGAAATCATGCATGATAATTCACTTAAGGAAAGCTGGATTAAATAGGATAACTATGGGACTTGAAATTGAACCTGCTAAAGATGAAGACAAGCCTAAGTGGTTTAACAAATGTGATGAGGCATATGGAACATTGTGTTTGTCTATTTCTCCCGACTTGTTATTTCACATTGAGTTTTTGGATACACCAAATGAAGTATGGACAAAGCTAGAAACATTATTTGGCACACAAGATTCAATGAGGGGTCATATGTTGGAAAATGAATTAATTAGTTTGAGTCCAGGCAATTTCAACACAATCCAAGATTTTTTCACCAAATTGAAATCACTAAGGCTGCAGTTAAAACAATGTGGAATTGAAAAGAAAGATGAACAATTGATTCTCAGTATTTTCTCTAAGCTAAGTTCTGAATATTCTGTGTTTGTCTCTACCCACTGTGCTACTAAGGGTGCACTTGGTAGTTAATTCACCATGTCATCTCTAGATGATTTTGTTGTCAATCTCACTCGAGAACAGGACAAGCTAATCTAGATGGGCACTCTTAAGTCCTCTAAGTCACATGCCTTAGCAACCAACCAAGGCACAAAAGAACAAAAAGGACAAAGTAGTAACAACAATAGTAAGGATGAGAAACAAAATAATAGTGAGGAAAAGAAGGATCAGATACCAATTGCTTCAAAAGAAACTATTGATACCTCATCCTCTAAGGGCGATAAGCCTAAGAAAGAAAAAGTTAAATGTGCCTATTGTAAAAGACCCGGTCATGATGAACATAAATGTTTGAAGAAGCAAATTGATCACTTGACATACATTCTTGAGAAGAATAATATTAGTGTTCCTGAGTCTATCAAACAAAGTTCTAATGAAGAGTCTAACAAGGTAAAAGAAAACAACAAGGGGAAAGGAAAGGGCAAAGCTCTTGTTGCAATTGCTTCCTCACCATCCACTTGGGTTCTTGATTCGGGTGCTTCGCACCACATGACTTCATCTAAGGAAGAACTTGCATCCTTGGAGCTATGTACTATGCCTTCTATTTTGATGGGTGATGACACTCCTATTGAGGTGTGTGGGAGAGGGTCTGTTGATGTGGGGGATGGCACATTCCATGATGTTCTTTGTGTACCCTCATTATCAACTAATCTCCTATCAATATACCAAATCACTTACACAAGTTTAGGCAAGCGAGTTGAGTTCACTCCTAATTCAGTGGAGATACGTGAGTTGCATAGTGATTCTATAGTTGCAGTTGGGAGAGCAGATCATCAGTCATGGCTCTATCTATTTTCTCACCTCCTTCATCTGTTTTGCTCACTCACTCTAATGATGTGAGTAAATTATGGCATGAGCGGTTTGGCCATCTTTACTTCCGCTATTTGCATCAGCTCAACCAACAGAGCATGGTCACAAGGTTGCCTTGTTCAATTCTCTGGAGGTGTTTGCCAAGGTTGCATTCCTGGTAAGCATCCTAAGGAAAAGTTTGACAAAAGTAAGGCATGGAGAGCTTCACAGATACTAGAGTTAGTTCACAGTGATTTGGCTGGTCCATTTCAACATCCTTCTTTCAGCAGGGCCCGATATGTCCTCACATTCATTGATGACCTTTCTCGATATACATGGGTGTACTTTCTCAAACAAAAGTCAGAGGTATTTGATCATTTTCAAGACTTCAAAAATTTTGTAGAAAAGCAATCTAGGAAAGCCATCAAGGTTTTGCGCACAGACAATGGTGGTGAGTATGTCAACCATTGGTTTGAAAGATTTTGCACTTCGGAGGGGATTGATTTATAGCATTCAGTTCCATAAAATCCTCAGCAAAATGGTGTTGCAGAATGGAAGAATAGATCCTTGAAGGAAATGGCAAATTGTATGATTCACTCTAGATCTCTTGCACCATAGTATTGGGCAGAAGCCATTAACTGTGCTTGTTATATCCAGAACCGTGGTCCTCAACAAGCCTTGAAGAGAGTTACTCCTTTTGAAGCTTGGAGCGGTCGAAAAACATCAGTTAAGCACTTTCGAGTTTTTGGCTACCTTGCATGGGCCCACATTCCTACAGAGAAAC
Organism: Cupressus sempervirens; assembly: GCA_028749045.1. Taxonomy (NCBI): domain Eukaryota; kingdom Viridiplantae; phylum Streptophyta; class Pinopsida; order Cupressales; family Cupressaceae; genus Cupressus; species Cupressus sempervirens. The sequence goes on from CM053788.1 coordinate 435,042,523, forward strand.
GTAAGGCCTTGGATCCGCAAAGCAGACCTTGCATATTTGTAGGTTATCCTAATAGTGTGAAGGGTTATCGGTTGCTCCACCCTACTACACATGAGTTATTCATTGAGAGGAGTGTTCAGTTTGAGGAGGGATCTTCAAGCTCACTTTCTATCACTTCTCCAACTCCTTCTACCTTGACATTAGAGTCACTTGGAATACATGACAGATCTTCTGATGAGTCAGATTCACCTGAACAACCTTCTACCTCTACTTCTGATGCAGAAAGTGATTCAGAGAACTCACCTCCTTCCTCTCCTAGTCATCATTCAGAGGTTAATGATTCCCCTCTAGATTCTCCATCTTCTTTCCCACTTTGGGCTAGACAGACCTTGCAATTTGCAGGTGATTGGGTTGGGGATCCATCAGACACCAGACGAACTCGTTCACAATTCTAGGATGCTCCACATGTCTTCATTGCTACTGCCTCAGATCCACAGTCCTTTCATGAGGCTTCTAGTATTTCTGAAAGGGATACAACTATGTAGGAAGAGTATAGTTCCTTGATGAGGAACCACACTTGGGATCTTGTCCCTCTTCCTAAAGGAAGAAAACTTGTTCGATGTAAGTGGATCTATCGGACAAAATTTGCAATAGATGGGTCAATTAACAAACACAAGGCTCGCTTGGTCGCCAAAGGATTCTCCCAGGTTCTTGGGATTGACTACTCTGAGACTTTTGTGCCAGTTGCCCGAATGAATTCCATTCGAATTGTTCTTGCCATTGTTGCAGCTAGTCATTGGGAAGTACACCAGATGGATGTGAAGAGTGCTTTTCTTCATGGTGACCTTCATGAGGAGATCTACATGGAGCAGCCACAGGGCTTCCTTCAAGATTCTTCACTTGTGTGTCATCTTCGAAAGTCTCTCTATGGCCTCAAATAGGCTCCTCGGGCCTGGTATGCCAAGATGGACTCCTTCCTTCTATCAGTTGGGTTCACTTGGTGCCATTCTGATCCTAATGTCTACATTTTGCAATAGGGTGATTCACTTCTATTTTTGGTTTTGTATGTTGATGACTTGCTGATCACAAGAAGTTCTTCACCCACCATTAAGGCTATCAAAGTGGCCCTTCAAGACAGTTTTTTGATGACTGACTTGGGCTTGTTGCATTACTTTCTTGGGATTGAGATCCTTCAGTCTCCTTCTGGGATCACCATCACACAATCCAAGTATGCTCTAGATTTACTCTCGAGGTTTCATATGGCTGACTGTAAGCCTGCTCTGACTCCCTTCCTTTCTGGAGTCAAACTTGAGGCTCAATGTTCTTCTCCACTTGTTGATGGCACTTTGTACCGCCAACTTGTTGGGAGTCTCATTTATCTGACTCATACGAGACCTGGCGTCTCCTATGCTCTAGGCATGGTCTCTCAATTCATGCAGGAGCCCCATGAGTTACACTGGAAAGCAGCCAAGCGGATCCTTCACTACATTCAGGGTTCTCATAGTTGTGGGATTCACTATGAAGCAGGTATTGAGTTTAATTTGGTGGGCTACACAGATTCAGATTGGGCAGGTGATTCTGAGGATCGCAAGTCTACTTCAGGGTATAGCTTCTTACTTGGGTCAGGTCCTGTTTTTTGGTCAAGCAAAAAGTAGTCTGCTATTGCTCTGTCTTCTACTGAGGCTGAGTATTGGGGGGTTTTAAATGTCACCACTGAGGCCATTTGGATTCAACATCTTCTCACTGAGTTTGGTATCCAGATCAGACGGTCATCAGTCATATTTTGTGACAACCAGAGTGCCATTCAGATCTCACGGAATCCAATTCATCATCAACGGACCAAACACATAGAGGTCCACATGCACTACATCCAGGAGCTCATCCATGGCCATGTCATTGACCTTCGCTATTGTCCGACTTCCGAGCAAGTTTCTGATATCTTCACCAAACCCTTCACTGAGAGCAAGTTCCTTCATTTGCGAGCTTTGTTGGGGGTGCAAGATGCTTCATCTTTTGGGGGGGCCTCTTCTTCTCACTCGGAGTCTTGAATTTTTTGTGTGGGGGTGTCTCTTTTCTCTCTCTTTTGAGAAATCTTATGTACATGGGTACCTCATCAGGCTTGACTTGTCGGGACCCATTTCTACATCCACCTAAGCTTCGCTTATGGGGGGGGGGGGTGTTAGTGTAGTTTTTTATTTTTCCTATTTGGCTAGGTTTTTCCTACACTTTTTAATAATCTCGCTTAGGTTAATAAAGCATGTCTTATTAGGTGAATGGTTGTGAGGTGTCACCTTCCTACATGTGAGCATCCATTAGCTATCTTGGGAAGATACTTTGTTATCTTTAGTCCAATTGATGGTTGCTCCTCATTGGTTGGTGTTGCCACCTTGTCCCTCTTCCTAGCCTATATAAGCATGCTACCTGGCTTGTATTTGCATCTCTTGTTTTTGCATCCTCTTAATGCTATTTTGCTTCAAGCATTTGCATTACTCTCTTGGAAACTAACTCTATGATGCTATTTTGATTTTGTATCATTTGCATTCATAGTTTAGATATTTACTCTTTGCACTAGTTTTCTGGGTTATTAATCTTTTCATATTCTAACACTATTTTCAAGATGGTTCGAGGTAGAGGAAATGCAAATAATGCTATTATGGACATGTTGAGGCAAATTACAACCATACTTGAAGTTGTTGAGACAACCCAGAGAAGAGGTGTACATCTTGAGAATCTTAGTGATGAAGAAGAGGCATCACCTAATCCTAATCTTGAACCTAAGATTGAACAAGATGAAGAAAGGATTTTGAGAGTTTTCTCTAGAGCTAACGATAGACCTATAGTTGAAGTTGATTTCTATGATGAAAGACTTGAGACTAATGTTGTATTGGATTGGATATTTGAGATGGACACATACTTTGATTATGAAGGTACTCTTGATAATAAGAAGGTAAATATACCATCCACAAAGATTAAGGGTCATGCTTCACTTCGATGGGATCATTTGCAAACTAAAAGAAAAAAGAGAGGAAAAGAAAATATCAAGACATGGATGAAAATGATTGGAAAGATGAAGAAGTTTCTCCATGCAGATTACCAAGTTAATTTGTTGAGGAAAATGTAGAATTTGAGGCAAAAGAACATGAGTGTGAAGGAATATACTGAGGAATTCTACAAGTTAGATATTAGAGTAGAACATGTGGATTATGAAGTTGAGAAAGTGGCTAGATACCTGAATGGTTTGAGGACATCAATTCAAGATGAGATCAACTATGTTAAGATGGACAGTGTGGAAGAAGCATATCAATACACTCTGAAGGTTGAAGAAAGATTGGCGAAGAAATATGATCAAATAAAAAGAGGTAGAGGTGGAAGATTTCAAAGAATCAAAGGCAGAACTTATAGAGAAAGTAGTAAATATGACAATGCAATGCAAGATAAAGGAAAGACAGTGTGGAAAGAAGAACCTGCTGGAAAGAAAGGTAATTACACTAGAGCTAGCTATACAGGTTACTGTAGGAATAATAGTGGTGGAAAAAGAGAGGAAAGCTCTTGGTTCAAGGGAACTTGTTTCAAGTGTGGAGAAGGACACACAGCTTTTGAATGTGCTAACTCTAGAAAGAAGATTGGAGGAAATAGCAAAAATACTTTGTCTTGTGAAGAAGTTGTTGAAACACCTAGTGAACTTTAAATTGATGAGAACCTAATGTTGTAAAGGATCTTGTGGAATGAAGAAGTTAGTGAAGAACCTGTTTTGAGAAGAAGTTTGTTCAAGACTAGATGTAAGATCACTGAAAAATGTTGCATAGTAATCATTGATCGTGGAAGTTCTAATCATTTGGCTTAGCTAGTTAACAAGTTGTAGTTGTAGAGATTGTGACATCCCAAACCCTACCATGTTGCTTGGATTTAGAAGGAGCATAATTTACTTGTAAGTGAACAATACCTTGTTAAATTCAAAATTGGGAATTATCATGATGAAGTCTTGTGTAAATTATGCCTATGGATTGTTGAAATATTTTGTTGAGTAGACCTTGGTAGTATGATAGACAAGCTTTGCATGATGGTAGATTAAATCAATATACTATTTGGGTTGATAGAAAGAAGCAAGTATAATTGCCTTCTATACAAAAGGTTGAGGAGAATCACTGTCAGAGTATGTTTGGTTGATGAAAAAAAATTGCTAAGGATATGAAGAGACATAATATTTTTTTGCTTTGATTCCTAGAAAGACTGAGAAACAAGATGAACTAAAACATGCACCAAAGATTGAATCTTTGTTGGCGAAGTTTTTAGACATCGTTTTTGATAATATACCTAATGGTTTACCTCTTGTGATAAGTATTAATCACTATATGGATTTGATACCTAGAGCTAGTTTTCCTAATAAAGCACCACATAGAATAACACTTGCTGAAAATTTTGAGTTAAATAGACAAGTGCAAGAATTCCTTGAGGAAGGTTTGATTAGAGAAAGTTTGAGTCCTTCTGCAATACATGCAGTATAGATTTCATTTGCCTAGGATGGATGACATAATGGATTTTTTGGGCGAAGTGAAGTATTTTACAAAGATTGATTTGAAAAGTGGCTATCATTAGATCAGAATTAGAGAAGGACATGAATCAAAAACTATTTTAAAGCCTAATGATTGTTTGTATGAATGGTTGGTTATGCCTTTTGATTTAACCAATGCACCTAGTACTTTTATGAGGCTAATAAATGAAGTTCTGGAGAAATTCTTGGGTAAATTTGTAATTATATATCTTGATGATATTTTTATATTTAGTAAAACTAAAGAGGAACATATTGAGCATATGAGAAAAGTATTATAGAGATTGGAGGAGGAGAAATTTTTGATTAACTTGAAAAATGTTTGTTCATGAAGAAAGAGATTGTGTGCCTTGGTTATGTTATTTTAGCTGATGGCTTGAAGATGGATCCTGAAAAGGTAAAAGCTACTCTTGATTGGCCTACACTTGAGAATGTTGGAGAAGTTAGATCATTTCATAGATTGGCAAGTTTTTAGAAAAAATTTGTCAAAAATTTTAGTTCTATTTGTAACACTATGTCTAAGACTATGAGAGGGGATAAAAGGGATTTCAAATGGAGACATGGATTACTAAAGAGTTTTGAAACATTGAAACAAAAGATTGCATAATTACCTACACTTGATTTTCTTAATTTTTGTAAAGTTTTTCAAGTTGAAAGTGATGCTAGTGGAAGTGTTATTCAAGATGTTTTCAGTCAAGAAGGAAGACCCACAACTTTCCTTAGTGAAAATTGAATGATGATAATAGAAAATATTTGGTTTATGATATGGAGTGCTATACTATTATTCAATCTTTGAAGAAATGTAGACGTTATTTGACGCCTAAAGACTTTGTGTGTACACTGACAATAATGCTTTCCAGTATTTGGGAAGTCAAAATAAGGTAAATAAAAGCCACATGAAGTGGGTTGAGTATTTGCAAAACTTATCTTTTTCATTGAAGCATAAGAGTGGACAACCAAATAAAGTTGTTGATGCTTTGAGCTGAAGAAGGAATTTGCTGATAGAAATGAGAGTTGAGGTACTTGGTTTTGATGAATAAAAATACTTTTATGAAACTAATACTAATTTTGCAAAACCTTGGAAAGATTTTAAAGACCAAATGGTAAGACATAAGTGGGCTGATTATTTCATTTAGGAAGACATGATGTTTAAACAAGTTCAATTGTGCATACTCAAAGGGTCTATGAGGCGTAAAATCATGAAGAAGAAGCATAGTGGTAGATTTGGAGGATACTTTGGGATTGACAAAATAATGAAATTGATCTCTGATATGTACTTTTGGACACAAATGTATAAGGATGTTCAAAGATTGGTGAGAGGATGCAGAATTTGTCAAACAATAAGAGGAACTAGTCAAATTTGGGATTGTATTCATCATTCCCTAAACCTAGTAAGCCTTGGGAAGATATCAATATGGACTTTGTTCTTGGTTTACCTAGAACTTAGAGAGGTAATGATTATATTTTTGTAGTGGTTTAGAGATTTTCAAAGATGGCTCATTTCATACCTTGTAAGAGGACATCTAATACATTACATGTGGTTGAATTATTCTTTAAGGAAGTGGTAAGATTGCATGGTTTTCCTAAGATTATTTTTTCAGACAGAGATACTAAGTTTACTGGTTATTTCTGGAGGACACTTTGGAAGAAGCTAAATACAGAGTTGAAGTTTAGTTCTACATTTCATTCGCAAATAGATGGACAAATTGGGGTTGTGAATAGAAATTTGGATAACTTGTTAAGATGCTTTGTTGGAGATAAGTCTACTAATTGGGATTTTGTATTAGCACAACTAAAGTTCACATATAACAATTCTGTGAATGAGAGCACTAAGAAGATCCTTTTAAGATTGTTACTGGGATGAATCCTAAGGGAACTACGGAATTGAGGGACTTGACTACTAAGATGAAAAGAAGTGTTGAAGTTGAGGAATTTGCAGATTTCATGAAGACTTTGCATGAGGAAGTGAAAGGGAATTTGGAGGATAGTAATTTGGAATATAAAAAAAGAGTAGATAAGAGGAAGATACATAAATATTTTGAGTTTGGAGATGAGGTTATGATTTATTTGAAGAAAAACATATTTTCAATTGGTACCTACAACAAGCTGAAAATGAAAAAATTTGGTCCTTGTAAGATTCTGAGAAAGTTTGACAATGAAAATTCTGTTGAAGTTGAACTACCCAAAGACATGGATACTTCACCAATATTCAATATTGTAGATATCTTTGAGTATTTTGAGTTAGATGATGAATTGAAAGATAACCAAGATTATCCTAAGAAGAAGATAAACAAAATTGAGAGGATATTGAATCACAGATTAAGCAAGATCACTAGAGGGAAAGACTACATGGAATACCTAGCTCAGTGGAAAAACAAACTAGTGAAAGACAATTCATGGATGACACAAGCTAAGTTGGATCTTAAAGATTTAGGTCACAATATCAAGAATGTTTGATATAGAAATCATGTTGGGGACCTATCCTAGATCCTTGTCCTAAGTGCACATATTCTAATGTTTCATATTCTTCGAGTTTTGTGTCGTTCTTTGATGTCTCTATTTCTTGCAATGTTCTTCCAGTGAGGTGCATTATTTCCATTGTCGTAGTTTTCTATGTTGACGTGCCAACTTACGCAATTGGGAGTCAACTCCTAACTTGCGTTTGGACCTATTCCTAAGAGTGCATGAGTTTATGTTATCTTTTTTCTTGGGTTTTGGTTTACTCTTTCAAGATTGGACGTATAATGTAATTAAATTCTTAACTAGCCAACTTGTGGCTTAATTGGCTATAAAATAAGCTTGCTTAGATGTAGGAAGAAAGAGATCTTAGAGAAAAGATGAAAAAGAAGATGCGATATTGGACTCTAATTTCATAATTCTCTTTATTAAGGCCACAACTCAGAAGGCCTCATATTAGGGAAGGCAATGAAGGAAAAAAATCTATGGTATTTATTTAAGAAGTTTGAAGAATGTATAAGTTGAGGATATTTAGAAATTTATATTCTATTGCTCACTTTTGGATTGATGATTTTTCACCATATGTTTCCATCAATGCCAAAGGGTGAGACTATTAGGAATTGAGTATATTGTTGGCACTCGGAAGAGTTGCAAAGATGTTGTATTGATGGAAGGTTTTGTCATTAATGACAACATGTGTTTTCTATTTCATGACATAATTAGATTCTATATATTGTAGGCTACTTATCAGTTCAATGAGGACAATGGTTGATAGATTTGGATATGCAATCTTACACTTGTGTAGAATTATGTCTATGTTCCTTATACTTTGTGTGATACTTAGGTTGAGTTACAAATTGTTTAGTGAAGACAGGTAGCAGACCAGTGTACAAGAAATCGTGATAGAGACAAATAAAGGTATTTTTTCTATATCTTAATGGTGAACATGAATAAGTGTTGGCAAGCACAAAATGTGGTATAAGATTTGTTTGTGCATGTTTAGAAGTGAGATGCATTTGGATTATTCTAAAAGGGTTGCTAGTGTGTAATGTGTGATGCATTTTACTGGCAGTCAACTATGTTATTGTAGTGTATTGTTTATCATTGGAAAATGTAATATTCTCATAGTAACATGTGGAAAACTCAATGTAATGGGTATACAAATGCTTATAAAGGAATATATGCCTTAACATGATCCTATGTAATTAATTGTATATTAGGAAACTCTAATTAGCAAACCTAAGTAATTATTTGTAAATGGTATAAAACAAATGTATATTCCTTGTTCGAGAAGTATGTATGTGATGTATGGTATGCACATGCTACAAGCCTTGATGCTGGAAATTATCAGAGTAGAGCAGTGATGATGTTGGATAATGGAGTGGACTTTAAAAGGATTTTTTTGACAAGTTGGTTGCAAATGAGTCAATTCATGTTCATTGGATATGTTATCCTGAAAGAACTATCTTTCACTCTTGTTGGAGCATTTTAGTAGTGGGCGTACTTGTTATTTTCAACATTTAACAGGGTTTGAAACTTCTAACAAGGACTCCTGACATGGATCTATCATCTAACAAGGACTGTTACACCAAATGAATTATATTTGACTCATCAAAGGGTTACATCCTTTCACATGGAACTTATATTTATTAGTATATTGTCTTGTGGGTACCATCCCCACAAGAGTTTTCTCTCCGATAAAGGGTTTCCTTAGTTAACAATTCATTGTGTTAGGATGCATGGTTTCTTATTGTTGTGCACTAATGTTTTAATTTTTGGTGATCAATTTTAGAAGTTTGGATTTAATTATATGTGCTCACATTTGATTCACCACCACCCCCCCTCCCCCCACCCCTCCCAAAGTTGTCTGTGGACTTTACTTCCTAACAAGATTGCGAAGGAAAATTTTAGGTGTCTACAAGTTCATTAATTTTGAGTACTTTTTTTGCAAATTAGTCCTAATTAGGCTTATTAGGTTCGTGTGTCTTAAAGGTCCTTAACCAATCAATTAAGGAGTTAGGACCTCAACTTGTATTATCTCGTGTAACATCCAAAAGAGTATCTGAAACCCTAATTTTTTTGGTTGGTCATTTGGGAGATTGAAGAGTTGTGTGGGAGAAATCATGTTTCCAATGCTACAAGAAGACTAGGCCTCCAATAACCAAGCAACCATTGTTGACCTAAAATTCCCAAAATCTCATTATGGATAAATTATTTGATGTCAAATAGGTATGAAAAGTTGTCTAGTCCACTCTCCTAATTGTAAAGTTTATTGTATTCCTTCATGTAAAAACAAATTTAAGTCAATCGGCTATAGGGGCCTTGGAGTATAAAAATGATCCAAAGGACTTACAAATAGTTCAATGAGTGATCAAGTGGTTTTTTCGTTCTAAGTAAGTAGGGCATTTTGTGGGTTTGGGATAAGGTAAGCCTTTGTTTCCCCATCGCTCTGCATCAAAAGAATTTGTACGTTAAATTCTACCTCAATTGCCAAGATCACCAAACTTTTGATCTAGTGATTTCAGCTTTTTCTTTGGAATTAATACAAAAAATTGGTATTTCATTTGTATAACATTGGTGGAAAGATTGACATTGGTACCCATAGACAATAATCTCTAGCAATAAACCACATCAAGGTTATCGTTGTCTCTCAGCCATTTTCCTATGGTCCATACTTTGATCCAACATTGTCTTTTGTGGTCCTTACATGCTTCCTAGAGGAGGTTTTCTACTATTTAGTTGTTGTTATAGAACCCAAAATAACTCATTTTTCTTGGTTTATTATTTTCCAAGGCTTTTGTTTAGGTTCTTGCCTTCAACATTTGGGGTAGAAGACTCTCACTTTCCTTTTTGCAGCTAGCCTTAATCGTTCCTTCATATTTTCTATTTTTTTGGAAGGGCACAACAATATTAGGTGTGGATTCATGATTTCTTTGGTCCCTTTTGACCATGATTCTTTACTTTGAATAGAGTCATTCTAGGAAACTTTCCCATATTCACCTCTCAATTCATTAGATCTAACACATTTTTGGGATGGAAATTTTACTCTCTTTGCAGAAGGATGAGAATGTAGTTATATTCTCTCTCTTGCATTCATACTTTTTTTTCTCTTTTTGCTAAAGCATGCATTTGTAATCATGTAACATTACAAATTCAGTTATAGGAAAATAAGGTGGCCCTTGAAGTGGCCCAGTTGCAAGATCTTTTATAGAAATCAAACAATGTACCTTGTATGGTTGTTAAGGTCTTTCCAAATGGTTCTTTTTTCAATAATCATTCACCATCTTGTGGTTTTCATTGTGGTCATAGCTCCTCTCCTAGGTGTACCCATACTGCATTCATAGAGTCGTAGATACTGTTCCAAAAATTGTCACGATTTCCCTCATTAGTGGAAAACATTCCCACCTCCTATTGGTTCTTCCTCTGGATGAACCTCTACTGCTGGTATTTCTTGCGCTACTACAAGTCCTCCTAGATCAAGCAATAATTCTAGTTGGCCTTTCTCATCAAAATGCTTACTCCATCTCGCCTTGGTTATTTCTGAGTCAAGAAGGATAACAAGGAAGAATAAGAGATAGTTGATCGATGACCTATTCTAGACCCCAATCCTAACCCCACCAATGTATGGGGAAATAAGGATGAATATGACCCATCTACATTGACTGAAATTGCTTTAGTCCCCTAGACTCTTTTTTATGTTTATGGGTTTTGCCCATGTTTCTAATGGTTTTTGGTTTTTAGGCTCATTTGGTTTGATACTAAAAGGGAGTGATTTTTGTTACTCCATACTTTTATTTGTTCTAAATTATGTATTAGTCTTTTTAAGTTAATGGTTAAGCATATTTCATCAAACAAATTTACTTAGACCAATCAATTGAAAAGATTTTTCCTATAGACTAATATTGTTTAGTACTAATTAATGGTGATTTGTTTTACATATCTATTTTTTTGTTTCATGAATAGGTGTTTATAGAAAAAATCTAAATGAAGTTTGCCAGAAAATGCATTTTATGAAGCCTAAATTTGAGTTGGTCGAAGAAATTGGTGCGCCTCATGAAAAAAGGTATTTTCTAAACTCCATTTTTCGTAATAATTATGTTTTTACACTCAACTAATATTAACTTATGGTTTATTGTTAGATTTGTGTTTAAAGTTTTGGTAGACATTCCCAATAAAGAGAGTCTCTCAATTGAAGGCAAACAAGAAAGAGACCATGCACATGCTAAAGATTCAGCTGCATATAATATGTTGGTAGAACTTCAAAAGAATAGATTATGTTCTATTAACAATTTTAATAATGATTTCACATAATGTAAATGTCAAACCTCTTTTATAATGATCAAGCATTACAATGTGTAAGAATCATTTGTTTGAAGACCATTTTTATTAATATTGTAACTAGATAATAATTAGAGATTATTGCATGGTCAATGCCTTTCTATATATATCATGTGATTATTATTGCTATTTTATATGGTAATGATATATATATATATATATATATATATATATATATATATATATATATAAAGTTGGTAATTAATTATGTTCCTATATTATCATGATTCATAGAGTGTATGATGCACATTAAATGTGTGTTGGGTTTCATGTTTATGTATATAAATAAAAAAATACCCACTTATTATCCTTTTATTCCATTTAATACATTTGTAGAAGTTAAAAAAAAGAACAAACCTTGAAACACACAAGAACACCAATATTTTTACATGGGAAACTTGACAGAAAATTCATGGTGAGGATCAACTCACAGTATATAAATTATTGATTTTAATAGTGTTTTAGGCTCAAGGCCAAGGCAACTCATTACTCTTGATATTTAGGCTCACTACTATAGAAAGACTTGTAGGCTTAGGTGCATAGTCTTAAGGCAATATATAATGGATTTACAAACTAAAGACCAATTCTTTATGGAAAGATACAAAGGAATTACATTGCATTGAAAAATATGTGTTGAATTGTGGTATATAATACCTCCTTTTCAATGTTGATTATACTTATTTTTTCACACATCAAAAAATGATTTTATCTTGCATCATCTTTACTTGCTAACATTAGCAATTACTCCATACACCATACACATTTATCTCACACAATCCATAAAAATACCTAAACCAATTGTTAAATAACAAAGCTGGGGGGTGAATATTTTATATCTAGTTATCGTACATGCCTTAAAACACTTTAGCACCAATTCAGCCTTCATAAACTTTCATATCAATAATTCGGTAGCCATGTTCAACATTTCAAATTAGACTTATAAAAAATTTACTTCAAATTTTTATCTCATTGTTTCTTACTTATACCGAGTATTAGAGAAATCACTTAACATATACTAAGTTGTATCATTATGTAATTAATCATGAAAGTAAACTTGCAACACAATAGCAATCACACATTTGATGCAAAAATTTAATGTGGAAACCTTGTGAGGGAAAAAACCACCTGGAACTGGCAACCCAAGTAATTTCACTCTTTTGAGGTGAGCTATGTTATGAGCCAACCTTGTTAAAGGTTACATGCACATTTTTTAGTTTGACTTGGTTAGAGGATTTTAACCAAAGATCATCTAGACCTTATCACTCCTTGACATTTTTCAAGATTGGCCTTCTCTAAAGGACTTACAAAGATCACTAATGTTACTATATAAGATTTCAAATACTTTTTAGGTCCACTCGATTAAGATATCTTATCTGCTACAATGGTAAGAAAGTAATAGCCAAGTGATTTGTTAGGTTTAGCACTACCTTTCTTGTTTAGATCTTTTATTTTCTCTGTCTTCTTCTTTCTGATCTCTTTCTAGCTAATTTACATGCTCACACTTTCACTTAGCACTTCCTCTTGCTTGATCTTCTCAATTTTGTTTTGCTCAGTTCACCTTATGTAATCCTTCTTCTTTATCAACTTGATCAACAACACCAATACCAACAACAATCAACAACCAAAAACAATTATGTTCATCCCCTTAAATAGCTAGCTTTTTCCTTCTAGAATCTTCCAAGTTTTGCTGCTTAATCACGATCGTAGATCTCAGAAATAATGAATCTAAACACTCAGTCTATACATTTTCTCCTTTAACTTTGTGCAAATCTTCATTCTATCAAATATCCTTCATCAAATCTTCATTACATTTTTCTAGTTGTAGTTCTTATAACTAACTTTGACTTTATCCTTTCAACTTCTTGGTCATTCTTTATTTTCATTAAATATCAGCCTTAGATCAATAGTTTCTTAACTTGTTCTATTATTTAGGTTCGGTGGACATCTCAACTTGACAATATATCACTCGGTTAGCACTAAAGTTACTCGGTTAACACTAAACTATAACTCTTCTTTTCCAAGTGCTCATTGACAACTGTAGTAACTTGGTTAATACTATATTCCTTCATTCACCAATCAAATTGTCTTGCATATACATGGTCTTCATCACTTAATCACAACATTACATGATTGTAAAACAATCAAACTAACATTAACTATCATAGTCCAACTCATTCAAGTGCCCATTGAATATCATACACTTATCAACTCTTTCATCAATCAAATGATATGACACTCTATTGAACTATTGTAATGTCTAACCAATGAAGGCTTGGCATTAATGATAACATAACAATTGATATGACTCTTTCACATACAATAACATCATTTTCATTTGGGGCTTACACCAATATGCATCGAGTGCAACAAACAGGTACATCAATTAGGCTGACCTAATTAGATGAAACATGTAGAAAAAAAATTGTTGGCCAAAATTATTCTCCAATACATCATAAAAGGAAAACAATAACATTTTCAACATTAAATCATTTTGGCCTGCCATCTAGACACTCTTCAAACTTTGATTTTGACACCACATGCAAGCACACAATCCCAAGTTGTTTAATTCAGCACTTGAAGATAAAACTAGTAAAACAAGCCAAATACATAACCTTAAATCATGTAGACCACCAAAAACATGTGGTGCACAATGTATCATCTCTTGTCATCAATAAACACATATCTAAGAACCACATCACAAAATTATTAAAGGTAGAGGAATACAAAGCATTCCAACAACAAATATTGTCACTACAAAGAATAACTCTCAAAACTTCACCAATTATCTTGAGGAGGGTATTATCACATGAAACCTAAAATCTATCTTCCTTAGACATCCTCATACAACATATTAGAACAATAGACCAAGATTTTGTAATGCAGAATAATGCAAAGTAAACTATAGATACTATGTTACTCATATTGTCTACTGAAACAATCATGCTTAGCCAAAATATGATGCAAGCACATGGATCACTTTTATGTTCCAAACTAGACATCAAACATTAGGGTGCTACATCTCCAATCTCCCTATAAGTTTCAGTTCAACACCAATGAAAAAACTATACAATAGCATTCTAAACACAATATAGGAACATGATTTTGGGATTCGTATTTGGTTGATATCAATAAAAAGACTAATTTGTATTTGCAAAAATCTCGCCATTTTGCATTGATGGAAACAATTGTACCATCTATTTAATACTTTATCCACCCCTCCCCCCCCCCCCCCCCCCCCAACTTTAACATCAAATATAAAGGTTGCTTATCCCTATAGTAGTCCCTTGTATACAATAAAAAAATACTTTATATCTACTATACTCCCCAGATCTATATCTATATCATCTCATCCTTAAAATATAAATAAAATATATTGCTCTGGAAGAAAAAAACACTCTTTAAAAATCTACTAAAATTTCCAAGAAAAAGTATCTTAGTAGAAAAAATGACAACACATTTAGATGGAGGCAGGATTCATTGTACGGTACCTTAACTTGAGTCCAAGTGGTCTCTCACTCTTCAATTGTAGAGGCTAAAATGTTGAATTGACACTATCTCCAAAGGAATATATTTTGTTTCCTTCATTATGTCTAGAACTTTTACTCTTGATCTATCTCTTTAGATTCCTCAAAAAATTTCACCAATCTAATGAGATTCAAGTTTACTTTATCTCTTAAGTGACAAAAATGTCTTTTGATTGTTCATTTCTACTATGCCAATAGATTCAACTATAGATAAATATTCTCAATTAGGATCCTATTGGTATCATCCTTATCCTTCTTGAGATCTATAGAGTTGGGCATTTACACAATTTGAGGCTCAATATAGTCTATGTGATCTCTAATGCTCTTCAAAGAAACTGGCCCAATTAACAAAATTTTAACACCTATCACTTCATCTACACTCTTCCTAAACTCCTCAAGGCTCTCCTATAGTTTTTGTGTGCATTTTCACACTTTTCTATTATTTCCCAATTCTTCTTTTTGTCTATTTTATTTTTTACTTCTTTCTAAATATTGTTAGGAAAAATTAAACAATAAGTAGATAACTTAATCAGAAATGGATGACAAAACATGCAAACCATAACTCCAAAATTTACGTGGAGAAATCCATTTGGGTAAAAACTCCACCACCAAAGCTCTAACACTTTATTGCTTCACCGTGATAGGATTACATTGCTACATTCTTGCATTGCTCTAACTTGCTCTAACTTGCTCTAATGCTACAAATACAAGCACTGAATATATAGCCATGAGAGAAACCATAAATCATTTAAAGAATGATTTCTTAATCCACTAAGATAAGATAAGGAATCTTATCTTCTCTATTTTCTTAGTGTCTTGTCCACTATCAACAAGATAAGGTGTCTTATCTTCTCCATTGTCATAGTGGCTTGCCCACTATCAATAAGATAAGATATCTTATCTTTCCCATTGTCATAGTATCTTTCCCACTATCAATACGATAAGATGTCTTATCTTCTCTACTGTCATAGTGGCTGCCAACTATCAGTAAGATAAGGTATCTTATCTTCCCCATTGTCATAGTGGCTTTCCCACTCTCAATAAGATAAGGTATCTTATTCACCCATTATCATAGTGGCTTGCCCACTATCAATAAGATAAGGTTTCTTATCTTTACTTTTATCATAATTTCTTTTAGTATTTTGTCCATTACTTTCTTATCTTACAAGTTTTTCACAATCACATATGACAATTTAAGATAATTACAAGTGTAATACAAATATGATATCAAGGTTGAGACATATTCCCAATATTCTCCCACTTGTCAAACACCTTGTAATATTCAAACTGATGAAACTATATCATCACAACCATTCATGAAACCGCATAAAGTTTAATGCATGCTCTTGTGTTCCAACTAGACAGTTGTCTAAAGAACAGAAGCATAAGATCTTAGTGATAACAAAGGATCCAAAATAATACCACCAATCTACTATTTTTATGATCTATACAGAAGCATAAAAAATATCAACTTCTTAGCCCAACCTCGTTCTACAAAGTAATTCTTTAGAAAACATGATAAAATATTAGCCAAAATAATATCCAAGCTGATTGCTCCAGTCCCATTGATTAATCCCCAAGATTGGAAATAACATTCATAACAAATGCTAACCCATCCAATCACTCACACCTCAAAGGTATCCAACATCAGGAAACTCATGTGAACAACATAACCAAACCAATCAATTGCAACCTCAAGCTATATGTGCAAACCAGTCGATGAAGACTAAACACATATAAGAACTCCCACAGCATAGGAAATGTCAAATCTGAAAGACCAAAGGCATATTGAGTCTACCAATAACAACACAAAGAAATTGTAACCAGATAGTACCAAGGACCATCCACAGACATATGCAAATCATGTAGCAAAAATACTACAAGAAACATCTCTCTCATCCAGTCTCCACATCTCTCCCATGTTCTCCACAGCCAACAAAGAAAAGAGATAAATGAACCACTATGTTATCACCAAAAAATAATAAATTACAAGTGATAACATATGACTACAAAAGAGTGACCACCATAGCTTCAATGGATCTCAAAAAAAAATTCTTCTAAACCCAAACATCCAAGAAGATAACCAAGACCAAAGAGAGAACCTGCAAAGCATAAGCATGTAGCATGTCCTTCTACAAATACTTATAAATGTCAACTCTATAAAGTATGATCTTCTTTGCAACCTCAAGAGAAAAGCCACAACAACATCCAAAACTGCTCAACCTCAAGGGATCAAACATGGCATGATATCATGAATCTATATGGATGTATGCCTTTTTAAAGAAGATCAAACAACTCCATTTCCCATTTCAAGAAATCAGCCCACTACCATCTCCTATTGTCATCATAAATGAAAATACACTTCAAGGAGATAGCCATGTTATCCATCTCTCATAATGAATCCTCCATAACCATCTAACTATAGCTCAAGATTCATAAATATGAAAGAAAACATAAATCACCTAAAAGTAACATTGGGCAATACCTCTCAAGTGATAAACTACCAAGTAGACCAAGAGTGGGGAATGAGAATGCTCCTCCAAGATATGCAAGTCGCACATGACTTATCTAAAAACAATCTCCTCATAGGTCTCTATTGAACTCACGTCTAACCAAGGTGTAGGCTTCTCGGACTTCCTACTGAAATCTCATCTAGAGTATCCATTTCAACAATATGTCTCTCATATCAAGACAACTCTAGCCTCACCTAAGTCTCCACAAGCACCTATAATCAATCACTCCATGCAAAACTTCACTGCAACATAGCACTATCATGAAGTATCAAGAAAATGATCAAAGTACTCAATACCATGAAACTAAACCAAGATCAATGTCAAAGCTCCAACCATGGAATCAGAAACATAAACATGACATCATGATCTAAACCATATCCTCCAAAGAGGTAACATGCTCCATGTGATCATATCAAATAATTGTATCATGTCACAACTCTAAAGTGGTAATAAAGATAAAACCATGACATAAAAGCCACCATGATAACATATTAAATAAAAGCATAAAAAATATCTCTACCAAGAACCCCTTGAATCCCTAAAGATGTCAACATCTCCAATTACTTGAAGATACCATCTCCAATTAGTGAACCAAAAAATGTGAAAGATCCTTCTACAACAATAGGATCTAAGTCATCCCCCAACATCTGTAACACTAAAGAAGATCATCCATCACCATGTGATGAATAAATATAGTCACTCCTAAAGTTCCAACTGAAACATGATACTGAGCTCTCCAAGCATATGACATACCATCTTCCAAATCTGAAAATCATCCAGGCCCACACATCACATTGAGTGATGCCAAGATTTTCAAACTAAGGAAATTCATCATGTTATAGGACATCATAACTGACTATCCAAGTACTCACTTATCATCCATTCTCTTATCCCAAAGCAACCACACTAATGCACAAGTGACCACAAACAAGGCTAGCTAACAAATCTGCACCAACACTGAATCAAATATGGTGGATATAGATAGTCCACATCCAAGTTATCCCATTGCAATTAAATGGGTGGCCTACCCACCTGACTACGTAACTTGTAGATCCAATCATTGTAACATGCAAAACCACTATCATATTAGTGACATGTACAAATGAGATCAAAGAGAATAATCACGTAGACAACATGACTCATACACCAAATCAAGCATAAATTTGATTTCCCAATTATGTCTGCATCGAGCACCATAGTCCAGGAATCCAAAAAAAAATCACCATAGAAATGTTGAGTGACTGATCACATACCAACATCTCCATGTAGAGAAAGAAATACACCTTTCATCATGCACAAAACATGCATGCATGTAGAACTAAAATTATCTAATCTTGTAACATCCTGAAGAAACCAAGATCTAGATAATAACTCTTCACTAGATCTACAAAAACACAACGTTTTTTTTCCTTGAGTACACAAAACCAACAAAACCAACCAAGGTCTAGAAAATAGCTCTTCAGTAGCCATTGTGTCAAAGAACACCCATGCATGTAGAACTACAACTATCTTATCTAGTAACATCCTGAAGAAACCAAGATCTAGAAAATAGCTCTTTAGTAAATCTACAAAATATCACAAGTTTTTACTTAAGCATACAAAACTAGCAAAGCCACCATGTTGAAGAACACCCATGCATGCAGAACTACAACTATCTGATCTAGTAATGTCCTGAAGAAACTAAGATCTAGAAAATGGCTCTTAAGTAGATCTACAAAATATCACAAGCTTTTCCTTGAGCATAGAAGACCAAAAAAGCCACCATGTTGAAGAACACCTATGCATACAGAGCTAAAACTATCTCATCTAGTAACATCGTAAAGAAACTAGGATCTAGATAATAGCTCTTTAGTAGATCTACAAAATATCACAAGCTTTTCATTGAACACACAAGACCATAAAACTGTCGTGTTGAAGAAGTCTCATGCATATCCACATCCACTTACAAATCAGGCCAATTGTCAAACAACACCATGGCTTTGATACCGAATGTTAGAAAATTTTCAACAATAACTAGATAACTTAATCAGAAATCGATTTCAAAACATGAAAACCATAACTCCAAAACTTTACGTGGAGAAACCTATCTCATCTAGTAACATCCTGAAGAAACCAAGATCTAGAAAATAGCTCTTCAATAGATCTACAAAATATCACAAGTTTTTACTTAAGCATACAAAACTAGCAAAGTCATCACATTGAAGAACAACCATGCATGTAGAACTACAACTATCTGATCTAGTAATATCCTGAAGAAACAAAGATCTAGAAAATAGCTCTTCAATAGATCTACAAAATATCACAAGCTTTTCCTTGAGCATAGAAGACCAAAAAAGCCACCATGTTGAAGAACACCTATGCATGCAAAGCTACAACTGTCTCATCTAGTAACATCCTAAAGAAACTAGGATCTAGATAATAGCTCTTCAATAGATCTACAAAATATCACAAACTTTTCCTTGAACACACAAGACCAGCAAACTGTCTTGTTGAAGAAGTCTCATGCATATCCACATCCACTTACAAATCAAGCCAATTGTCAAACAACACCATGGCTTTGATACCAAATGTTAGGAAAAATTCAACAATAACTAGATAACTTAATCAGAAATGGATGACAAAACATTAAAATCATAACTCCAAAACTTTACGTGGAGAAACCCGTTTGGGTAAAAACTCCACCACCAAAGATCCAACACTTTATTGTTTCACCATGATAGGATTACATTTCTACATTCTTACATTGCTCTAACTTGCTCTGACTTGCTCTAATGCTACAAATACAAGCACTGAATATATAGCCATGAGAGAAACCATAAATCATTTAAAGAATGATTTCTCAATCTACTAAGATAAGATAAGGAATCTTATCTTCTCTATTGTCTTAGTGTCTTGTCCACTATCAGTAAGATAAGGTGTCTTATCTTCTCCATTTTCATAGTGGCTTGCCCACTATCAATAAGATAAGATATCTTATCTTCCCCATTGTCATAGTGGCTTGCCCAATATCAATAAGATAAGGTATCTTATCTTCCCCATTGTCATAGTGACTTGCCCACTATCAATAAGACAAGGTATCTTATTTGCCCATTATCATAGTGGCTTACCCACTATCAATAACATAAGGTTTCTTGACTTTAATTTTGTCATAGTTGCTTTTAGAATTTTATCCATTACTTTCTTATCTTACAAGTTGTCATGATCACAATTGACAATTTAAGATAATTACAAGTGTAATAAAAATATAATATCAAGGTTGAGACATATTCCCAACAAATATTAGCTTCCAATTTAGCATTATCTTTGAACCCATTTCACAAAGATCAATCAAATTATATTTTTTAAAGGCATTCTTGCAAGCCCTTTACTGCATCTTCCACCAACTACAAGCTTTGCATGTGTGATTTTATGAATTCCTTCCTTACATAGTACAAAAAAAGATCTCCAAGATGTAATTTATGCAACAAAGTTAGGAAAGGTCCACTTAACCTTGGAGCATTGACAATTGTAAAACTTTTGTGGTAACCATTGTCTCAAATTGCATCTAAAAACCTAAGATATCTAGAATTTAGAATCTCCAAAAGCCTTGGAGTATTCATTGGACAACATTTCACTCTTCCCTTTTTCTTTCATCATCAAAGTTCTTCTCTTCATCCTTTTTCTCACTCTCATCTTGGACCTTCTTCAAAATAACCTCAATATTTGGCATATTTCCAACACTTGCATCTTTTGTATTATCTAGAACACTCTTCTCTTCTACAACACTCTCTATTATATTCATAAGAGAAATATTGGCCTACACGTCATTTATGTTAGTCTTCACTAGAGAAGAAGTCTCAACCTTCTTCATGTATTTTACAAATTTTTCTATTTTTTCTTCCATATGTTATATTAGTCTTCATATTGTTCCTGAATCCTTGGCTATATGATTGTTGAATCTTTATTTTGTTCTGAATCTTTGGCTGAGAGTCTAATTGATCTTCATTTTATCTGTAAAAGACAAGTATTGGAATATTCAAATATGGAAAGAGTACTTATGAGAGGGGGGGGGGGCGGGGGGGGGGGGGGGGAAGGGGGGGGGTGGGGGGGCGGTGGGGGGTTGAATCATAAGTATCACACTTTAGCCAATAAAACTTTTAGGTGGAAGTAAATTGCATACATGTAAATACATCAAATAAACATGAAACTAAGACATGCATCAACAACACATAACACTAGAATTTGGTAACCCAGAAACCCTCCAGGAATAAGAAGGTAAAATTGGGGTGGGGATGATACCCACAAAAATTACTGTAGCAATATTGTTCAACCACTTCTGATGGTCCGCCCTGTTAAAGGCTTTACACTGTGTCAATAGTGACCTGGTTAAAGGATTTCAAACACTTAACATGAAGTGTCACCCTGTTAAAGGATTTAATCACCTAATTAAAGGATCTACAAAATAGTTGTTAAGATAACCTATCACCATAGGATTTTCATTCTAATACAATTGCTAGAAAGTATTAGGTATAATGAACCTGATAGATTACAATCCTTGATTGCTGAAAGCAGGCACCTTTTCCGCTTTCTCTGATCTTGATCCTTTTGTGATTTGATAACCCTTGCTTCTGAAAATAGGTTTCCTTGTGCACCCTTGTATGTCCACTCATATGTCTTTACAATGAAATTTCGTCTTCCTTATAAAGACATCGAAGACTTAGGGTTAGATATGGATCTACGATCCACATTGAATCTCAATTTCCCGCTCAATACTTGTCTTTTGCTGATTGGTTGCATGCCTTTCCAAGTTTTCCAATTGGCTGCATGCAAATTGCATAGAAAATGTAAAAGATTCATTCGTATCTCTATATCTTTCGAGATTTATCTTATGTTGGCTGCAAAAACTATTTGCATCATAGTTTGTGCAATTACAAACTCTTATGCTGATATTCTAAGTTACTCGGCTCCTGAAGCATTGCTGATGCTCGGCACATGCTGTTTCCTGGATAGCTCGGCACCTAAGAAAAATTGTATCACTCGGCACCTAATGTTACTCGGTACTTGTTAACACTTGGCACTTGTTGACACTCGACACTTGTTAACACTCGGCACCTACTATTACTCGGCACTTGATATAGCTCGGCACCTACTCTTTGTTCGGAATTCTTTAGTGGAAAAATCGTTAAGTGTATTGACACTCAGTTGTCAAAATTATTCTTTAAACTAACAACAAGAAGCCACATATCTTGTCTAAAGGTTCTTTCTAGATGTTGACTTTTGTTGGTATAACTTCCTTTCTTTCCATATTTAATGCTTCTTTGATTTGCTTTAGAAATCTATTTGAGGTATCATCTAAATGTATAGAAAAAGTCAGCAGATATAGAACAATAAACTTTTCTATTGTTATCTAGGTATGTGCAGGATCATGTTGAGCCAAACTAGACCATTAAGTAGTGATGAAAATTCAAATAAAATAGGGTTAGACAACTTGAAATAAAATTTTGAATAAGTTCTCAATATCATTTCAAAAGTATGTAATAATAGAATCTATAGCAAATTAATGCTATGCTACTATTATTTTTCTTAAAATTTAATCTATGTGGTGAAATAATGAAATATTAATGCAATAATACCAATTTTGAAAGAAAAAATTTAAGAAGCAAGTGTATGTCTAACCACCCAGACCACAATCAAATCATAAAATTTGTTTTTTATAAGACTAAAGATAAAGGTAGAAGACTCATATCCGAACATTGACACATTATTTATGTAATTTTTTGATTGGTAAATAATTAATTATGAGTTTTTACAACTTTTTAAAAATGCAAAAATGTGTATGTCTGACCATCATAACTTTGTACCAACTTTGTTAATTTCATTTGTTTTAATCCTATAGCATGTAAAGCATAAAATGTGAATTTTTGGGTTTTAAAAATGTGATATCATTTGAAACTTATAGATGCTTTTACAATCACCTTATCAATCAAGACCTTAATTGTAAGGAAAAGATATATATATATATAATTATTATCTTTTAAATTAAAAAATAAGACATTATTTATATTGATGGAAACTTGAGAATCTCTTTAAGAAAAACTTTTTGTTTCATCAATGTTGAGTAACAAGAGTTATTAGCCACATGGTTGAAGTTTGGAAATAATAGGAAAACTAAACATGTTTTTTATACAAACTTTCAAGGGTTTTCATGTCCTTGCCAAGTGTCGAGACAATCATGAGGTGAAACTCAATACTATATATTTTTGGTAGAGATAATAAATATCAAATAACATCTGATATTCATATGTATAGATATCAAATATCATGAGATATCCATTTTTTGATAGTTTTGAATATCTAATGCTTGCTAATTTATATCTATGAATATAATATATGATATATTATATATAGAATGTATTATATATTATATATTATATTAGTATTGTGTACAATATATAAATATTTGTTTGTACTTTTTTAAATATATAAATATTTATATATATTACTAATACAAGTACAATATTATTTAATAATGGTATATATATAATTAGTTAAATCATATTACATATATACCATAAATTAAATAATATTGTAAGTATTAGTAATACACACACACACACACACAAACACACACACACACATGTAAGTATGTGTGTGTGTGTGTGTGTGTGTGTGTTGGGAATGCAATGATGACCGAGTGACTGAGAGGGGGGGTTGAATTAGGAACCACTTAAAACTCCTTCCACCTATTCCCACTTTATTATATTATCTAATCTTCTTGCATGCATGGCACATAAAGCAATAAAGGTAACAACACCATTACACTTTGACACAAGAATTGGTAACCCAAAAACCCTCCAAGTAGAAGGTAAAACTGGTGAGCAAGGTATTTTTTAGTGGCTAGTATTTGTAAATTGGCTAATTTTATAAACTCTTGGCTGGTAAATTGGTTAATAATTTAAGATTTAACACAACCTAAATTATCGTATTTTTATAAATTTTAGCTTTAAAATATTTTAAATCACTCAATAATTTATTTTATTAAAAAATTATGCTCAAAGATTTGTCGTAATATGTGATATATGATTAGATTTGATTCACCTAAATATTATATATTATTGGAGAAATTAAAATTAATTTACCAATAATTATCATAACTATTAGTTACTTAAGGGATATATCACCAATATTTAGTTTTCACTGTTAATTTAAAATATAATGTAATGATCCTCATAATAATCCATGAGTTAAAAAATATTTAATTTTCATTTGTAATATTCTATGGTGACTAATGAAATTTCTATTATTATTGAGATTCACCAATATTTTCTATACAAAAATTATGATTCCAAAATAATCGACAATATAAATAATATTTAAAATAAAAAAATTGAAAGATTCGTAAATAGAAATAAAAGAAAAATTAAAAATAATTAAAGATTTGCCAATATTTTATATCTTTTTTTGGAGGGGGGTTTATTAAAGATTACCCTGCTGGGGTGGGGATGACACCCACAATGGCTCACTATTGTAATAATAAAGTTGGTGTGATAGGGCTTACAATTGATCACTTTTGGTGATCTACTTGATTAAGAGTAAGAAGGTTTGTTAGGTCCACCTAGTGAAAGGATTTATACAATACAATTAAGTATGTACTCGGTTAAGAGATTTTGCAAAGGACTGTTAGGTCTAGCCTATTAGAGGATTTGACTGATCCACCTGTTAGGATTTATTAGTTAATTGATCTTTGTTGTGCAACTTGATTTGGTGAATAAGATCCTTTGGTGTAAATTGATCGCCTAACTATGATAGATGAGTCTCTTCCTATCTTGTAAACTTTTTGTAGCCTTCTAATTACTCTACTCTTTCATACTCACTTCTATGCAAAATGTCCTTCAATGCATGCTTCTCCTTTTGGATAAACAAAGTAATTTACTTTTATATCCATCCAAAATAATTGCATTAACAAGTTGGCTACAAAGATGTCATAATAATTTCAAACAATAATATACCAAGTGAGCTCAATGCTATTACTTGGGTCAAATTGTCTTCTTGAGTGATATGCTAACACTCGGGCAACATAGTGGAACTTAGAAACTATGGCATTTGGTTAACACCATGTGCTTGTTTCACATTAACCACTCAGTGAGCAAAGATGACTCGATCAACACTAGTAACTTGGTAGACACTTCTTGAAGCCAAACGCTCGGTTGATACTACAACTTGGTAGATACTGTCAACTTAGTTGACACTATTCACTGCTCAGTTCTCATTCTAAAATTAGAATGAAAAACTAACTTGGTTAACACTAGAGCTTGGTTAACATTGTGTTGTTTCATAGCTCAGGATGTACTATCTTCCATGATGACTTAAGTGTTTTGGCACTAGTTGAAAAAATGTCTTGGCATAGGGTCAACAATCTCCTCCTTTGGCATTAGTGACAAAAACACTTGTCATGCTCAAAATCTTTGATCATAATCTTTCACTCAAACTCCACATATGTATGTGCTCAACTTTGTAACTCGATTTGCACTTAAAACTCTCCAACTCGATTAGAACTAAAAACTCTATTTTTTATTTTTCAAAAATTGTTTTTGTTTATTTTCTTTTTACATTTCTTTTGTACAATACATTTTCTGTACATATTTCCTCCATTGTACATATCTCCCTTTATATGCATATATACATACTTGCCCCCTTGGTTTTGTTACAAATGCCAAGGTTTAAAGGTTATGCTAAAATGAGAGACAAAATCATGACGTACCTCCAAAATTAAAGACATGATCTTATCCTAGTTATCTTGCAATACCTTTAATATGTGCAAATCAATTTGAAGCTCAGCTGATAACTCCATCATGTGCGCGACCACTAAAAGGTTTGTGTCTTTGACTAATGTCTTTGCATGTTCCATTCTCTTCTACATAATTCATACGAGGAAGTACCATACCCTGAATGTCTATCAAAGTTGCTCTTATTCGAGCATCTTCTCCTAATAATTCTACTTGAAGATCTGTCAAAAATGTGACTTTTGCAAAATGAGTTGAACTGGAACTCGAGTTAAGTGCCAACTGACTAGCACTAGCCTTCAAGTCTGTATCAATCTTATCCATTTTATCCTTGATTTATTTGGCGAAAATTGTTGAATCACTCAATTTTACAAATAAATATACAACATTATTTACAACATTCTCCAATGTAGCCACAAGAGTAGATAACTCTACTTGATCAATAGCAATTTTTTGTGCTACATTTTCCATAACTTTTTTCTTAAACTTCCTTTCAGCCTTTTCCAAAATTTTGTCCTATCCATTAACATCTTCATTGAGCTTATGTATAATTTCAATTAATTGTTCAATGATAGGAACTTTTTCATTTACCTCTAACACAATGCATCCTAAAATATTTCTTTCATATCCTCCAGAACTTTGCTTATGTTCCTTTCCACTCTCAAAATCTGCCACTTGGCTCTTTTCTTCCATAGTTCTCACAAAATGTCCATTTACTTGGCAAGCAGATTAGATTGGTTCCAATTTGGAATCACAATCTCTTCATCTAGGTCAATGTCATCAGAAATTTTGCCTTACCTTTGACCTTGGTAGCTAATGAGTGTATTTTTTTTTTCATTTGCCTTCACCACTCTTTTCTTCAATGCTCAGATGAAGCTTGACTACCTTATCTCTTTGCTCTATTAGGCTTGCCCCTGAAGAAGTTAGAGCTTTTTGCTCGATTACTACTAGAGTAGATGTAATATTTTCTTTCTTCTCCTTATCACTTGGTTGAACTATGTTCAACTCTTTTGACTACAGCTCAGGTGCTACCTTGTTTAACTTGGAGCTTGATGGAGTGTGAGCTTGGCTCAGAGAGATTGGAAGAGATGACATTACCTCTATTGTAATTTTCTTAGGATCAGACTCCTCAATAGTCTAAACCTCTGGTAGGTCTCCCTCTTCTTTTATGTCACAAATATTTTTCCACAAACTAGATGTGGATTGTACAACATCCTCAACTTTATTAGACAAAATTTGAAAGGCTTTGAATCTAGGAGTCTATCTTCTTTCATGCTTAGACATTGCCTCCTTTACTTCCTTCTCAAAGAGATTTGACATTAGCTTTCTTAGGGTCTGCTCTCCGATGTCTTTCTCTTTCTTGACTACATTAGCCCAATGGTGAGAGACAACCTTTAGTAGGGCTTTGATAGGTTGTCCTTTGAGTTCAGTGGGGTCATATTTCCATCTAGCCATTTCCTTTACTAATGCATCTTCAAACTATGTTTTCTCCTCCTTGCTTCTGGAATTATTTTTCAAGAATTTGAAATCAACCATGCCACTTCCTTCCTTTACTAATTTCAACATTTTTTTCAAAATATGGTGGGGGCTTCTTTAGTGATATAATTGGAGTGTTATCTTCATCTTCATCATCATCATCATCCATCCTTAATTTCCTTCTTCACTTCCTACACTTAGTGGCAATGATCATTGGGGTAGAAGACCTTGCTTATTTCCTTGATGGTATCTTTGCCTTCTTCTTTGGAGGTTCCTCTACCTCTTCTTCTTCTTGATCACCTTCCTCTTTTTCTTCCTCTTCTAAATCATCACCTTTACCCTCAGAAAGCATGAGAGGGGAATCAGATTTGGCAAATTTCTTCTCAAGGTTTTCTAACCTTTTCTTTCCTCTCTTCAAGATTTGAGGAATTTGAATCTCAAGTGAGATTCTGGTATTGGCATCTTCATAAGTTTCAAAATAGGTGGCTTTAGGATCTATGGGCTCATTGATAAGAGTCTCAATGATGTCTCTGGTTTCATGAATGTTCACCTCATATGCCAAAGGTTTCACCCATGAAATCTTAGGTCTAACTACCTAAATATGCACTTTGTCACAATCAACCAGGAAACAAATGCCTTTAGAGTATTTTTTAATGGTGAATATTCATAATTTTGCAAATTTTAAATTTTTTTGCGAGTAATTTGGCTAATAGTTTAAGATTTAATGCAACCTAAATCGCCACATTTTTATTAAATTTAGTTCTAAAATATTTTATATCACTCAATAATTTATTTGATTAAAAAAATTAAACTCAAAGATTCGCCACAATATTCAATACATGATTAGATTTGATTCACCTAAATATTATATATTATCAAAGAAATTAAAATTAATTCACCAATACTTATCATAATTATTAGTTACTTTAGGGATATATTACCAATATTTAGTTTTTACTATTGATTTAAGAAATAATGTAATTATCCTCATAATTTCCATGAGATAAGACATTTTCAATTTTAATTTGTAATATTCCATGACGATTAGCAAACTTTCTATTATTATTATTGAGATTCGCCAATATTTTCTACTCAAAAATTATTATTCCAAAATAATTGCCAATTTAAATAATATTTAAAACAAAAAAATTGAGAGATTCACTAATAAAAATAATTTGGTTTTTCAAAATAATGAAAGATTCGCCAATAATTTGTATCATTTTCTAGAGGGGGGGTTTCTTAAAGTTTACCCTAAATGCCTTTCTCATAATCATATACCAATTGTTTAGGGATCCTAAACCTATTTTGCATCTTCTCCTTGAGGTTCTCAAAATATGCATCCATGATGCCATCAAAGTTCTCACCCATTTCATCTATGAAATCATTGATCTGATATAGCACAGGGGTGTCCTTCCATACAATAGTTCGTTTTGATGGAAAGAATTTTTGCAACATAGAAAAAAATCAACACATCGGAAGAGAGCCAAACTACATGAATTATTCTTTGAGGCTTGAATGCTCTCCATGTTCTTGCTCAGCTAAATGCGCTAAAGCTCGACAAGGTCAAATGAAAAGCTTCTTCTTCACAACTTTATATGCAAGGTCAACTTCTTCATAAGGCACATTGTTGGGTTGTCTTGAAATGTAAATCTTGTGAGCTATGAAATGAATAGTGAACTTAATTTCCATGTCAATAACACTATTCAACTTCATGCCTTTGACATCCCATTCAGCTAGGGTTAGCTTAGCAAGTTTTTCACATCCTAGGTTTTTGGTTGCCTTGGACTTCTCCATCATTGGGTAACTAGTTATTCAATGGATCATCTTCTTGGTGATTGGAATTGGTTGCTCAAGCTAGAAGGTCATGTTGTGGACTCGACTCATTACAAACTTGATCCACTTCACTTTAAAGTTCCTTAGCATATGAAGGATACGGGTCAAACCCTTAACTTCTATATGCTTGTGTTCTAGTTTCAATACTTCATCCTCACACAATGCACTGAATGCCTAATCGAGCTCAAAATTATTCAATTTTGAATAGTTCTATCTACTCCTTGGAGGGATTTTAGGTTACCAAATATTGTGTCAAGTGTGTTAAGGTATTGATTTATTTATTTATTGCTTTATGTTCATGCATGGAAGTAGATTAGATAATCTAATGAAGTAAAGCTGAAGTATTGTGAGTGTGAAAAGTTTAAGTGGTTCCTGATTCAACCTCCATCCCCCTCTTAGTCACTTGTTTTTCATTACATTTCCAACAATTGGTATCAGAGAAAGATTCTCCTATCAGAGGCTTAACATCTTGAAAATAAATGTATGAGGAAATGAAAGTGTACAAGTTAGAGAAAGTTATCTAGAATGAAAAACTTGATCTACATGTGGCTATGGAGCAACTCAAGTGACTCAAGGAACAACTCACTCACTCTCTGAAGAAAAGAAAAGAATTCGCTATACGGATGAATGAAAATCTATACACAGAAGAAAGAATAGAAGACCTATGTAGAGAAAGAAGTTCAAAAGAAGCAGATGTAGCCATAGAAGATTTACTAGTAAGGAATTCTACTCTACAAGAAGAAGTAAGAAAATTGAAAAGAGAACAGGAAAGTCACTTGGTCAGGCTATGTGAAGTTATGGAACAAAAGAAAAAAGAAATAAATGAAAAAGAAATGGCAAATGAAGACATAAGACTACTTGCTACAAGATTAGAAGAAAAGACCAATGAAGTCTAGCAACTATCACAACATCAGGTAGATATGGTAAATTAGCTAGATGATGCAAATCATGGAATCACCAATCAAAAAGCATAAAATGATAGACTCCAGAATGAAGTTTTGAAAAGAAACTCAATGGAAGATGATTGAGGTCATCAGAAAGTATGAATCAATTGTATGAACAAAATATG
Organism: Cupressus sempervirens; assembly: GCA_028749045.1. Lineage (NCBI taxonomy): Eukaryota > Viridiplantae > Streptophyta > Pinopsida > Cupressales > Cupressaceae > Cupressus > Cupressus sempervirens. The sequence continues at coordinate 435,073,023 of CM053788.1, forward strand.
AATAGACCTAAAGGCACTACTAGCTTTAGATATACTAATCTAGGAGAATCATCACATCAAGGAGTACAAAAGAAAAAGAGGCCTACATGCAACAACTATGGAAAGATAGGTCATACATAAAATATTTGTTGGAGCAATACTTTGCAACCCAAGTTCAAAGGTCAATGCTATAACTACAACACATATGGACACAAGGCTAATGAATGTAGAACCAGATCAAATTTTGAAGGGAATTGCTTCACATGTCACAAGCATGGTCACAAATATTCAATGTGTAGATCAAATCAATGGAATTCAAATAATCAACACAATGGAACCAAACAAAGAGTATTTATAGGTTGGGACTACAACACATGGGGAAGATGTCATCAATATGGAGAATATGGTCACATTAGAATAAATTGTGTAAGAACTCATTTCAGGAAAAGAAATACTAATGTGAGATGTTATGTATGCAAAAAAGATAGGTCATTTGGAAAGAAATTGTATGCATAGAGCCACAAATATTTTGGTAGACAAAACAAAGGGAAATCCAAGATTGAAGAATACAGGACTTAGATGACTCTAAAATGGGTAAGGAAATTAGAGGAAAGAACAAGGCAAGCCAAAAAAGCTATTATCATGTATCCAAACCAATTAGTTGGTTGAAGCATCCACATCCAACTAAGTAGTCAAGGAGATGGCTAGAATTGAGAATTCAAGGAAGATTGTACATCAGTTCCATATATGCAAGAAAGAACAGTTCAAACCTTCATATTTATATGCACAAGGTTAAGCAAGGGAGCTATGTTCTAATTGAGTTACAACCCAATTTTAACTAAGTTGTCAATCATCTCTGAGTGAAGTCAAGTTAGAAACTAGTTCTAATTGAGTTGTTTGATAACTAATTCATGCCAACGATATTATTTCAAGACCTTTCTGAGTCATTTCACCAACCATTTTACAATGTATTAATGAGGCCCTAAAATTTTGAAAATTATCATAAAAGGAAAAATTATGTGTTTATTCTTTTACCTTGCATTCATAATTCAGATTGTGCAAAGCATTTTTGAGCCCCCAAGCAATCAAGAGAGAATTGTTGTTGGAATAGAAGTTATAGGAATGGTTATCTATTATTGGGTATTATTCATTCATCGAGCATTATGGCATCTAGTTCTAGCTCAAAACCAAAGAAGGATTCTGAGATGTTGTTGAAGAATTCCATGTGTGAAGCATTGAAATTCAAGCTTTACCCTATGATTGTTGAGTAGAAAGATCTATTGGAGCCCACTTAGCTATTTCTCCAAAGGTACTATTGATAAATGATATTAGATCATTCTATAATTGTACAATTGAGGAGTTAGGATTACTTGAGTTGAATGAGGCATACAATGCACTATGAAAAAATGGAATATTGAAGCCTAAACACATACATCTTGAAGTCAAGGGTTTGACTCACACCCTACATATGTCACAAAATTTCCAAGTAAAATGGTCAGATATGTTCTTAGTAGAGTTCATGACATGTCCTTCTAGCTTGAGAAACCTGTGAAGATCACTAAGAAGATGATTCACCAAGTTATAGGATATCCAATGTCTGATAGACCCAACACTACCAAAACCCTAGCTCATGGAAAGCTTGCTGAGAAAACCCTAGCAGAATGGGATGGTAGAGGTATGAAATTGAACAATGTAACTAACATCAAGATCAAATTTGGGATTGATGTCATAGCCCACAAGATCTATAGTTCAAGCAGGTTAAATAGTGTTCCTTGTGAGGTAGTTGACTTGGAATATAATGTGGTGAAGAATCACTTATCCTTCAACCTTGCCAAGTTGTATCTAATCCAAGTAGGCAAAAACATGGAAAGCATTTGAGCATCAAAGAAGAATGTATATAAGTTTGGCTTTCTTATTGTATGTTTATTTTTCTATGTGCAAAAGTTCTTTCCATCTAAAGGTAATGTAGTCTAGAGTAAGGACAGACCTGTATTATACCAAATCAATGATTTCATCAATGAGTTTGGAGAAAATTTTGATGGTATAATGGATGCATACTTTGATGTAGAATAGGTGCAAAATTCCTCAACACTTGGTTGAGCAGTATGCACAAGACCTTTGCTTCCTAGTTGACTATGATAACACTCACATTCAAGTAGACATATCAAGGACAACATGGTTAAAATCCCTTGTATATGAAGTGAACATTGATGAAACCAAAGATATCATTGAGGCTTGAGCAAGGATAACTTTAAGAAACCCCTCCTGAGAAAAATATGTAAAATTTTGACGAATTCAACATTTAATGTGAAGGAAAAACTCCTAATCGATGGCAATTTTTTTGTTTGAGGCAAAGCATAAAATTATTTTCTATTGGTGAAATTTTCCTTTCCATATCAAAATTTAATAATAATTGTGGAAAATTTTTATTTATTTTTTGCATGCAAATAAATGTAGGTGATATTTTTTGTTGGTCATAAAGATTTTTTAATGTAAAAGACGAATAAATTATTTTACATAGCACAAAATATTAATATAGTTGGCCAATTTGTCAGTTGCTACAGAGAGATTATTTTATTTTTTAGTGAATTTAATGACTCACAAGTGGGCCATGACACATGTCCCAAGTGTATAATGTAAAATGTACTTGTAGTCTACCAATCCAGTAAGATTCAATTAATAATGTGTCATTTCTTGTTGCCAACTTGTTCATCATCACATTGTATGTTATCATTTTTATCATGAAAGGAATTAATGTAGACCATCGATGTAAGATAAATCAATGGTCTTAACTCTATTTTGGGCCTAATTTTCAATGTTATAATAGAAATTCTAATTCTTCCCAAATTCAAGACACATGTCCAAAAGTCCAAAATATAAAATAGTTGGCTAAACAGGGGTAGTTGGAGACACGTGTCGATAAGATGGTAAGCAATGCTCGACCCTAGGGAAAATATCATTTTATTCTAAGGGAAAAATGACATGTCCAATAAGAAGACATTAGGTAAAGGATAATGAATATTTTTAAATAAATGTGTCCTAAATGTAGATTACATTGGTGATTGGATCAAGATTTGGGACAAATTATGTATAAACTAATGGGCGATTATCCTGGGATTTGGACCTAAATTATTTAATATCTTTTCAACTTTTTTGACCCCATGTGTAGGTTTTATTCACCAAATTATGATTTCATGAAGAGACAAAATTGCCAATTGGCAAAAAGTTGCCACTAAAAAAGTCATTGCCACTGAATGAGCCAGCTGATCCCAAAGCTACATAATTTGGCACATATGAGGAGGCCAAGACTAGGATATCTCTAGAAATAGAGATTCTTCAAGTTCTGAAGAGAGGATAGAAGAGGATGGGAACCATCAAGAAGAAACTAAATAAGAAGGATGGCCCTCTTATGTTCACAGAGGGAAAATGAGAAGATGAGGAAGAACAAGAACAAGAATAATGAGAAGAAGAAGAAGAGGAAGAAGAACCCCCAAAGAAGAAGGGGAAAGTGATCAAGACAATACCAAAGAAACCTACACCTAAGAAGGTAGCTACCCCTATGATAACCACTATAAGGAAATCCATAAGAAAATTGAAGATTTAGGATGATGATGATGAAGAAAACACTCCTATCATTCAACTAAAGAAGCCCCCACTATCCTTTGAGCGGAAATTGAAAAGATTGAGGGAAGGAAGTGGGATGGTAGTATTCAAGTATATAAAATATGAATCTAGAGTAAAGGAGGAGCAACAACAAATAGAGGATATTTTGGTAGAAAAAATGGCCAACTGGAAATATGATCCAAATGAGCTAAAAAGCCAAACTCTAGAATTCCTACTCAAGGTTGTAATGCAAAGATGGACAAATGTTGTGAAAATAGAAAGGGACATCAGAGAAAAAACTTTGAATAGTATCATGCCACACTTCATAAAAGAAGAAATAAATGAGGTCATGACTATCCATGAAAACATGTAGACTCCTCGATTCAAGGCATTACAAATTTTGTCTAATAATATTGAAGATGTTGTTTAGTCCACAACAAAGTTGTGGAAAACCATTTTTGAGGAAGAGAATAAGATAGAAAAAGATGAAGAGCCATATGTAAAGACTATAGAAGAGTTAGATACAAAAATGATGGCAGGTACTATGATTGCCTCTCTACCCTCCATTCTAAGCCAAGCCATTGCTTCATCAAGTATAGAGAAGATAGAGAAGGAGAAACAAAGTCCTACATCCACCCAAATAGAAACCAAGTAACAGTCTCTGACTACCTTTGGGCCAAGTTTAATGAGCAGAAATTAGAAAAGGATGAGGACAAGGTCGACAAAGGAGGAAGAGAAGAACATAAGAGTCAACCAAGTGGAGAAGAGAAGAAGGATAAAGATAAAGACAAAGAAATCATAGTTTCTTCAAGAAAGGAAAAGGTTCTTGATGAAATTGACCTAGATACCGAAATTATGATTCCAATTTGGGATCAATCCAATCTCTTTGTTGAACATGTGGAGATTTTAAGTGAACTATGGAGGAAGAGAGGACAACAGAGGAAACTAAAAGAAGAAATGGACAAAGGAAAGGTTCTTGAAGACATCAATGACATATTTTTTGATATAATGAAAATTGAGGTAAATATAAGGCCCCTATTATTGAGAAATAAATTGATATTGTACATTAATTCAATAAGGATATAGATCGCTAGGATAAAATTTTGCAAAGAGCAGAAAGAAAATTTGAAAATAAAGTATTTGTGAGTGTAGCTAAGAAAATTGTTATTCATCAAGTGGAATTGTCCACTCTCATTGGTACATTAGAGGAGTTGTAAATAATGTTGTCTCTTTAGTTAAAAAATAGTGTGATACCTCAATTTTCACCAAGGAAATAAAGAAAAAATTAACTAAAATTGATGAAGAATTGAAGAACATTGCTAGTTAGTTAGCACTTGACCCGAGTTCCAGATTCAATAATTTTATGAAGGTCAAATTTTTGATAGATTTGTAGGAAGAGTGACTAGGGGGAAGCCAAAATTAGGAAAATAGTATCAAACATTCAAAATATGATACTTCCTCACATGTATGTGATGCATAAACATCTTGCACATGCAAAGACACTAGTTCATGACACAAACTTCTCAGTTATAGATATCAAGATGGAGTTATCACTTGAACTTCATATTGAACTACACATTTTGAAGGTATCGCAAGAAAACTAGGATAAAACTATGTCTTTAATTTTGAAGGTGCATAATGATGTCCTCAATCATTTTGGTATAACCTTGTAAAGATATGTTTATGATATTTGTAACAAAAACAAGGGGGAAAATATAGTAGATAATATACAAGAGGGAAAATATAGAGAAAAATGTATAGAAGAATATGTATAAGGAAAATTTATATGAAGCAGATGATCAAATGTATAGATAAAGAAAAACATTTTTGAAAAATCCAAAATTCAATTCAGTTGTCAATGAGCCACAGCTTTAGTTCAAACTGAGTTGCAAAACCAAGCACATGAAAATGAGGAGTTTGACAAAAAAAATTTGATTAAGAGATTTTTTATTGGGAGTTTGATAGAAAATTTTTTATTAAGAGCTTTTTTACTGTTGATAAAACTACACAAGATAAGTTTTTTTGTCACTAATGCCAAGGGGGCAATTGTTGACCCTGTCATAAGACATATTGTCAATTAGTGACAAAATACTTAAGTCATCTAGGAAGGTTGGTTAATACTACAATCAAGCTTTCCATCAGACAACAGATTTCAGTGTAGCCTGAGTAATTCAACGATATACTGTATTAACTGAGCTCATAGTATAAATCAAGTTATTAGTGTTATCAGTGTGACCCAGGCTCCTCATGTGAACCGAATTCACAATCCTCATTGAGTTCATAGTATGAACTAGGATACTAGTTCAAGTCAGTATTCTCAAGTGTCACTCAAGGGCTAAAGTGTTACCCAAGCATCCAGTGCTACCCGAGTGCCTAAGTATCACTCGAGCTCACTATATTGCTCGAGCATCAATACAACACAAAAATGCACAGTGAGACCCAAGCATCAACATTTTCCTAACTTAAAGGTATAAGAAGGTTATTATGAAGATATTTCTTGTGTAGTCAACTTGGTATGAAGTTATTGTTTGATAGATATATAAAGAAGGAAAATTAGTTTGTCTAAGGTTTGATATATGAACATGTCAAGATAAGAAGCGAATATGGAGAAGATTGAGTGAACAGGCTACAAAGAAGTATAAAGGGAAAAGAAGAGACATATCTATCATAGTTGGAAGATTATATTATTTAAAGGATCTATTTTAGTAAATAGAGTTGCAAAGAAAAGATCAACTATTGATTAATCCTAATAGGTGTATTAGTCAAATCCTCTAACCGAGTGGACCTAAAAGTCCTTTGTTATATCTCTTGACAGAGTACATATTTCATTGTATTGTAAAATCCTTTTACAAGGTGGACCTAACAGTCCTTCATACTCATAATAGAGTAGATCACTAGAAGTTATCAATTGTAAGCCTTAACATGCTAACTTTATTACTGTAGTAGTGAAGCATTGTGGGTACCATCCCTACCCTAGTTTTACCTTCTCCTTGGAGGGTTTCTTGGTTAACAAATATTGTGTCAAGTGTGTTATGGTGTTGATTTTTTTATTTCTTTTTGTTCATGCATGGAAGTAGATTAGATAATATAATGAGGTAAAGATGAAGTATTCTAAGTGTGAAAAGTTTAAGTGGTTCTTGATTCACCCCCCGCCCTCACCCCTCTCATTCACTTGTTTGTCATTACATTTCCAACAGGAATATCTCAGTGTGTATCCCAAGATTTGTATTTCTTAGAAACCCCATTATCTCTATTGAAAGCTATTAAGATTTAGACTATAGAAAATTACTGGTGGAAAGAAATTGAAGTAGAGAAGATTATTGAAAAACTCAAGAAGTGCGAGTGGTGGGGACACACTAAGAAGGATTGTGTGGGAGACCAAAAATCAAAATGTCAAGAGGAGAATCTAATGGAAAAAAAACTTTCTAAGATGGTGGGTCAATGGGAAAATTATGGGTTGGATGATTCAAATGCATGTGTGACTGCGATTGATATTGATGCTCTCACTCATTAGCTAGATAAGAGTGGTGAGTTCTCTTGTGCTACCAAAAGTTTAGCAAATAAGCTAGGAATGAGAAATGTCTATGTTTTTCAAAGTATTAAAGACATTATTCAAATGGGATTACAACTAACTCTAAAACCTAAAACTCATGATAAAACAATGGAAAATGAGGTGGCATATCTTTTTCTTGATGAGGGTGATGTGTAATAATTGGATGGTGGTCTTCCTAGTATGGTGTTAGGGTTAGCGATGGTGAGTGATCAGACTACTAAGATAAATCTTGGCATAAAGCATGATCTTTTTCATATTTCTACAATGGATGGTGTCCCTCCTTTGTCATTTGGGGAGGACTTTTTCTCTAAAATAGAAGAGGCCTAAAAAGGGAAGGTTTGGAGGATATTGTAGAGGGTACAAATGAGAACTTAAAAGATATTCACATGTCCTTAGTAAAATAAATGATAGATGAAATGGAGGATAAAGATGATGGGAGAGGAGAGATCTCTAACTACAAGTCATTTGAGGATTATCTAGGGTTGTTTGAATCTATTAAGATGAAGAAACCTAGTATTATCAGTTAGTCAAAGTCAAAAACTCAAAGGGCTCTTCCAGAAGGCCAAAAAATAGGGGCAAGAAGATAGTACAATATCATTTTGAGGATGAAGGAAACATGAAGGGGTGGAATACGCTCAAATCTAGAATAGACTTTTTCTCTCTTGGGTTGCCATGAATTTCCTTACATAGAAGATTAGGGGTTGCAATGCCCCCAAAAAAAAGTCACTTGATCAAAAGGGGTTTTGATCATGCAACATCAGATGTTGTTTTTTTGCAGCAAATAAAGCTACATAAATAATGTGTGGTTAAGTTCTTTAGAGTGCTTAGGCAAAGGTGCATTGGTTTCTTTATAGAGGCAAAGGGTGCATCTAATATTCTGTAGGGCCTTTAGATTCCTATAATAAAAAAAGGTGGAAGTATCCTCACAAACCCAACAGTAACAACTGGTAGATTTAAGTTTGTTGCTAAAAAACTTCTCCAATTTTCTTTTTAATGTTTATAGTCCCACTAAAACTTAAGAGGAAAGAGATATTTGGGAAGCTATTTCTAGGTTATTGTTAGGGTTGTAGCTAGGTCCAATGATTGTTCCAAAGCATTTTATTGTCACTCTAGAACTCTCTAAGAAAATTGAGGGGTGGGAAAATTTAATCGTGCCCAACTTAACTTTCAAAATTTTGTAACAAATAATGACCTTTGGGAAGTAAAGACAAAATATGGCTCTTTTACATGGAAAAATAGAAGAAAGGTCTTCTTTAGCATTTTTTAATGACTTGATACATTCCCTTTGGTGGTAGAATGAGATTCGTTTCCTTCGGGTTTCAAATCTCTAATTTTGGAGTACCCAGGCTTTGATCACTTTCCAATTTTGTTGGTGATTATAAAGGACTCAATACCAATAACATGACCTTTCAAGATGGAAAACATGTGGTTTAGGGGAAAGAGCCTTATTGAAATGGTTTCAAATTAGTGGATGTAGCTTGCTCAAGGGAATACTAAAACAAGATTTCAATTTTTCAAAAAGTTGCAATTTATTAAAGTAAACCTTTCAAAATGGAATAGGGAGCATTTCAAAGACATTTTTTTAAAAAAAAGGAATTTTTTGGATGAACATGTGGCTCTTGGATCCAAGGTGAAGAACAATGGTATGGATGAAGCCAATTTAGTAATTGAGAAGGATTGCATGGCTCAATATAGCGAGATTCTTCAATGGGAGGTATTCTATTGGAGGTAGAAGTCAAGGGAGGTTTGGTTTAAATAAGGTGATAAGAAATTTTATATATATATAGCTTAGTTGGCAATGAGGTATATCAACATGACTCATATATGTTGGAATTATTTAGAATAATTGAGGGGGGGGGGGGGGGGTGGGGGTGGTGAATCAGTTATCCAAGGTCCAAATGTACAAATAAAACTTTTCTATTCTTAATAGATTCATATCCATAAAGCCATAACATGCATGCATCCATTAGATCATACAATTCCTTAATTTAGTAGATCAAGTCCTCAATCAAAATAACTTTGTAGAAATGTAAACATGAAATGCTACAAACTCATTTGAAGTGATGCCCTATGAAAGGCCAACCCTGTTAAAGGTCACAATACACACTGTTAAATGTGACCTGGTTAAAGGATTTCGATCACCCTATTAGGAGTGAGTCTTGTTAGATGACTTTAGAAGATTCCATTAGAATATCACCTGATTAAAGGATTTATAAATGATTTTTAGGTCAACCTTAATCCAAAGGATTTATCCACATTGGTATAGTTTTTAGAAAGTAATAGCAAGACTTGATCTGATCAAACTTACAACTAACTTGCAGATTACAGATCTTTGGTTTAGTCCTCCACTCTTCTTGGAATTCATGCTCTTTAGCTCTGACAACTTGTTCACCCTTCAAGAATTCATTCTCTTAATCCTTTTTGCTTTGTATGCCAACTACGGTGTCTTCTATTTGGCCACTAGATGAAGCAACACCCTAGACTTCTTATCTTCCTTAGGTTCTCACACCTAACAACCTTTTATTCTAGCTTTCTATCTCTATAAATAGAGAATTTAGATCTTTTTCCACTTAAACACAATCATTCATTCTAGGGTTAGGTAAGATTCAATGAATCTACCCACTTTTCCATTTTAGTCCCTCTAGAAAATTCTTCTATAGTCTTCCTTGAATTTGCCTCAAAATAGTTTACCCCTTAAATTCGGTGCCACCAGCTCATCAAGCTTATCTTCCATATGTTTCACAAAATTCAAGAAATCAAATTAGTCAGCTTAGATTCATCAAACGTTCAATTTAACACTTTTTTTGTCACTTGAAACTTACAATATTCTATCACTCATCCAATACTAGTTCACTCCATACACACTAAAATTTACTAATGCTCGGCATCAACTAAACTTTACTCGGCTTCCACTTTTTTTCTTCTTTGCTTGGCACCTATTGATTTGCACTTGGCTTCTACAATTTTCTGCTCGACTTGAACTAAATTTTCTCAGCTTCCACTGTTTACTCAGTCTAGGTTGGCAAACACATTCCTTTCCTTGATCTTCTTCTAGTCTTTGCTTGAGTAACCTTTCATTTTAGATTTGAAGTAGATAAACAATATAATATAATATCAATGTCTTAATTTTTCTTAGTGCTCTTTTTATACACTAAATAACTCAACCCCTCTCTAGGTGCTCTTGTTACCTTCTCTTTTCAAATCCTCTTCATCAATCAACCAAATGATAGCATTCAAACTAGAAAGAAATTATCTCACCAACAAGTAATAAGTTTGACATTATTAACAAAATAATGATTGTTCCATGATAGGTTCTGTATTTCAAACATTCTCTTTTCAACAATCTCCCTCTTTGGAATTGATGGAAAGCCAATACCAATAACATTACCAAAAAGAAAATTAATATCTTTGAAATTTATCCCTCTATCAGTAAATGTCCTTCCTCTATAGAGGGTAATGTAAGCTTTTTCAATCTCCTTCAATGTATCTTCTCCCTCTTTAGGAATATATCCCTCTTTAGAATACCTCTCCTTCTTTCTTTCTTATATCTCCCTCTTTCACAACAATGCCAAAGACTTGTCATCTTTTCATGCAAATATAATTAATTTAGGTTCTCCCTTTGTCACCTCACATGTGACTGTAAATCTTCTAATTCAACTCCTCAATTACTTTAGGTAGCGCCAAAAGTAAGATTCACTGCATCAAGTTGCAAGATACAACATTCAACTTAGTTGATGTAGGGCTCTTCTCATGCTTCTAAAGTAGCTTTGGATAGGGGTATCACCCCTAGTTTACCTCTAAGATATTCATGTGCATCCTTAGGTAAAGTGTTTATGAATATAACAACTATCTATTCTTTTGTATTTACATATTTCATTCTCACTTCTTTGTCTTGAACTAGCCCTCTCAAGTAATGATACTTGATTGCAATGTGATTTTTCTTTATGTGCATTATAGAGTTCTTTGATATGTTTATATCACTTGTATTATCACAATAAAATACCACAAGTTCAGTAATTTATTCCTTCATTCCTTTTAGTAGTTGTTTGATCCATACCACATATGTACAATTTACTACGGTAGCCACATATTCAGCTTCAACAGTAGATTGAGATACAATTTTATTTCTTATTGGTCTAGGTGACTGATCTCTTTCCTAAGAAAAATTCTCCATCACTTTTACTCTTTTTTTCATCAATTTTTCCAGCCCAATCAACATCTATATAGGCTCTCAACTCAAACTTATCATTTTTCTTGTAGTACAGACCATAATCTTTTGTTCCTTTCAAATATCTCATAATTCTCTTAATAGCCATCAAATGATTCTCCTTAGGATTTGCAAAAAACCTGACAACAATCCCAACAACCAATGCAATGTTAGATCTACAATGTACTACATATTGCAACTTGTCAATATTGCAACTTCTCAATCATTAAACCTATACAATGTTTGATTCACTTTAGCAGAATCATCAGTCTTTGGAAGTTTATGTCTTGTGACCATAGGAGTGCTAACTAGTTTTGAATCCTCCATACAAAAAAATTTAAGTATTTCATTTACATACTTAGACTAAGTGATGTAAATACTATATTTCATTTGATATACTTGCAAACCAACAAAGAACTTTATCTCTCCAAACATAGACATCTGAAATTCTTTCTTGATTTCATTTGCAATTTTTTTGCATAATGCATTTTGTCCTCCAAATATGATATCATCAACAAAAAAATTAGCTAGTGAAATACCTTTACCTCCTTCTATCTTCAAATATAGATTGTTGTTATCATCAGTCTTTTCAAAACCAATCTTCATAAGATAATTTTGAAGCCTCTCATACCATGTTCTTGGGACTTTCTTTAAACCATATAAAGCTTTGTGTACTCTATATACCATGTTCTTGTTGTTTGGATCAACAAATCCTTCAAGTTGTTCTATGTACACCTCTTCTTCTAGTATACCATTCAGAAACACTAACTTCATATCCTTTTGATAGACTTTGAAACCTTTGTAGACAGAGTAAGAAAGAAGAGTTCTTACCCCTTCCAATCTTGCAACTGGGGCAAATGTCTCTCCATAGTCAATTCCTTCTTTTTGTGCATACCCCTGGCAAACTAATCTTGCCTTATTCCTTGTGACTTCACCATTCTCATCCAATTTTTTTTTGTGCACCCACTTGGTTCCAATTACATTGTTGTTCTCGGTTCTGGGTACTAGAGTCCATGTTTTGTTCTTCTCAATCTAATCAATCTCTTCTTTCATGGCTTTACTCCAGTCTTCATTCTCAATGCATCCTTCATTGACTTAGGCTTATGCATGCCCAAAAAACATGTATCACTTCTTAATATATTTCTTTTCATTAGTCTAGCATCTTTATCTCCAATAATTTGTTCAGCAGGGTGATATCTCTTGACATACTTTAACAATCTTGGTTCTTCTCTTCTTTCTTCTATGGGTCTATCAACTTCAGAACCACTGTGTACCTCTCTATTAGGTAAATTGGCATTCCTTTAATGTACAATGATCTCAGAATTAGAATGTACCTCAACTTATATTTGTAACTTGGTTCCTAAATTCAAATCAGTTCTTGGATGTATCTAAACATCCATTGTATCTGACTCAGTAGGCACTAATACCTTTTGTTGCTAATTTACAACTTGGTTCACAACACCTTCATCAGTAGGCATATCTTCATAAAAGTACACAAAGGATTTATATTCTTTAGGTTCCTTCATAGGTTCAGCTTCATGTACCTCTATATATTCAAAAAACTTCATATTTACACTTTTCACAACTTTGTTAGTATTAGTATTTAAATACTTATAATATTTTCTTCTTGTGGAATAACCAAAGAATATACCTTCTTCACTTTTTGCATCAAATTTACTGTTCCTATAATCCTTAAGAATATAACACTTACTTTCAAATACCTTAAAATGTTTTACATTGGGTGAGTATCCATACCATAGTTCAAAAGGTGTGGAGTTAGTACCTTTATTGACTTGTACTCGGTTCAAGGTATAGATAGCGGTACTTACAGCTTCTCTCCGGTATTTCAAAGCAACATGCTTCTCCATCATTAGTGTTCTAGCATAGTCCATTATTGATATGTTCCTCCTTTCAACAATCTCATTCTGTAGAGAGGTCCTAGGTGTAGAAGTTTGTCTTTTGATTTCGCTATCATTACAAAATATCTCAAACTCATTTAAACTCTCCACCTCTATTAGATCTTAGACATTTCAAACTTTTGTCAGTCTCCTTTTCAACTCTTGCCAAGTACCACTTAAACATTTGAAAAATATCATATTTTTGTTTCAGAAACATAACTGTCATCATCCTACAATAATCATCAACAAATAGGATAATGTACTTGTCACCTTTGTAGCTTTACACATCATTTGATCTGCACAAATTAGTATGAACTAATTCTGAAATTTATTTGGAGGTATGAGTCTTACTTTTAAAACTAGATTATGTCATCTTGCCTAACTGACATTGTTTGCAAATCACATTCTCAGGTTTCTTCAGTTTTGCAAACCTCTGATTCTTTTCATGTTACTAATACTAACTAAGTTATCGAAGTTAACATGACATAGCCTCTTGTGCCATAGCCACACATCATCAAATTCTACAACAAGACAAGTAGCATCAATCATTTCAAGATAAAATGGATTTTCTCTAGTCTAATCTCCATTTTCAATTAGTTTTCCATCAGTGTCATAGATATTTTCCTTCTTGTTCTCAAATTCAAATTTTCAACCTAAACTATTTAGTTGTGTTACACTCAACAAATTATAGTTAAGTCCTTCTACATAGTAAGCATTGTCACACATAGTTTTTTTTGTCAATTTTATTGATCCTTTACCTTTTATCAAATAGGGTGCATCATTACCAAATCTAACACTATTTTCATTGTAGTAATCAAGGGTAATGAACTTACTTTTGTCTCCAAACAAGTGATGTGAACATCCACTACCAATGATCCATCTATCACTTTTGTTCACATAAGACACTAATGTAGTTGCCTCATCCTTATCAAAATCATCTTTCATAGCAATATACACAACTTTATCATCATGGTCATCAAATTCATCTTTTGTTTCCTCTTCAGTAATGTAGCAAAACTTATTTCCTTTGTCTTTATAATTTTTGTTCTTTTCATCTCTTTTACTTCTGTATTTTTCTTCATTATTGTTTTTCTTCTTCTTTGGACACTTAGCATCAATATGACCAATCTCATTACAATTTTAACACATGATAGGTATCTTACCTATATATTTCCCTTTGCCTCTATGAAATCTCCTCACCAACAATGCTTCAAGCTCTTCTACATCATCTTCATGAGTATCACTATCACTAGAAACATGCTTGACCTTTTTCTTTTTCTCTTTAGGTTCTTTTAATATTAGTTTAGCTTTGAAAGAAGATTAAACATTTTCAGTTTTGAAATTATCAAAATTAGAGAGTTCAAAAGCAACGAGTCTACCCATTAGTCCTTCAAGGGTCAGATTACTACCAGGAAGACACTTTAATTCTTGTATGCTAGAGACTTTAATAGCATATATAGGTAGTAGGGTTCTCAGTACTTTGTTGATCACAGTCTCATCTTCAATGACACCATTTTCTCCTCTTATAGCATTCACAATATATTTGATTCTTGACCAATAATGGACAATAGTCTCACCTGCTTGCATTCTCATGTCATCAAGCTTTCCTCTTGGACTTTCAACTTTGGCTCTCAAAAAAAAATTATCTCCTCCATAAATTTTTTGTATAGCATCTCACTTCTTCTTTGCAGTATCACATATGTTGATGTCATCAAACTCTAATAAGCTTAGGGTGGAGAAAAGCTCTAACATTGTTTGATTGTGTTCTTTCTTCTTTTTCAAATCATCAGTAGTAAGGGCTCTAGTAGGATCAACATGATCAGTGGTGATGGTTGACTCAGCATAATCTCCAAGTCCTCCTAGGTGTAGCTTCATCAAACTTTTCCATGCAAGAAAGCTTTCCTTATTCAGTTTTGGCACCTCCTTTCTATACATCTTGATCTTTAGCTATTAGTACCTTCAAACTATTTTCTCACAAGCACTAGTGCTCTAATACCAATTGTTGGAATTATTTATAATAATTGAGAGGTGGGTGAATCAGTTATCCAAGGTCCAAATGTATAAATAAAACTTTTAAGTTCTTAATAGATTCATATACATAAAACCATAACATGCATGCATCCATTAAATCATACAATTTCTTAACTTTGTAGGTCACTTTCCTAGGTCAAAATAACTTTGCAAAAATATAAAAATAATATTTTACAAACTCATTCACACAATTTGACACAAGGATTTTATGTGGAAACCCAATTTGGAAAAAAACACCAGTAACATGCCACCAAATTTCACTCTTCTAAAGTGATACCCTGTGAAAGGCCAACCATGTTAAAGGTTATAATACACATTGTTAAATGTGGTCTGGTTAAAGGATTTTAATCGTCCTTTTAAGAGTGAGCCTTGTTAAAGACTTTAGAACATTTCATAAGAATGTCACCAGGTTAAAGGATTTACAAATGAATGTTAGCTTGACCTTAATCCAAAGGATTTATCCACACTAGTATAGTTGTTAGAAAGTAACAACAGGACTTGATCTGATAAAACTTACAACTCACTTGCAAATTATAGATGTTTGGTTCAATCCTCCATTATACTTGACATTCATACTCTTTAGCTCTGACAGCTTGTTCACCCTTCAAGAATTCATCCTCTTAAGCCTTCTTGATTTGTATGCCTACTACAGTTTCTTTTGTTCGGCCACTAAATAAAGCAACACCTTAGACTTATTCTCTTAGGTTCTTGCACATGACAACCTTTGCTTCTATTCTGCTATCTCTATAAATAGAGAATTTAGATCTTTTTCTGCTTAACCAAAAATATCCATTCTAAGGTTAGGTAAGATTTAATGAATCTACCCACTTTTCCATTTTAGTCCCTTTAGAAACTTCTTCTACAATCTTCCTTGAATTTGACTCAAAATTATTTACCTTGAATTTTGTGCCACCATTTCATCAAGCTTATCTTTCACATGCTTCACATAATTCAAGAAATCAAATTAGTCATCTCAGATTCATCAAGTCTTTGATTTAACACTTTTTATTGTCACTCAGCACTTACAGTATTCTATCACTCGGCCAATACTAGTTCAATCGGCACACACTAAAGTTTATTTATGCTCGACATCAAGTAAACTTTACTCAACTTCCACTATTTTTCTTCTTTTCTTGGCAACTATTTCTTTTCACTTAGCTTCTATTATTTTCTACTCGACTTGAACTAAATTTTCTCAGCTTGCACTATTTACTTGGTCAACCTTAGCAAACACATTTCTTTCCTTGATCTTCTTCTAGTCTTTTCTTGAGTACTCTTTCATTTTAGACTTGAAGTAGATAAAAAATACACTATAGTATCAATTTCTTACCTAGTCTTAGTGTTCCTTTTATACACTAAATAACTCAACCTTCTCTAGTTGCTCTTGTTATCTTCTCTTTTAAAATCCTCTTCATCAATCAATGAAATGATAGCATTCAAACCAAAAAGTAATTATCTCACTAGAAAGTAGTAGGTTTGACATCATTGACAAAATAATGATTGTTCCATGATAGGTTCTATACTTCAAACAATCTCTTTTCAACAATATAATCAAGGGCTAAGATGGTTTGGTCATCAAGGACATGGACATGATCAACAAGGGAGTTGTGGAATACTTTGTAGAATGATAGGCATGTGGAGGTATTAAGTGTGATTTTGAAATTTTTCTCAAATGATGCCAACATGATGCTAGCATAATTGGTTAGAATGAAGGTTTTTTTTAGTTTAAATGGTGACAAGGCACCATGAACCAAATGGTTTTGAGGCTTTCTTTTATTAGAATTTTTGGGACAAATCAAAATTAAGTTTCTAGAGGCAGTGGAAGAATCTAGATCTAAAGGTTTTTTTTTAATGACTTCAATAACATGATTCTTTTTCTCATTTTAGAAAAGAAAAAATATGAGTCCTTTGATGACTTTTAGCCCATTTCCCTCTGTAATGCATATTAAAAGAATATTACAAAGGTTTTTGCTAATAAATTGAAGAAGGTGTTGCATAAATTCATGTCCCCTTAAAAAAGGGTTTTTACTCCCAATAGATTGATTATGGATAGTATCATTGTAGCCCATGAAGCACTTCATTCGATTATATCTTATAGACATAGAAATATGTTGAGATTAAATGTGAGAAAGGCTTATGACCAACTTGATAGATAATTTTTTATTGTGGTCATAAAGAAATTAGAGTTTATTGGATTAAGGGGATGATTCAATCTTACAAGAATATATTGTGCTCAACGAGATCCCTTGAATTTTTTTCAAACAATTAGAGGCATTCAGTAGGGGAACCTAATTACTTCATTTCTTTACATTCTCTTGTTAGAGGTGTTGGGAAAAATGATTTCCAAGAATAGATTGCAAGGGCTATGAAAATAAGTTGAAATTATAAGAGGCTTGGAGCCTTTATCCCATTCTCAATTCACATATGATAGCAATCAGATGGGGGAGGCCTCAATGAGGGAGGAATTCATGATGAAGAGAGTGTTGAACACATATATTCAAGCTATGAGGTAGTGTTTCAACTAGAAAAAGTATAATATTTTATTCTTGAACACATAATTTTGTTCACAAAGGAAGATAGCAAGAGTATTTGGTGTCAAGATAGGTAACCTTCCATTAAGACCACTCGAGACCCCTCTTTTCTATGGTGATAATCTTTCTTATTTGTGGAATGAATTGATTGATGGTTACATCAAGAAGATGGAGGGGAGGAATAGTAGATGGTTAACTCTAGAAAGGATAACTTTAATGCTTAATATAGTTATCTTGGCTATGCCTTTGTTTTTTATGGGACTCCTTAGAATTCCCTCCAAAGTGCTCAGAGTTATTTGGTAGAGTTTGCGTAAGTCTTTTTGGAGTGTGGGTAAGGAACATGGAAAAATTTCTCTTCTTGTATGGGATTTTATTTATAACTAAAAGAGTGGAGTTGGGGCTGACATGCTTGTAAATGTTGAAATAACCCTCAAGATTTTGCTAAGGCTCGTATTCAAGCTTCTCATCCTTTTGATCCTTCCTTAAATCAACCTATATCTATAGAGGAAGTTAATACTACTAATGAGATAGATAAACGTGATACTCATATTTTGGATTCTATTTCTATAAATTTTGATGAAGAAGATACATTAAATGTTGATGAACATGAGATTATTGATCATGATGTCAATTTTTCTAACATGCATTCTACACAAATTTCACTTACATCTAGGCTTGAGCATAGAAACTCTCAAGGGGGTCCCTCTTTAGACTTAGCTATTGTTCCTATTGTGTTGGATTTTTTTCCTCTTACAAATTGTCCAGCTTCTCTACATACTACTTACCAAGGTTGGGAAGGAGGGCAATGCGCTTGAATAAGTTCTCTAGCATAGTATATTGTTTTGTATTTTCCTATTGTGATATTTGTCCCTCATACGCTTCTTTTTATATGTCTGTTTAGATTTCTTTAGATGACCTTGTTGTTGGAATTTTTTAGAATAACTAAGAGGGGGGTGAATCAGCTATCCAAGGTCCATATGTACACATAAAACTTTTTGCAACTTAGTGAACCCATATCTATAAAACATATTCATTATATGTGCATCCATTAGATCATACAATTACTCAAACTTTGTAGGTTACTGTCAAATCAACTTTGCAGAAACGTAAGCATGAAACATTACAAATTCAATAACACATTTGACATAATGATTTTATGTGGAAACCCAATTTGGAAAAAACCACCAATAACATGCTACTCATTTTCACTCTTTTGAAGTGATATCTTGTGAAAGGCCAACCATGTTTAAGGTTACAATGCACACTGTTAAATGTGACCTAGTTAGAGGATTTCAATCACCCTCTTAGGAGTAAGCTTTGTTAAAGAAATTTAGATCATTCACTTGGAATTTCACTCAGTCAAAGGATTTACAAATGATTTTTAGGTCAACCCTAATCCAAATAATTTACCCTAGATTGATACAATGATTAGAAAGTAATAGTAAGGCTTGATCTAATAACAACTTACAACTCACTTTGCATATTATAGATCTTTGTTTTAGTCTTTCATTCTTCTTGGTTTTCACACATTTCAACTATGATAGGTTGTCCACCCTTCAAGCATCCATACCCTTAAGCCTTCTTTCTTTTCTTGCCAATAGAAATCTCTTTTCTTTGGTCACTAAATGAAACAATACCTTAGACTCCTTGTCTTCCTTAGGTTCTCACACATGACAACCTTTGATTCTAAGTAGCCATCTCTATAAATAGAAAATTTAGATCTTTTATCATTCATTCTCTATCATCTATTTTAGAGTTAGGTAGGATTTAATGAATCTACCCATCTTTTCATTTTATTTCCTTCTAGAAAGTTCTCCTTCAATCCTCTTTGAATTCACCTCAAAATGGTTCATCTTGAGTTTTGTGCCACCAACTCATCAAGCTTATCTTGAACATGGTTGACATAATCCAAGAAATCAAAATTGTCAGCTCAGATTCATTGAATTCATGATCTTGCTCATAATGATGAGACTCGACATTAACTTTTTTCTAATGCTCGACACATGTTGCATTGCTCAACATCCACTATCAAATCACTCGACACAAACTAAAGTTTATTGGTGCTCGAAATCAACTAAAATTTACTCGGCTAACTCTGTATCACTTGGCATACACTAAAATTTGACTTTTCTTGGCTTCAACTAAATCTTTTCTCATCTTACACTAAATTTTCTTGACACCTAGTGTGTAGATTATTAATTTGGTAGACACAATTCATTTTACTTGTTCTTCTAAACTTAATCAATGTATCCATCTGTTGTAACCTTAAGTAGATAATCAATGCACTATAATATCACTATCTTAATTGACCTTTGTACTCCTTTTCCATAGCATAACTCAAACTTTCCTCTGGGTTCTATTGTTACCTATTTGATCAAATCCTCTTCATTTATCAAACAAATGATAGTACTCAATGTTGGCATTATGTTGCATTTGTCATTAGTGACAACGCTTATTCAATTCTATATGGTTACCAAGCTTGTCACTCATTCTATAGTTTATACTAAGTATTCAATGGTTGCCAAGTAAGTTCATCAGTTAAGCAGTTCAGATCGAGCATTTGTAAAGCTACCAAGTGAGTGTGTATTCTACCAGTGTTTACCAAGCCTACAATGTTCACCGAGCAGATAGTGGTCACCAAGCTTCACAGTGTCTACCGAGTCATCAATTTGTGTGATGAGAAAGCAGTGTCTACCAAGTGATGGATGTGTAGTATTAATCGAGTGAAAGAAAATTAAACAAATGATTCAGTATCAACCGAGTAACACTATATCTATCGAGTCTCCAATGGTCACCAAGTTTGAAGCTACATTGTGTGATTAGTATGGATCAAGCTTCTACTTCAACTGAGTGCATGACAATGTTGAGTAATGCAGTGGATGCCAAGTATTAGAAGTTCACCAAGCCATCTTATAGAACTCGAGTTTGTACTATTTGGCTAACTTAGTAATATTTTGTTCACTTATGTTTTAGCCGACCTTATAATTGTAAATATTGGAATGGTATATATGTAATGTATTGTATCATTTGCAATATATGCATGAGAGTATCAAGCAATGGATATGTAATGTTTTGAAGAGTGAATGCAAATCAGTAGTAGAGTAGAGTATTCAGTAAGGTCTACAAGGAGCAGTAAAGTTATATCAATCACAAGAGGTGATATGTACTTCAAGGATCTATTCAACAATCAAGTTGTAAGTCAATTACACTGTTTCATCTTGATAGGTGAATAAATTTTCTAAATCCTTTAACAAGGTAGACTTAATAGCCTTCTTTTAAATCTCTTAAAAGAGTGCATACTTCATTGTATGTTTGTAAAACCTCTAGTAAGGTGGATCTAGCAGTCCAAATTACTCTTAACAAGGCAGATCATCAGAAGTGGTCAATGTAAGCCCTAACAGGCCAACTTTATGTTACAGTAGTAAAGTTTTCTATGTATCATCTCCACCCCAATTTTACTTTCTATTTGAAAGGTTTTTGGGTCACCAAAATACTATGTTCATGTGTAATGAATGTTTATCTTTTCTCATGCATGCAGAAGATTAAATGAATGAATGATGAATGGATCAAGTGATGAATTAATTTAAAGCTTTTAAGGTTACTAATTCACCCCTCCCCTCTCAGTAACCTAGCTAGTCTTGATTATTTCCAACAATTAGAATCTGAGCATTGTGGTTCTCAAAATAAAATTTGGTAGCTTGAGCAAAGATCAAGGACAATGGAGAGATTCAGACTTGACAAAGCTATTGACAATGAGAAGCTAGATGTGGAGATGGCCATAGCTCAACTCAAGGAAGCAAAAAAGCATCTTTCCCAATCCCTGAAAAAGAAGGAAGGAACTTGTAAAATAAATGAATGACCACCAGTATGTTGAAGAAAAGATTGAAGACTTTTTCACTTCAAGTAGCTCAGATGAAGCAAATGAGGCAATCAAAGAGCTCTTAGAAAAGAATGGCTCTTTGTAAGAAGATGTAACAAAATTGAAAAGAGAATAGGAAATTCAATCAATAAGAATGTGTGAAATCTTAGAACAAAGGAATAAGGCAAGTGAAGTCTTGGAGACAAGAAATAATGAAACTTAAAGTCAATCTCTTTAGCAAGAAAGTCTTATCAATTAGCTCTCCAATGCAAATGAGGAAATCATGAATCTGAGATCTAAAAATGAAAGCTTAAGGAATGATTTGATCACTCAAAGACAAAGCAATGAAAGATTGAAAACTGATCTAATTTTTGAAAAGCAACTCAATGAAAGGATAATGAAATCTCAAGTAGACATGGATCAATTGAATCAAATAAGTGAGCAAAATCTCTATAGGCAAAAAGGTAAAGCAGGACTTGGATACAAAGAAGAAGGTGAATCTTCCAAACAAGGTGCCTAAAGGAATCAAAGACCTACTTGCAATCATTGTGGTAAGTTAGGTCATACATCAAACAAATGTTGGAGCAATGAAAAGGAAAAATTCAATGGAAAATGTTACAATTGTAGTCAACATGGTCATAAAGCTAATGAATGCAAGGAGAAACCAAAATTTGAAGGTAAATGTCACAAATGCAAGAAAAAAGGTCACAAGGAAACTGAATGTAGATCTAAACCATTCAATCCAACTAAACAACTTATAAAGGCAATATTTGGTTGGGACTATAATACTTGGTGTAGATGTCACTATTGTGGAGAATCTAGACACATTGGCATAAACTATGCAAGGCATCACTTGAGAAAGAAGGATACAATAGTAAGATGTTATACATGCATTGAACTTGGTCATATAGCTAAGAAATGCATGAACATAAGAAAGGTTAAAGATGAAAAGAAAGATAAAGTTGATAATATTAGGAAGCAGATGAGACAACAGTGAATTCCCAAATTTACCGACAAAAATAGTTCAAATGATGGTCATGTCACTCAAGAAGTGGGTGACTCCATTTCCAATTAAATTCTCAAGGGAAGAATTGGAACTATATCCTCAAGTCGTATCTTGAGCAGTTCCAATGAAAGAAATTAGAAGATCCAAATTAGTATTTCAGATACAAAGGGATCACAAGAAATCAAGTCATATCGAGCAAGGTTGGTCATAGACTCAACCGAGCTAGGTTGGGAGTAATAAAATTTTGTTTAGTCGCCAAGTCATAAGCTTCTATCAAGCATAGTGAGTGGATGACAATCTGTCATGCACTACATCATTATGGTACCAAGCATTAATGGAGAATTTTTCATCAAAAAGAGAAGAATTTGATTTCATTTTTCACCGCAACTTCAGAATACATAGAGAAAAATTATTCCTAGTGCATCCAAGCAATTTCATGCAAATTTGTAGGAAAGAATTTGTTCAAAAAATTTCTCTCATTTATCGAGCAGTGATGGCATCGGGAAGCAGTAGCAGCAAGGCAAAAAGAGGATATAAAATGTTGGTAAAAGGTGTGGAATGGAAAGCACCAAACTTGAAGATAGTACCAACAGTTGTAGAGTCACTTGACCCTAATGGAGCTCAATCAAAAATTCCTCCCAAGGTACTCCTAATTAACAACATTCGCACCCATTTTAAGTGTTCTATTCAAGAAATTGGAAAACTAGAAATGGATAATGCCCTAGGAGAAATGTGTGTTGATGGTTTGCTGAAATCTGAGCATAAGCATCTAGAAACCAAAGGATTAGTCCATATCCCACATATGCCAAGGAGCTTTCAGATTAAGTGGATTGGGTATATTCTTAGTCATGTGCATAATGGTCAATTATGCTTAGAACAACCTGTATTGATCACCAAGAAAATGATTCATAAGATTACGGGTCTCCCTCTACTGAGCAAAGCCAAAACTACCTAAACCCTAGGTCAAGATGAGATTCAAAAGAAAACCCTAGCTGAGTGGGACGGTAGAGGTCTAAAAATTAGCACAGTATCTGATGTTGAATTAAGGTTTGGTATTCACATCATTGCTCACAAGATTTATAGCTCCAGTCATTTGAACAGTGTTTCGTGTGAGGCAATTGATTTGGCATATAAGGTTGTAAAGAAGAATCTGGAATTTGATCTATCATAGTTATTGTTGAAGCAGTTGAATAAAAACATGGACAGTATCAGGACTTCAAAGAACAACCCTTGCAAATTTGGTTATTTGCTAACATGTCTTTCCTTTTATGTTCAAAAGTTTTTCCCATCAAAAGGTTCAGTAGTATGGAAGAAAGATACTCCAACTCTATATCAAATTAATGATTTCATTACAGAAATAGGTATAAATTTTGATAGCATTATGGATAATTACTTTGAAGATTTCAAGGAGAAGATGAACAACAGGTTAAGGTTTCCTCCCAAGCTTGTTGAAGACAATAAAGATGATGTATGTTTTATGGTTGATTGTGACAGAGTCTATATCTAAGTAGTCAAGCCTAGAATTGCATGGATGAAACCTCTTCCATATGAGGTTAATATTGATGAAACCAAAGATATCATTGAAGCACTTGTGAATGAGCCAATAGATCCTAAGCAACCTATTTTTGGAACCTATGAAAAAGCCAAAGCTGGAATTGAGCTTGAAATCAAGCTATCCTAGGCTATAAGAAAAGGCAAGAGGAAGGTAGCCAAGTTGAAAACTACAAGTTCCCCTCTCATGCTTACCAAGGGAAAAGGAGAGGACATAGAAGAATTCGAAGAAGAAGAAGAATAGGAATCTAAGAAGGAGGAAGAGCTAGTTGAAAAGAAGGGCAGGGTAATCATTACCAAGCCACCCAAGGCCATCACAATTCTATTCATAAGGAGATCTAGAAGGAAAGGAGAAAGTGAAGTTGTGCTTGTTAAGCCTCCTCCCACATTTCAAGAAATACTCAATCAATTGCAAGTAGGTGCTAGAATCAATAATTTCAAAGCACTCAAGTATGAATCTAGGACTCCAGCAGAACAAAAGGAAGTTGAAGATCTGATCATGGACAAACTAGGAAGATGGAAATTCTCTCTTGATCAGCTTGCTTCACAAATAACTACAATCTTATTAGAAAAAGTCAAGGTTAGGTGGAAATTAGTTGAATAGATAGCTAAAGATATATTTGAGCAATCCTTGAGAAAACTGCTACCAAATCTTTCAAATGTAGAGGTTAAAGCAATAATGAAAAAGAATGAAGAGAAAATGATGATGAGATTTTATACATGTCTAATTTTGGTAAAGGAAATTGAACATGTAGTCAAGGATGCCACATCTATGTGAGAAAACATCTATCATCGACAGAAACCCAATGATGATCCTGTAGAGATTAAGGATGATGATGACAGTGACAATGAAGAAGAAGATAACACTCCATGTGTCACTTTTGATGTTGAAGACTATTAGGCATTAAAGAATGATGATGAAGAGAAAAAGGAAGAATCTGAAGAGGAAGACAAGGAAGGAGAAAGAAATTGATCCAATGAGAATAGCAGCACAATTCATAGCCTCCCTTCCTCATTCTCCACCTAAGACTACTACATCATCATGGTTGGAGATAGCTTCACCAAATGTGATCGTAGCTACAACAGACACATCATTTGTTCAATCACTATTTGCTACCTCACAGCTCCAAGTATCTACAATGGAAGTGTCTACCACTTCATCTACCAAGCTACATCCCTCTTCATCAGCTCCTGAGTCACAACATCAACTACATCCAATTCTAAAATTTTGTCAACTTCAATTGCAGCATGTATAGTAAGTTTACCATCATGTTCTACAGTTTTGATTACTACAACTATGATAGCACCAATTTTTGTTCCAGATAGTTCTTCTATTGTAAGTACTCCAATTTTTGCTCCACCTATTGTTACTTCAATTTTGGGTAGCAAATCAGTTTTGGATTTAATTAGCACTTATTTCAGTTTTCCTTCAGTTGGACCCATTCAAGTTTTTACTGCAAGTCCAGCTATTTCTAAAATTGTTTCAATTCCTAAGTCCAAGATAGTAAGGTTAGAAGCGAAACCAAAGACACCCCTGAAACTTCTACTTACTGGTAAGGAAATTGATGAAGACATTGATTTAGACAAGGAAATTGTCATTCCCAAGTTGTATCTGGATACTACTACAATTAATGAAATGAGACTGGTCAATCAGCTTTTGGAGTAGAAGGCAAGGCAGAAACAGCTCAGAGCTAAAAGAGATAGAGAGTTCACAATAATTGAGAATGCTAAAAATATAATAACAGAAGCCATAGGTTTTGATGTGGATTCTTCACAACACATTTTTCTACAATTGGAAGAAGCAGTAAATAAGTTCAATGAAGATACATCTGGCCAAGAAAAGCTTATTGAAAAGGCAGAGAAAAAGTTTTATAATAAGGTGTCTGAGCACATTGCTCAACACATTGCTATAAACTAGGTAGAACTATCTTCAATTTTGACCAATCTTGAACATTCCTTTTCCAATGTGACATCACTTTTTGCCAAACTTTGTGATGTTACCGAGTATACCAAGGAGATAAAAGAGAAACTAAATAAGATTGATGTAGATATGAAGGCTAGTGCTCAAAGGCTTCAGCTTGACCCTAGTTTAGGCTCATCACATCACATCAAGGTGAGACTTTTGTCAGATATGCAAGCAAAATTGCTAAGAGAGAAAACCACGATCAAGTCCACATTGATAGATATGCAAAATATGATCATTCCAGTTATGGACTCAATGTAGAAACATGTTGCATATTCAAAAACATTGGTCTAGGATAACAATTTTTCTATTGCAAATCATATGATTGAACTTTCTGCAGAAGTTCAAGTGCCACCCTCCACCTGCAAAATTTTGCAAGACAACTGGGATAAGACATTAGCTCTTATTCTCAAGGCACACTCTAAATTTCTCACACATTTTGGTGTCTCTATTTGAATATATTGCATAAAACTTTGGTATTATTATCAAAAAGGGGGAGTAAGAGATCATAAGAGACTTTTGGAGACAAAAAGGGAGAAAATAGATTGATATATGTATAGAGAGATTATGTATATATTATGTCATATGTATGGGGGAGATATGTGAAAATGTATATACAATAGCTTTACAAAAATCAATTTTTGAAAAATAAAAAAATTATTATGTCAGTGTACATAAGGCTTATAAGTATTTTTGTCACTAATGCCAAAGGGGGAGATTGTTGGCATTATGTTGCATTTTTCATTAGTGACAACACTTATTCAATTTTGTATGGTTATCGAGCTCATCACTCACTCTATAGTTTATACCAAGTATTCAATGGTTGCCAAGTAAGTTCATCAATTAAGTAGTTCACATCGATCATTCCTGAAGCTACCAAGTGAGTTTGTAGTCCAACAGTGTTTACCTAGCCTATAGTGTTCACTGAGTAGATAGTGGTCACCAAGCTTCACAGTGTCTACCAAGTCATCAGTTTGTGTGATGAGAAGCCAGTGTCTACCAAGTGATGGATGAATAGTATTTACCAAGTGAAAGCAAGGTAAACAAAGGATTTAGTATCTACTGAGTAACACTATATCTACCGAATCTCCAATGGTCACCGAGTTTGAAGCTACATTGTGTGATTAGTATGGACTAAGCTTCTACTTCTACCGAGTGCATGACAATGCCAAGTATCAGAAGTTCACAAAATCAGCTCAAAGAACCCAAGTTTCTACTATTTGGTCGACTCAGTAATATTTTGTTCACTTATGTTTTAGCTGACCTTGTAATTGTAAATATTGGAATGGTATATATGTAATGTATTGTATCATTTGCAATATATGCATGAGAGTATCAAGCAATGGATATGTAATGTTTTGAAGAGTGAATGAGAATCAGCAGCAAAGCAGAGTATTCAGCAAGGTCTACAAGGAGCAGTAAATTTATATCAATCACAAGAGGTGATTTGTACTTCAAAGATCTATTCAGCAATCAATTTGTAATTCAAATCCATTGTTTCATCCTGATAGGTGAATCAGTTTTCTAAATCCTTTAATAGGGTAGACTTAACATTCTTCTTCTAAATCTCTTAACAAAGTACATACTTCATTATATGTTTGTAAAACCTCTAATAAGGTGGATCTAGCAATCCAAATTGCTCTTAACAGGTCAAATCATCAAAAGTGGTCAATGTAAGCCCTAACAGGCCAACTTTATACTACAGTAGTAAAGTTTTGTGGGTATCATCCCCATCGTAGTTTTACTTTCTATTTGGAAGGTTTTTGGGTCACCAAAATACTGTGTTCATGTGTTATGAATGTTTATCTTTTCTCATGTATGCAGTAGATTATATGAATGAATGATGAATGGATTAAGTGTTGAATTAATTTAAAGTTTTTAAGGTCATTGATTCACCCCTCCCCTCTCAATAACCTAGCTAGTCTTGATTATTTCCAACACCCAAATCATCTAAGAAATTGTCTTACCAGTAGGTAGCAGATTTGACATCAGCAACAAACAAATGATTGAAACAAATTCTCATACTTTTATGAATCTATTTTCAACAATCTCCTTCATTGGCATTGATGGCAAATCAAACTAAAATAATACAGCCAAAAATAATACCACAAAGAAAGTAATTCCTTGTATTAAAGTTTCTCCCTCTATCAAAAACTTTCATCTTCTATATAGGGTTACAAAATTCTATTTTGATCAATAGAAAATCAATCAACTCATCCTTATGACTCCCTCTTGATCATTTCTTATATCTCCCTTAGCACTATCTCCCTCTGAGTAGATATTTCATGTTTCTCTCCCTTTATGTCTCTCTTTCTTTGTCTTTCTCCCTCTTTGGAAACAATGCCAAAGACTTGTCATCTTAATATGCAGATATGAACATTTTTAGTTTCTCCCTCTATCACCTAGCTTGTGACTAATTTTTAGCTTCGGCTCTTTGATTACTTTAGGCAGCTCCTAAAGTAAAATCCACTACATCAATGTGTAACATATGTCAATCATCTTGTTTGATGTAGGGCACTTCTCAAGCTTCTTAAATAGCCTTGGATAGGGGTATCACCCCTAGTTTACCTCTTAGATACTCATGAGCACCCTTAGGTAATGCTTTTATGAAGATATCATCTATTTTCTCTTTAATGTTAACATATTCCATCTTCACCTCTTTGTCTTGAACTAACTCTCTCAAGTAATGATACTAATTGCAATGTGCTTAGTCTTCATACGCATCACAAAATTCTTTAATATATTTATAGCACTTGTATAATCACAATAAAGTATCATAGGTTTAATGATTTCCTCCTTCATATCTTTGAGTATTTGTTTGATCCATACAATTTTTATACAATTTACTACAGCAACAACATATTCAACTTTAGCATTAGATTGATATATGCAATTTTTTTTTTCCTATTCCATATAACCAACCTTTTTCCTAAGAAAAATGCTCCTCAATTAGTGCTCTTTTTTTCATCAATATTTCTAGCCCAATTAGCATCAAATTTCTCATTTTTCTTATAGTAAAGACCATAGTCTTTTGTTCCTTTCAGATATCTCATTATTCTCTTAACAACCATCAAATAATTCTTTGACAATTTATGTCCTATCACCATAGGTGTGCTTACTAGCTTGGAATCTTCCAATCCAAAAAAAATTAGTATCTCCTTCACATATTTTGACCAAGTGATATATATACCATATTTTATCTAATGTACTTGCAAACCCACAAATAACTTGATCTCTCCAAACATAGACATTTCAAATTCTTTCTTCATTTCATTTGCAAAAGCCTTACATAAAGTATCTTGACCTCCAAATATGTTATCATCAACAAAAAATTCAAATAGTAAAATAATTTTTATTTTCTTTGTCTTCAAGTACAGATTGTTCTTATCATCAATCCTCTCAAATCTAATCTTCACAAGATAATCATGGAGCCTTTTATACCATGCTCTTGGTGCTCGCTTTAAACCATATAAAGTTGTGTAATCTACATACCATGTTTTTGTTGTTAGCATCAACAAATCCTTTTAGTTGTTCTATATAAACCTCCTCTTCCAATATACCATTTAGAAATATAGATTTAATATCCATTTGATAAATTTTGAAACCTCTATATGCAGAGTAAGCAAGAAAAGTCCTTACTCCTTCCAGTCTTGCAATAGGAGCAAATGTTTCTCCATAGTCTATCCCTTCTTGTGCATATCCTTTACAAACTAATCTTTCCTTATTCCTTGTAACTTCACCATTTTCATCTAACTTGTTTCTATACATCCAC
Organism: Cupressus sempervirens; assembly: GCA_028749045.1. Taxonomy (NCBI): domain Eukaryota; kingdom Viridiplantae; phylum Streptophyta; class Pinopsida; order Cupressales; family Cupressaceae; genus Cupressus; species Cupressus sempervirens. The sequence goes on from CM053788.1 coordinate 435,102,976, forward strand.
TTGGTGTCAATCACATATTTATCTTCTGGTCTAGAAACTAGAGTCCATGTCTTATTTTTCTCAATCTATTCAATCTCTTCTTTCATGGATTCACTCCAATCCACATCTTTTAAGGCATCATTCACTATTTTAGGTTCATGCATGCTAAGAAAACATGTATCATTTCTCAACTTGTTCCTTGTCATTGGTCTTGCAATTTTATCTCCAATAATTTGTGTTGTAGGGTGATGTCCCTTGACATACTTTGACAATCTTGGTTCTACTATGTTTTTCTCATTCGGTCTCTCAACTTCTAAATCACTATGTGCACCTCTATCAGTTAGTTCAACATCTCTTTCATGTGCGCTAATGACAGAATTAGAATGTGCCTCAACTTTATTCTGCAACTCAGCACATGAATGTAGCTTAGTTCCTGAATGCAACTTGACATTCATAGTATGTGACTTGGTAGTCACTAAAACTTGTTGTTGATTTGCAATTTGATTTACAACATCTTCATCAACAAGTATACCTTCATAAACATATAAAAATGATTTGTATTCCTCTAGTTCCTTCATAGGTTCAGCCTCATTACTTCTATATATTTATCAAATTTTACATTTTCACTTTCCACAACTTTGTTAGTGTTAGTATTTAAACACTTATAAGCTTTTCTTCTTATGAAATAGCCAAGGAATATACCTTCTTCACTTTTTGCATCTAGTTTACCATTCCTCAAATTCTTGATAATTTAACACTTGCTTCCAAATACCTTAAAATATTTTCAATTGGGTGAATATCCATACCATAGTTCAAAAGGTGTTGAATGAGTACCTTTCTTGACTTGCACATGGTTCAAGCTATAGAAAAATATACTTATAGCTTCTCTTCATTATTTCAAAGCAACATTTTTCTCCATCATTTGCGTCCTAGCACAGTCGATTATAGATCTATTTCTCCTTTTAGCAATTCTATTTTGTGGAGTGGTCCTAGGGGCAGATGTTTGTCTTTTGATTCCTCTGTCAGTACAAAACATCTCAAACTCATTTGATGTAAATTCTCCTCCTATATCAGATCTCAAAAGTTTCATATTTTTTTCCTATTTCCTTCTCAACTCTTATTAAGTATCATTTAAACATTTGGAAAGCAACAAATTTCTATTTTAGAAACATAACTATCATCTTTCTAGAATAATCATAAACAAATAGCATAATGTACTTATCTCCTTTGTAGCTCTGCACATCAATTGGTCCACACAAGTTAGTATGAACATTCTCTAATATTCCTTTAGAGGTATGAGTCTTACTCTTAAAACTTGACTTTATCATTTTGCCTAATTGACATTGTTTGCAAATTATATTGTCAGGTTTCTTCAACTTAGGAAAACCTTTAACTCTTCTCATGTTACTAATATTAACCAAGTAATCAAAATTAACATGACATAACCTCTTGTGCCATAGCCACACATAATTAAATTCTACAACTAAACAAGTAGCATCTTCCATATCAAGGTAGAATAGATTACCTCTAGTTTGATCACTTTTTCCAATTAGTTTTCCTTCAGTATCATATATCTTAGCAATCTTGTTCTGAAACTCAACCTTACAACCTAAACTATTCAGTTGTGACATACTCAACAAATTATAGTTAAGTCCTTCAACATAATAAGCATTATCACATAAAGTATTTTTTTTGATTTTGATAGAACATTTTCCTTTTATTAGATAGGGTGCATCATTACCAAACCTTACACTATTTCTATCATAATAATTCAAGGTAATGAATTTACTTTTATCTCTAGTCATGTGATGTGAACACCCACTATCAATGATCCATCTATCATTCTTGTTCACATAAGACACCAATGTAGTTGCCTCATCTTCATTAGAATCATCCTTCATTGCAACACACACCACTTCTTCATCATGATCATCAAATCCATCTTTAGTTTCCTCTTTAGCACTATAACAAGATTTCTTGCCTTTGACTTTGTAAATCTTTCTTGTCTTCATCTCTTCTACTTTTGTACTTGTCTCCACCTCTGTCATTTTTCTTCTCTAGAGATCTAGCAACAATATGATTAACCTCATAGCAATTAAAATACATGATAGGTAACTTACCTTTGAATTTTTTTTTACCTCTATGAAATCTCCTTGCTAGTAGTGCTTCAAGTTGTTCTACATATTCCTCATCTATATCACTATCACTAGAAACATATTTTACCTTTTTCTTCTTCTTCTCATTAGGTTCCTTCAATGACAGCTTGGCTTTGAAAGAAGATTCAACATTGTCAAATTTAAAATTATCAAAATTAGATAGCTAAAAAGAAGTGAGCCTAGTTACCATACCTTCAAGAGTTAGTTTAGAACCTGGTATAAATCTCAGTTCTTGTATTACAGAAGCTTTAATAGCATAAATGGGCAGCAATGTTCTCAAAACTTTTCTTAGTACAATCTCATCTTCCATCTTACCAGTAGCTCCTCTTATTGCATTAACATCTTTTTATCCTAGAGCAATATTGAGCAACATTCTCACCTTCTTGCATTCTCATATCATCAAACTTACCTTTATGACTCTCAAATTTGGCTCTTAGAACATTTGTCTCCTCCATAAATAGTGTGAAGAGCATCCCACATTTTCTTTGCACTGCCACAACCCTTGATATTATCGAACTCAACATAGCTTAGGGTAGAGGCAATCTCCAACATTGCCTAGTTTGTATTCTTTCTTCTTTATCAGATGTTTAGTAGTTAGGGCTCTAGCAGGATTGACATGCTCTATGATGATGGTAGATTGTGCATGATTTCCAAGACCTCCTAGGTGAAGCTTCATCAGACTTTTCCATGTAGGGAAGTTATCTCTATTAAGCTTGGGTACCTCTCTTTTTGACATCATGACCTTTTTGCTTCTAGTACCTTCAAACTAGTCCTCTTAAGAAGATGGTTCTGATACCAATTGTTGAAATTATTTACAATAACTAAGAGGGGGTTTAATTAGTTATCCAAAGTATAGATATACAAATAAAACTTTTCACAACTTAGTGAACCCATATCCATAAAACATATTCATTATGCATGCATCCATTAGAACATACAATCATTTAAACTTTGTAGGTTACTGTCAAATCAACTTTGTAAAAATGTGAACATGAAACATAACAAATTTAATAACACATTTGACACAATGATTATATGTGGAGACCCAATTTCGAAAAAACTACCAGTAACATGATACTCATTCTCACTCTTCTAAAGTGATGCCCTGTGAAAGGCCAGCCTTATTAAAAGTTACAATGCACACTGTTAAATGTGACCTACTTAGAGGATTTCAATTACCCTGTTAGGATTGAGCCTTTTTAGAGGACTTTAAATCATTCACTTAGAATGTCACCTAGTTAAAGGATTTACAAGTGACTGTTACATCAACCTTAATCCAAAGGATTTACCCCAGATTGATACAATGATTAGAAAGTAACAGTAAGGCTTGATCTAATAAAAACTTACAACTCACTTTGTAGATTATGAATCTTTGTTTCAATCCTCCATTCTACTTAGCTTTCACACATTTCAGCTCTGATAGCTTGTCCTCCCTTCAAGCATCCATACCTTTAATCCCTCTTTCTTTTCTTTCCAATAGCAGTCTCTTCACTTTGGTCACTAAATAAAGCAATACCTTGGACTCCTTATCTTTCTTAGGTTCTCACACGTGACAAACTTTTCTTCTGACCAGCCATCTCTATAAATAGAAAATTTAGATCTTTTTTCGTACATCCTCTATCATCCATTTTAAAGTTAGGTAGGATTAGATAGGATTGAATGAATCTACCCATCCTTTCATTTTATTCCCTTCTAGAAACTTCTCCTTTAATCATCTTTGAATTTTCCTCAAAATGGTTCATCTTGAATTTTGTGCAACCAACTCATCAATCTTATCTTCCACATATTCCACACAATCCAAAAAATCAAACTTGTTAGTTTAGATTCATTGAATTCATGATCTTGCTCATAATGTTGGCACTCAGCATTAACTTGCTTTTGATGTTTGACACATATTGCGTTATTCGATGTCCACTATCAAATCACTCGACACAAACTAAAGTTTACTAATGTTTGGCATCAACTAAACTTTACTGGGCTAACCCTGTATCACTCAACATACACTAAATTTTAACTTTTCTTAGCTTCAACTAATTTTCTATTTGGCTTACACTAACTTTCTTGGCACCTACTATGCAGATTATTAAGCTTGGCATACACAATTTGTCTTACTTGTTCTTCTAAACTTAATCAATGTATCCATCCTTTGCAACCTTAAGTAGATAACCAATGCATTATAATATCATTGTCTTAACTAATATTTGTACTCATTTTCTATATCATAACTCAACCTTTCCTCTAGGTACTATTGTTACCTCATTTGATAAAATCTTCTTCATCAATCAAACAAATGATAGTACTCAAATCATCTAAGTAATTCTCTTACCAACAAGTAGTAGTTTTGATATCAGTGACAAAACAATGATTGAAACACATTCTTATACGTGTATCAATCTATTTTCAACACTTGTTTCTCCATTGGTGCAAGGTGATAAGGGAATCAAAATGGTGTATCATTCTTCTATTTGTGTCTCACTTTTACATTTTGTTATATATTATGTTGTACTTGTGCTAGTGTCTATAATTGTATCCTTGTTTTGAAGGGTGCTCCCCTTAATACCATAAACATATAAGAGAAATAGAGAAATAAAAGCAATTGGAAAGAAGAAAATATGGAATTATTATCACCATAAATGCAAAAATATAAAGTTTTGAAATACAATATGAAAACCCACATGGGAAATTTTTATACAATACTCTTCAACATAGAGCCAAAAACTACCACTTAGGACTATCTAAACATTGTTAGAAAGTAAAGTCCACAAAGATAACTGAGAGGCGGGGTCTGTTATTAGATCAAAATAATTCTTATTATACTTATTAAACCTAAAACATGTAATCAGGAAGTGAAACAACCATAAGAAGATAAATAACAATAAAACCATATTTTCTTACTAGGGAAAACCTTGATGGGGATGTTACCCACAAAATGATGTACTAATAGGGTATGTGCAGGATCATGGTCAACCAAACTATGGCCTTAAGTGGCAATGAAAAATCAGTAAATCAGGGTTATGTCAACTTGACACATAATTTTAAAGTGGTTATGGACATTATATCAAAAAGTTGTAAGAAAATAATTTGTAGAAAATTGAATGTAGTTTCTAAAATACTAGGCCTTATCAGGAGAAAAAAAAATTGATTGGTCAAAAGTTTGAATTTTAATGCATTACTACAAAAATTTCAGGGCGAAAATAAAAAGTAGGTGTATGTCTGACCACCTTAATCAAAATCAAATGATAATTTTTTTTAATATAATTATAGATATGAAAAGTAGACTCATGCTTGGATGTGACACATATTTTTTGATATTTTTATTCCAAATAAATAATTAAATATGAATTTTCTACCAAAATTTTTGCAGAAAAAAAAAGTCTCGTGTCTGACCACCTTAACTAATAGAAAATTTTACCAAATTTAAATTTTATTTTATTTTCTTATACTAGACGAAGCATAGAATGTGACACAACTTTTAGATTTAAAAAATATTATACCATTTGAAAGTTATAGCTATTTTTAAATCAGTATGTCAATCAACACTTTACAATAATTTTAATTTATAATTAACTAATAAATACATATCAAACTTAGAATTTGACAGAAATTATATTGATGGAATCTTGAGAGTGATATTAAAAAACCCTTTTCATTTCATTCAATTTCGATCAAAATAACATTGTCAAACGACAATCTGAAGTCTGAGTATCACTAAAACCCTCTTCAAACACATCTTTTGGGTTGATCGGGTAGGCTTGGTAAATACCAAGCCTAATCGGATATCTGATTTCAAATTGGATATCTGATTTGAAATCGGATATCTGATATGACTCGATGAATTTTGGTGGAAAATTTGAAATCCCAACCCATTTTGGAGGGAAAACCGAATTTAAGAGTTATAGCTTATGATTTATAAATTACTTTTGTTATATTACTATGTAAATATGTATTATAATATATATATATACATATACATATACATATATATATATATATATATATATAATAACGTAATGTAAACATATAACATATAATATATTAATATATAATAATATATTATGTTAGTCTTATTATAATCTATAAATATAATTTATATTATTATTATTATTTTTACTAAATATAATAACGTAATATTTTTATTAAATATAATAATGTAATACATATGTTATTAATATATATAATAATGTAATATTTTTATTAAATATAATAACGTTATATATATAATAACATAATATATATTATAATGTAATATTTTTATTAAATATAATAACGTAATATATATGCTATTAATATATATAATAATGTAATATTTTTATTAAATATAATAACATTATATATATATATATATATTATTAATATATATGAGTCAAAGGGGGCATAGGTTGACCTATGACCCCCTTCGATCCATTACATAAGGACATATGTCCCTAGGGGTCTTAGGAACCCTAGTGACATATTAGAATCGTTCTTATGGGTCGAAGGGGGTCATAGGTTGACCTATGACTCCCTTCGACACATTACATGACGACATATGTCCCTAGGGGTCCTAGGACCCCTAGAGACATATTAGAATCATTCTTATGGGTCAAAGGGGGTCATAGGTTGACCTATGACCCCCTTCGACCCATTAAATGATGACATATGTCCCTAAGAGTCTAGGACCCCTAGGGACATATTAGAATCATTCTTATGGGTCAAAGGGGGTCATAAGTTGACCTATGACCCCTTTCAACCCATTAAATGATGACATATGTCCTAGAACCCCTAGGGACATATTAGAATCGTTCATATGGGTCAAAGGTTGTCATAGGTTGACCTATGACCCCTTTCGATCCATTACATTAATGACATATGTCCCTAGGGGTCCTAGCACCCCTAGAGACATATTAGAATCATTCATATGGGTCAAAAGGGGTCATAGGTTGACTTATGATCTCCTTCAACCCATTACATAACAACATATGTCCCTACGGGTCCTAAGACCCCTAGGGACATATTAGAATCGTTCTTATAGGTCGAAGGGGGTTATAGGTTGACCTATGACCCCCTTCGACATATTACATGACGACATATGTCCCTAGGGGTCCTAGGACCCCCAAGACATATTAGAATCATTCATATGGGTCAAAGGGGTTCATAGGTTGACCTATGACACCCTATGACCCATTAGATGAAGAAATATGTCCCTAGGACCCCTAGGGATATATTAGAATCATTCATATGGGTTAAAGGGAGTCATAGGGTGACCTATGACCCCCTTCGACACATTAAATGATGACATATGTCCCTAGGCATCCTAAGACCCATAGGGACATATTAGAATTGTTCATATGGGTCAAAGGGGGTCCCTAATATGTCCCCTAGGGGGATATGTCGTCATGTAATGGTCTGAAGGGGGTTATAGGTCACCCTATGAGCTCCTTTGACCCATAAGAATGATTCTAATATGTCCCTAGGGGTCCTATGACCCCTAGGGACATATGTCATCATTTAATGAGTCAAAGGGGGTCATAGGTCAACCTATGACCTCCTTTGACCCATATGAAGCATTCTAATATGTCCCTAGGGGTCCTAGGACCCCTAGGGACATATGTCATCATGTAATGTGTCGAAGGGGGTCATAGTTCACCATATGACCCCCTTCAAATCATATGAAAGATTCTAATATGTCCCTAGAGGTCTTAGGACGCTTAGGGTCATATGTCATCATGAAATGTGTTGAAGGGGGTCATATGTCAACCTACGATCCCCTTCGACCCATATGAATGATTCCAATATGTCCCTAGGGGTCTTAAGACCCCTAAAGACATATGTCATTGTGGAATGTGTTGAAGGTGGTCATAGGTTACCCTATGACCCCCTTTGACCCATATGAATGATTCTAATGTGTCCCTAGGGGTCCTAGGACCCTTAGGGACATATGTCATCTTGTAATATGTCAAAAGGGTTCATAGGTCATCTTGTGACCTCCTTTGACCCATATAAACTATTTTAATATGTCCCTAGGGGTCCTAGGATCCCTTAGGGACATATATGTCATCATGGAATGTGTCGAAAAGGGTCATAGGTCATCTTGTGAGCCCTTTCGACCTATATAAACGACTCTAATAAAAATAATATAGTAAAAATAATAATTATATATATATAATATTTATAGATTATAATAATAATAACATAATATATTATTATATATTAATAACATAAGTATAGTATAAATAATAAAAATATTATAAAAATAATAACATATAGTAAAAATAATAATAATATATTATAATAATATATATTATATTTATAGATAATAATAATAATAACATAATATATTATTATATATTAATAGATTATATATTATATTTTTATGTTACGTTATTTTATATATATATATATATAATATTATTATATAATATATAGATTATATATTATTTTGTATATAATAGTTATGCTATTATATTATATATTATATTTTTACACATTTCATAACTCAAATTAGTTATATCACTTACAAATTCATTGTTCCTTCTAATTTTTGTGCCTTTTCCCTCCATTTTTTATGCCGCCAATATCGGATATTAGATCTCATATCGAATATCCAATATGAGATCCGATATCCGATATGAGATCGGATATCTGATCTCATAACGGATATCCGATAAGGCTTGGGCCTTACTTTTCAAGTTTGGTACCTAGATAGGTAAAAAAGTTAGAGCGAATTTTGAAGCACTTTTAGACGTGTTCAAACTCTATTTTTTTTACATCACCACTTTTTGGCACACTATGATCTTACACATACCCAATAGAGAAGATCATTTTAAGAGTATGGGTCCTATTAAGATTTAATGAAATACATTCAATATATATCAATCCATGTTAGGAGACTTTGAATCCTTGTGAGTAGATTCTGACCCTATTAAGATTTCTGGAAGGAAAAATGATCTAATGTCCAAACAAGCTCAAGGGCAAGACCACCAAACTCACTGTCCAACTGGCCTTAGTAATACCCTTTGTAGAAAAGTACTAATAAACAACCATCCACTACAATCTCTTTATCAATTATAGTCTCTCTTTTAGTTCACCATGCCTTAATGACACCAAACACTTCTCTCATCAACATATATTCAATATCATGTTCATTGGATCTCACATCCAAGTTTGCATTCTTGCATTACACAAATATTCCTCACAATTACTTTGATCACACTTTACCACAAGGAAAACAACTTTCCTTTATGCAAAGTTCTCAAACTAATTATTGAGTCATCCTTGAGGATTTTCCAATTACAATATAGGACGACCTTAACATATCACAATACACACTAAATTACAATATTTTTTTATAATTACAATCAAACTATCAGCTCATAGTCTTCACAACTCTTCAGGTGATGCTCATTGAGATGTGTATGTTTGACCATTTCATCATCATTATTTATTCTACCTTTGTACAAGTGTGCTTAACTAGATTCTAATTCTATTAGGAGATATAATCAAGACATCAATAACTACTTCTCAGAACATTGTCTAAATATTGTCATCATATATGTTAAATAACTATCATTTATCTTCGTATTTACACATGTGAACTTAACCACATCATCAAGACAATATGTAGAATGCTTCCTCAATTGTACATAACCTCATCTATAATCCTCAATCTACGTGATCTCAATCTTTGTCTATTGCTCTATTAATCTCTACAAAATAACATGTATGTTGACATCAATGACTAACACACTCATGAATGCAATATATGATCACTATATCACCTCTCCACCAATGCTAGGATACTTCCTCATAGGAATATAATCATCATTTATGTTAACAAACTCCCTCTTTTCCATTGATGACAACATAGATGAAAAACATCTAATTTCTAAGAATACCAAATCCGTTGTTATCATCATTTATGTTAACAATCTCCCTCTTTTCCATTGATGACAACATAGATGAAAAACATCTAATTTCTAAGAATACCAAATTCATTGTTGCAACTTCTCACTATACTATAATCATATTTTTCAAATCCTCTTCATGAATCAAATCCAAATGTCGCAAGACTTCTCACCCATTGATATTCTTCCCCTATTGACATCAATATTCTCTAAAAGATTATTTTTCATGTACAACTCTCCCCTATTGAAATCAATAAAAAATAAATCATTATGTCAATATTATTGTCTAATATCTTCAATAAGCTCAAGTGTCCAAAGACACTACTCAATACTAGTTACCAAGAGTCCTTCATGACTCAACTCAAACACAAATACTCCCTCATATAGGAAGCATCAAGTATCTAGTCCAGATAAAGAATAGTGGTTTGTACCACTAGACTAATGCAATCTCTTCATCAACTACTCAGAAGTAGGTATTAGCTTAACCCCAAGCATACCTCTAAAGTACTCAAACATATTCTTCAAGAAAGGATTTGTAAATATGTCTGCTACTTGCTCTTTTATATCGATATACTCTAATTTGATCTCTTTCTTAGCAATTTTTTCTCTCAAAACATGATACTAAATAGATATGTGCTTTATCTTTGAATGTAAGACAAGATTCTTCTACATACTCACTATACTTGTGTTATCACAGTGTATGATAATAGCCTTTGTAAACTAAATTCCAAAGTCCAACATTTTCTTCATCTACATGATCTGATTACAATTATTTGTTGTTGCTACATACTTTGCTTCTTCTATGCTTTATGAAATACCATCTTATTTCTTGCTTAGCCAGGAAACCAATCTTCCTCCTAAGAAAAATGCTCCAATACCTGTACTATTTATGTCATCTATATTACCTTCCCAATCCATGTCAATGTATGCACATAAGGTAAATTTGTTTGATCTATCATACCTTTTTTGATGTAGAGACTAATTAGACTCAGAGGTTTATTCATCTCAGTTTCCCCTTAGATTATTTCTATAAGTGTCTGGGGGTAGTGTCCCCAAGGTGAGGTCAAGGGACAATGCCCCTTGTAGGGTCCTAGGGTAGTGCCCCAAGTGTGCTCCCTCTCATAGTACAGGGTGAGGTCACGAGGGTTTTGGGGGCAGTGCCCCTGAAGCCAAAAATGACTCACTATTGTAAAAGGTGTCAACTACTATTTTTCTATTAGATAACTTATTCTAGACCTAATTTTCTAAGAGAAAAAAACTTGTATAAAATGGCTTAGAGATAGGGATTTCATAATGTATGATGAGATGGTATTGAGTTTTAAGGGATAACAGATTGTAATCATTGATAATAATAATATTGGACTTGTTGTTGGTGGATGAATCTTAGGGATTGGGTGAACCACAATAAGTATTTGTGTCTTATGTTTTCTTTTTTGCATTATTATTTTCTGTTATTGGTTATATTTAAATGTAACTATTAATTATATATGTGGTTGATCCTAACAAGTGGTATCAGAGCCAAACTATTGTCATTTTTTTTAGCCCAAATTGTTCTAATTTTTTTTAGCTATCCTTTATAGGAAGGTCTCACGGTTGAGTGGGAGTGATGGAAGATGAGGGTAAGTTGAAGGTTGAGAACTTTAATGAGAATAACTTTCAATTATGGAAAATGAAAATGGATGGCTATTTTTATCAAAAGGATTTATAGCAATCATTGGAAGGAAAAACCAAAAAATGAAAAACGTTGATAGATGAGGACTATGAAATTTTAGGAAAAAAAGGAACTTAGAAGTATTTGATTATATTTGGCACCATCCATGACATTTAACACTACAAAAGTGAACACAATGGAAGAGTTGATGCAAACCCTAGCAAAGCTGTATGAAAAGGCCTCTGCTTCAAATAAGGTATTTCTCATGAAGCCTTTCTTTAATATGAAGATGTAGAAGATGGATCTATTGCAGATCATGTAAATGAGTTTAATATGGTTACTAGTAAGTCGTCTTTTATGAATGTTAATTTTAATGGAAAAATTAGGGCTCTCTTGATTTTGTGTTCTTTGCCTAAAAGCTAGAATGCCTTTGTAATGGTTATGAGTATTATTTTTTTGGGATCTAATAGCCTAAATTTTATTGATGTGATTGGTGTTATTTTGAGTGAGAAAAATTATATGAAAACCTTGGGTGGATGTACATGAGGAAGTTATTTGAATGCACAAAAGAAAGTCAAAATGAATAAGAGAGGAAGTAATTCTAGAAATTGTGGAAAATCAAGAGAAAAATCAAAGGAGAAGAGGTTGCAATCCAAAGGACCAAGAGATTGTTAGTAGTATAGGAAACTAGGGCATAAGAAGAAAGATTGTTGGACTCAAAAGAACAATGAATGAGATAAACTAGATGGAACAATGAGGCAAATGTGATAATTAAAAAATCCAAAGAGGATTCTTTGCTTCTTTCTTTAGAAAGTGTTGATGATTCTTGGGTTTTAGATTCTGGGGCTTCATTTCATGCTACACCTCATAAAGGTAATTTTATTGATTATGTCTAAGGGGATTTTGGTCTTGTTTATTTGGGGGATAATGAACCATTTCAAATTTTTGGAAAGAGAAAATTTTAGATTAAGTTGTAAAATGGGAATCATTGGCCACTACATGAGGTAAGACATGTTCCAAGGCTAAGTAGGAATTTAAGTTCAGTAGTGCAACTTGATGATGAGGGTTGTGTAGTTACTTTTGATGATAAAAATTGGAAGGTTTCAAAAGGTTCCCTTGCAGTAGAAAAAGGTGTGAAAGTAAGAACCTTATATCTTTGTATAAGTTATACTATTCCTTCTACTTTAATTATTTCAGAGAAAAATGAAAGTTCAAGAATAGTTGTTGTAGTTGAATAGGGAGAACAAATAGTTGTAGATTTTAATACAATGCTATGGCACAAAAAACTTGGGCACATGAGTGAAAAATTCATTCATTCAAAGAAATTTTTACCAAGTTTGAAATATGTCAATATGGAATTATGTAAAAGTTGTGTATGGAAAACAAAAGAGAGTGAGTTTTGTGAAGAGTGGGATGGAAAAGAAATATGAGAAATTAGAACTTGTGCACACAGATGTTTGGGGACCAACTCAGGTATCTTCCTTTGGTAGATCTCATTATTATGTTACATTTATTGATGATGCAACTAGAAAACTATGGGTTTATTTATTTAGACATAAATTTGATGTATTTTAAACTTTTAAGAAATGAAAATGCTTGGTTGAAAATGAAACTAGTAAAATTTTAAAATATCTTAGATCTGATAATGGTGGTGAGCATTGCAAAAATGAATTTGAATATTATTGTTCCTCTAATTGTATTCATAAATAGAAAATTGTTCCAAGGACTCCATAGGAAAATGGAGTGGTTGAACACATGAATAGGAGAATAATGGAGTGTGCAAGGAGCATGAGGTTGCATGTTGGACTTCCCTTAAACATTTGGGTGGAGGTTGTCAATACTATTGTATATTTGACTAATAAAGGTCCCTCTACTCCTTTGGGTTGTGGTATTCCAAGGGAAGCATAAACTGGTAAGAAGGTGAGTTATTCCTTCCTCAAAACCTTTAGTTGTGAAGCATTTGCACATATAGATTCTAAAAATAGAACTAAGCTAGAAGCTAAGTCAAAGAAATGTGTATTTTTGGATATGAGATTGATGAATTTGGTTATAGGGTTTGGGATTTTGAAAATCATAAAATTTTAAGAAGTAGGGATGTCATTTTCTATGACAAAGCATTGTACAAAGATATCTTGCAGCAACATAAGAAGAAAGAAAATGATTATGTAGTGTTAGATGATACTCAAAAGGAAGATGTTCCAAGAGTCCCTGATGCTCTACAACAACTACAACAACAAATACCACACACCTCAGTGAATGTTAGATGGTCAACAAGGCTAAGTAGACCCCCAAAAAGAAATTTTCTTTCTTTGTACTCTATTTTACTAACTGATGTTAGTGAATCTTAATGTTATGATGAAGCTATGGAGGTGGATACTAAGATTCAGTGGAATTTTGCAATGAAATAAGAAATGGACTCCTTACAGAAAAATTAAACTCAGGATTTATGCAAGTTGCCTGTAGGTAAAAGGGCTTTACAGAATAAATAGGCTTACAAAGGATGGAGGTAAGAAAATATTTAAAGCCATGTTAGTTGTAAATGGATTTGCACAGAAAAAAGGAATAAATTTTAATGAGATGTTTTCTCTTGTTGTTAAATGAATTCTATTCATATTGTTTTAAGTATTGCGACTATTGAAGATTTGTCTTTGGAGAAGCTTGATGTTAAAACAACCTTTCTTCATGGTGATTTGGATGAAGGGATAAATATGGCACAGCCATAGGGATTTGAGGTCAAAGGTAAGGAGAACTTAATGTGTATATTGAAGAAAATTTTACATGGATTGAAGCAAGCACCACAGAAATGATATCTTAAATTTGATAGTGTTATGCATGTGCATGGTTACACTCAGTGTCATTGTGACCATTGTGTTTATTTTAAGAGGTTGGATGATGATAGCTACATTATTTTATGTTTATATGTCAATGATATACGTGTAGTTGGGCCTAACATGGATCATAGTAAGGGGTTAAAATAATATTTATCACATTCATTTTTTGTGAAGGATTTGGCGGTAGTAAAACAAATCCTTGGCATAAAAATTTGCAAAGATAGGAAGAACATAAAATTTACATTATCTCAAGATGATTTTGTAGAGAAGGTTTTGCAATGTTTCTCTATGGAGAATGTTAAAGTTATCAGCACACCTTTACTTGGTCATTTGAAATTGACTAAAGACATGTGTCCAAAGACACAAGAAAAGGAGGATAAGATGCCTAAGGTATCGTATACTTTAGCTGTAGGAAGTTTAATGTATGTTATGGTATGTACTAGGCCAGATATTGCACATGCAATGAGAGTTGTTAGCAAGTATACGAATCATCCAGGGATTGAGCAGTGGAATGCAATCAAATGGATTCTTAGATATTTGAGAGTAATGTCCAATAAGTATTTGTATTTTGGGAGCTCTATTATTGATTTAAAGGGATATGTTGACTCAGCTTTGGTAGGAGATATTGATTTCAAGTGTAGTACTATAGGTTATGTATATATTGTTGGTAGGGCACTAGTGAGCTAGGTTTCTTGGTTGCAAAACATGAATGATTTATCCACTAAAAAGGTAGAGTATATTGCTTCTACAAAGGCAAACAAGGAGATGACATGGCTTCAGTTCTTCATAGAATAATTGGGACACCCATAGAGGGATAATTATTTGTTTACAGATAGCTAGAATTTCATTCATGTTGCAAAGGATTCTTCTATGCATTCAAATACAAAACACATATAGTTGTGGTACCATTTCATTCTGTCAATTTTGGATGATGGACACTTAAATTTAGAGAAGATACATATAGATTATAATCCAACAAATATGTTTGCCAAGGTAGTAACAAGGGAAAATTTGAACTTCTCTTTAGCCTTAGTTGGTCTTTTAGACTAAATATAATAAAATAGTAGCAGAATGTAGCATGGTTTGATATTCCAATGGGATCTATAGGTTTAGTGGTGCTACGATTAGTCTCCAAGTGGGAGGTTATTATTTTGGAGTTCAATCAATCTCCAAGTGAGAGATTGTTGTGATATGGAGCATAAGTAGACTCAGAAGTTTATTCGACGTAATTTCCCCTTAGATTATTTAAGTTTATTTTAGTTTGAGATGATTTCATGCATTATTGAGAAAGTTATTAATGTTTTGGTGAAAATCATTTGTAACTACCCAAAACCTTATTAATGGTGACCAATTTTTGATAAAAAATCATAACTTTATAATTTCACCATTGGATATTTCTATAAATTGGAGAAAATATGTATAATTACCTATTATACAATATTAACTATGTGATTGTCTTGGTTATCAACATTTCAAAGAGTTATGAATGATTTTTAATGACTATATTTTTATAACCATAATAGAGTATATTTGATAGTTAGAAACTTCTTGGGTTTCTTTTGTAAGTACTGGGTAGATGAAGGGTTTAAATTGTTCATATTTAATGAATAAGACATGGATATAAAAGAATATTTTATAATGGTGATTTAATTGATGATTGTATTGGGTAACATTTTTCAATGCCTCTAACATGTTGAAGAGATTGAGTTGATGATTGGAACTTTGTGACTAGTTTAGGGGTTATTGAAGAGTTATGAAGATGCTCTACATCATGAAACGAGTAAAATAGAAGTGAAAAGATCAAGCAAGAGGAAGTGTTAAGTGATAGTGTGAGTGTGAATTAGCTAATAAGAGATTAGAATGAAGAGACGGAGTGAAGCAGATCACTGGACAAGGAGGTAGTTGAATGTGTGAATTCTTATGTGTTTCAAAGTTTATTTGCATGTTATTTGTTTAATGTTGAAACTTGATATAAACTAAGTGATTACTTTGATACTAGGTATAGTAAGGAACAATGAGATAATAGTTTGAAGTAAATTATTTTAAAGTTTGGTTTGAGAAGTTGAATGTGGTTACTAAGTTACTGATATGAAAGTTTATAAAGTCTGAATTGTTAATAAATTATTTTAAAGGCTTGTAGGATAGATGGATATAACTTATTCACCACCCGCCCCCCCCCCCCCCCCCCCCCCCACCCCACCCCCTCCCCCACATTATCTAACAATTGGTATCAGATCTGAGTTCTTTAAGGAAGAATTTTGAAGGGACTTGAGCTAAAGATCCATAAATGTATAAGAGAGAGGTACCAAAGTTGAACAAGGAGCACTTCTCCTAATCGAAAAATAGGATGAGGCTATATTTATGTGGAATTAGAGACAATTGTACACATTTTCTAGACAATGTATGTGTTTATCCTACCCCTCCTATGACTTTGGAAGAGATGACATAGAAGAAAGAACATGATAGTTTGATGATTGAGATCACATATGCCCTAAATATTTCTAAGTTTGATGATGTCAATAACTCTGTTAATGTTAAAGAAATGTGTGATAAGCTGGAACTTGTACATAGTGGAGATGAGAATGTACTAAGAGAAAGAGTAGAAAGTCTGAGAGGCAAATATTATGTTATCAGAATGAAAGAAGGTGAAATTGATGTGTGGTATGTGAATCAAATAAAGGAAGTTGGAGTTATATCAAAGTTTCTAGAAGATTCATCAGTGATATTGACACTGTAAGTAAGGTTCTCATAACTCGCTTACCTAACTATGCTATAAAAGTATCTTCAATTTAGGAGGTTAGATATTTCCCTGGCAATGCTCTTACTCTTGATTGTTTGGTTGGTTTTTTTACTATATTTGAATTAAGTAATGTTGATAATAGTGTTCCTTCTTGGGAATGATTTCAATACTTCATCAACCATCAAAAATTGCAAGAAAGAAAATAGCAATAAAAAAAACCAAGTGAGAATCAAAAGATGATATGGATGAAACTAAGGCATTTCTTGTAAGGAGGTTACCAAGAGGTAAAAGTAATTTCAAAGGTAAAATACCTCTAATATGTTCTAAATGTAATGAAGTGGATCATATTGCCACAAGATATCCTAACAAGAGTAGGAGTGATAGAAATTATAAGAAGGATCACAAATATAGAAAGAATAAAGAATACATGGACAAAGGAAAGAAATTATGTTATATTGTTGAGGAAGAGCACACCAAGTTGACATTGAAGATTATAAAGTAGAAGTGGTGTATGTTTCTATTAAAGAAGACCCTAATGAGGAAATGTATGAGGATGATAGATATCTTATTTCACATGTTAGTTAGAATGGCACATGGATCATTGATAATGGATTTTCACATTACATGACTAGAGACATCAATAAGTTTGATAAACTTGAAGAATATGATGGTGGATCTATCAAATTAGGGAATGATGTTCCATGTCTAGTAAAAGGTAGAGGTTCATTGATGTAAAATGAAAAAAATAGATTTGATGATGTGTATTGGTGCAAGGACTAAAATATAATATGTTGAGTGTTGCTTAGTTGAATAATACAAGTCACAAGATGGAATTTTAGAATGGGAAATTCAAGATCTATGATGGTGATGGGAATTTGACTGGAAATGGAGAGAAAGAAAAAAGGTAATATATTTTATCTTGATCTTACAATTGATACATATTTTTTTTAATTTAAAGATGTGTGCTTGTGGTATAAGAGGTTATGTCAAGTCAATTTTGAGTATATGGTCAAGGTCAATAGAAAGAGATGAATTAGAGGCTTACCAAATTTACATAAACCTAAGAATTCTATGTGCAAACAATGTTGGCTCGATAAGATGACCAAGTCAATTTTTTAAAGAAAGTCACATACTTCTAATGACATTCTAGAATTAGTGCATATAGATTTATGTGCACCAACAAGAGTAGAAAGTTATTATGGTGACAAATATTTCATTTTGTTTATCGCTGATTATTCTAGGATGATAACTATCAAGTTTATAAAGTTGAAGTCACATGATTTTGATATGTTCAAATGGTGTAAAGATAGAGTTGAAAAAGAAGCTAGTAAAAAATTGAAATGTTTAAGATCTGATACAAGTGGTGAGTTTATTTAAGTTGAATTCAAAAGTGATAGTTTTCAGTATTGAGGACATCACAATAGAATGGGATTGCTAAAAGAAGGAATGAGTCAATTGTGGATTGTGTAAGAGCACTGTAAACAAAAAAGGGAATTGCTCAAATATTTTTGAGAGAGGCCATTAGTACTACAGTTTACACTCTTAACTGAGTTCAACTAAATAAAGGAACAAAACAAGACACCTTATGAACTATGGTATGGTCATACACCTAATGTGAGTTATTTCAAGATATTTGGAAGTGGGTGTTACATTCATAAAGATGCAAGGAATGGGAAATTTGATTCTAAAGGTGATGAAGGTATTTTCCTTGGTTATTCCTCTAAGAGCAAAGCCTATTAATGTTGGAACAAGGATACTAACATAATTTTTGAAAGTATAAACTTAAGAATTGATGAGTTTGTAGACAAGAATGATGAGGAAAGTAAAATGGAATTATTATGATTTCATAATGCATGCCCCATTTCTCCAAGAAATGGGAAGCCCTAGTAACTTTTTTATCTCCTAGACCCCTAGTTTGGGGCTTGTATCACTTTTTAACTCTTCATGAGTTTAGAACAAGCCTCATTCTTTGACTGGGCAAGTTCAGGGTCTCAAAAATGGAGGAGAAGTGATTTTTTTAAGTGTTTTCAGTAAAAAAGAGTGCACTAGCACACTAGCACACATACACACCTAGCCAAGGTGTGCATGTGTGCTTAGTGTGTGAGTGTGCACTCATCTCCCATTGGATATGTGCACATGCACACTTGTGCATATGTGCATCTCTGAAGGGTACGCACCCTAGGGTCAGGGTCTATATAAACCCCAAACCCCCCTTGCCCACTTCACTTTTCTTCGCACTCTAGAATCTTCTACACCTCTGCACCCTTAAAGATGCACTCACTCCTACAAAACACAAATAACCAATGTTAGAACACAAACAAGAAGGTGTGCACCTCCTCAAGGTGTACATGTGTGCACCTTTGTTCACTAAAAAAAAGCAATAAAACCTTATTAAAACCTAAAAGAATCTCAGTCAAAGAAAGGTGCACACATACACACCTTTTTTGTGCTTTTTGAGGACTTAAGGCCTATAAGGTTGCCCACATGCGCATGCCATCAAGGTGTGCATGCATGCACCCTTTGTGTACATAACATCAAACACTTGTTTCTTCCCCCCCTTTTGCATGTGTGCATCTTCCCTAGGTGCACAAATGTAGTTAAATGGTCATAGAAGAACCATTTAGCACACCACAAGGGTGTGTTAGGTGTACTTTTTTGCATAATAGGGCTATGGGGAGGATTTAACTAGTTTTTTACTTTCTTGGGACATTTTTGCTAGGTTTCTGTGTATTAGGGTTTTTTTTTAGATTCTATTTATCTTTCTAGACTAATGTCTTCTTTCAACTTGTGCAGATTAAATGGTGTCTTCATCATCCTTAATGGCAGAAAATATTGCTCTCAATCCTATAGTTTTCAAATACCAAGGCACACCAAGGAAATCTCACTTTCAAGATGGATATTCTAAAATTAGAGATATCGAGCATGGACACATTGACTGGAATGTCTTCCTTAGCATTTGTAATAAGCCAAGGTAACAATCCACAATGGTATATGTTTGTGTAAATAAGTATTTACTTATTACACTTACTTAAGTTTACTTAGGTTAATGCATTATCTAATTATTTTGAATTATTTTATTATTTTAGGTGAGACACTTAGGAGTTTGTGTACTCTCATTGAGTTACGCAACTCTAATTATGCACATGGTGTTTACAACATAGGACTATGCATCATTCACTTAGTTGTCATATTGACAACACAATTATCTGCACTCCTCATTTAGCACATGTTGTCTACGCCACTAATTTGTGTGCTACACTAGATATGTGTTATCCTCCACTGAGCCAATTTCTGTGGATTTAGTCCCACATATGTGGGTTTACAAGCATTGTGCTTGTTTAAAAACAATAGCGCACATATTCAATGTAAAAGTGATGTCGTCGGTGGATGAGGAAGTCCCCAAAAATTGAATGGCTTTGGCCGGTGGTAAGGCCTACCTCAAAACAACTTTTCTAAGGGTTATTGTTCAACAGATTTAGTGGATATGCATCTAGAGGGGAAGTTACAAAGAGGGAAGTCTTCAAGAGAAACATGTATTCTACAGATGGTTCACATGGTATTAACAGGTCCTTTTTCATCCAACCAGGGTCGCTACATACTTACCTTAGTTGATGACTTTTCAAGGTTCACTTGGGTCTATTTTCTTCATAGTAAGAATGAAGTGTTGGACAAGTTTCTAGCCTTCAAGACTCATGTAGAGTAGAAATCTAGAAAGGCCATCAAAGTACTCTGAATGGACAATGGAAACATGGATGTGAAGAGAAGACTTAAGGACTTTTGTAGACATGAGGATATTGATCTTCAAACTCCATCAACATTCAATCTGCATAAGATAGATGTTGCAGCTTTGAGGATTCACACTCTTTAGTCTATGGGAAGTTGCATGATTCATGCCAAGTCTCTTGATCCATCATTAGAAGTTGAAGCAATCTCTTGTGCCACTCACATTCTTAATTGTACTCCTCATCTAACCTTAGATGGAAAGACTCCTTTTGAGGCATGGTGTGGCAGAAAACCTATTATGACAAACTTTAGAGTCTTCGATTGTCCTGCATGGGCAAAAAGATCTTCCAAGAGATGTAAGGCATAGTCATCTTGGCCTTGTACTTTCATTGGTTATGAAGATGGTGTGAAGGCATATAGACTTCTAGATCCTGAGACACATCAGATATTTGTGGAGAAGGATGTACATTTTGAGGAAAGTTCTCCAAGCTTGTCCTCTACTCCTCTTCACACATCATACAGTGTGGAAACTAATAGTGATTTCAGCGACAGTGCTTCAATAGATTTAGACATGTGGGGTTCTATCAATAGTTGTAGTGAGAGGTCACTATATTAGTTCAGTCTGCATGCATACATCGCCATAGTGATAGGTCCAAAACAACAAGGTACATCTAGTCTTCTAGACACAGGTTCAGTGACAAATTTAGGGGACAGTATTCATGATCTGCCTCTTCTTCTTGATGCAGAATCACCTTCTTCATTTGTCATGAGGGCTCCATTAGACTCTCTTATTCATTCTCTACATGATTGATCCTCATAGGTTGAAGTGATTGTGGATACTTATGATCAGCAGTTGCAGTAGGGTTCTTCATCAGTTGTAGAGACAAATAGTTCTTTGGGATAGGTTCCTCAGCTAGTTGAACAGGTTTCAGAGACATCACTTATTCATGGGATACTTTTCACACACAATGGAAGCATCTCATTTGTACCCTTAGCATTTTTTCTTCCTAAGGGGAGGAACACCATTCTGCAGTCTTGGATTAGCTTCTTCATCAGAGCAGTCACTGCTCGGCATTCTTCTTTGGGGGGAGCCTATTCTACCTCTCTTCCTCTTCTCATCATTATCTTATGTATTTATTGGATGTATGTCATAATGGGAAGGTCTTGATTACTCCATCCATCCATGCATCCCTATTTATCTCTCTTTTTGGTGGAGGGTTTTTCCTATGAGGTTTTCCCTCTTTCCTTGCTTTATGGGAGATTGCATATCATTATGTACATGGGTATCTAACATGGCCTAGTAGTCAGGACCCAT
The DNA here is from genome assembly GCA_028749045.1 of Cupressus sempervirens. Lineage (NCBI taxonomy): Eukaryota > Viridiplantae > Streptophyta > Pinopsida > Cupressales > Cupressaceae > Cupressus > Cupressus sempervirens. The sequence goes on from CM053788.1 coordinate 435,125,254, forward strand.
TATGCATTGTGTCCTAGATTTTGTAAGCTTAAGGGCATTCCCCTAAGTTTCCCTTAAGGGGGGGGTGTTGGTGTAAATAAGTATTTACTTATTACACTTACTTAAGTTTACTTAGGTTAATGCATTATTTAATTATTTTGCATTATTTTATTATTTTAGGTGAGACACTTAGGAGTTTATGTACTCTCATTGAGTTACGCAACTCTAATTATGCACATGGTGTCTATAACATAGGATTATGCATCATTCATTGAGTTATCATATTGACAACACAATTATCCGCACTCCTCATTTAGCACATGTTGTCTACACCACTGATTTGTGTGCTATAGTATCAATACTAATGAGATCTGGGCTTGTCAATGTAGCATCACATCCTACTTCTATGCAATCTCTAGAACTCATCATGGCTCTTGCAAAAAACTATATCACTGAAGAAAAGATTGTTAAGAGTGTTATAGTAAAGATAGTCATGGACCTCTAACCTCAAAACATCAAGAAAGTGTTTGACATGCCCAAAGTCGATCAATACTTACACATATCTTGTGAAGGAGCAGAAAGATAGTATCAAGAACATGAGAAGGAAGCCAAAGAGATAATCCAATTATCATTTTTTATTGATAGAACACTAGTGGATCATAGAGTTAGCAAAGTAGATATGACTTGGGGATACATGAAGGATGATGTGGGATACGCCATCATGCTTTTAAGTAGTGGCATGGGCCTACCAGCAGCTAGACATCTTCATATCTTGATGGTCCATTTCATAGAAACCATTCGAATGGCCAAGATATCAATTGACTAGGCCACAAGGTTGAATGCTAACTTGGATGAGCATTTGGCATCTATTAAGGCTAACCCCAAATTCTACATGACATCATATTTGGTTTATTTATTGGCAACTAGAACAATTGACTACCTAGGACTTTATAAAAGAGGTAGCATGCAAGATGCTATTGATTGGCCCTATGTGGTATATCCTTAGCTGGTAAAGAAAAAACTCTCAGATCAAAGAAAAGAGAACTGGATAGTGAATGACATTTTTATATTTGCAATCATCTAATTCATAGAGGGTGATTATGCCAAAAGGATGTCAATAGAGGCAGCAGCCAGAATTGCATAGATTGACACCTACTACATCATGACCTTCGATTTGGAATCAGATCAGTATCTCTTAGAAGCATACAACTCCCCTTGCCCTTATTTTGATAAAATAGGGATGGTCATGAATCTAAAAGGGAAGTAGTTTGTACATGATGATGTACTTGAGGATCACTAGATGAATGCAATAGATAACTATAATGTCCAAATTAGGGATTATTGTAGGATGACTCTATATTTAGTAAAGAAAGTGCTTAAAATGAAGATCACACTCAAGACTATCGACAAATATACTAAAGATGTCTTAGATCTATTATATAATTAAGACAAAACCTATGACATGTCAATCATGAATGCAAAGATTGGTAGGGATGAGAATGCAGACATCAACAAAAGAGCTCACCACATAGTCCAACTAACAAGGGAATGGATCAAAAAGCCTTCCAAACTTGATCTAGTTCCATAGGTTGTTCCTCTATGAGCTACAGCATGGCCTACCAAAGGCAAAGGTGTAAAAGTTACAATATCAAATTTCTTGGCTTAATCCCTAATGAGGTCAGAAACAGTTCATCAACATGAGTGGGAAGCTGAGTATTTTGAAGTGGATACAGCAGTGAAAAGGAAAATAGGGGCAAAGGGTAAGAAATAAATAGCTCAAGCCTAGCCACTTCAACAACCATAGTAAAATCCTAAACAAGCAAAGCCTCAAGATGAGTTGGCAACTCAAGTCCAAAAGATTGAGCAAGTGCCTCCAATAGGATAAGAACAGGAATGGGAACAAGAAGAGGAATAATACAGGGTGCCACCAATAGGTCAAGAGGAAGAAGCCTTCTCCTCAGCTCCTAAAAAGCCAGGTTTGAGCCCACTATGAGAGGGACATGTAGGAAAAGATTGAAGAAAAAGAATACTCCTCCTCCATAGGTGCCTAAAACCATTCTTGAAGTTAAAGTAGAAGAAGAAGAAGAAGGGGAACAAATTGAATATGTTCCCTTGAGTTAGAGGACTCATTTACCTAGGGCCAAAAAAGAGGAAAGAAGAAGAAGTTGCACCATACTGCCACCATCTAATCCAGAGGAACCTATTCAGGTTACTACCTTAGAGGATGAGCAACAATAGTGGATTATAGACATGGAGAGTCAAGAGATAGATGCCTTTGACCTCTCTAATTTTGATTTCATGTCAGTGGGCACTAATAAGGGAAAGGCACCTACAGTACTAACCCCCTCTTTAGTTAAATAGATGTCTACAATGGGCACTACAGCTACTTCGCTAAAGAGGGAGGTCATGGTTCGACAAAAGAGGCAAATGAATGCAATTGTTTAGGAGGGAATGGATGAGCAGTGATGCATGACCATTGGCCTTGATTATGAAGAACCAAGATCAAAACTTTCTTACACACATAGACATCCCTCCTCCACATGTTGACAGTGAGGACTTGACTCCTAACAATTATCAAATCAATGAGGTCCTATTAGGAAGACCCACAGTAGATATCGCCAAAGTATTGATGATTGTGGGCATAAAAGAAGTGTTCAGACACATGGACTGAGATGAGTCTGAGTTGATACTACTACAGAAACAAAATGAGCTTTTGAGAGGCTACTTGCATGGAGTAGTGGGCCCAATAGACTTGGATAATCTAGAGATCACTCTTGCTACAACACTAGAGAGAAAAGAGAAGGGCACTGTAGAGGTGGATTCATTTTTGGGATCATGTCAACTATGGCGTGACAATTTTGAAGAGAAGGGTGTACAAATAATATAGGGAAATTTAGGCCTATTGCACCTTATTCAATCAAGCATGAATAAACTGGTAGTCTTAGTGAACCAATATTTTAGATTGATAGATGATGTACATACTTGTGCAAAAGACCTATTTATTTTGACATCAATAAAATATGAAAGGTATTATACACTCATGGATGTATATACAGTGGAAGAGCTTGATAAGCTTGATGATTGGTTAAGGAAGATAGTTTTCGGTAATAAATTCATGGAGGGACTACATGAGGATATTCAAATATTAAGAGATCATACTCAAGAATAAATTTTGGAAGCAAAAAGGTACTAAGTCATTGTTGACCTTGAGATTTTTGAAGATGAGTCAAAAACAAAGCTCAAATCGATACAATCAACTGTCCAAAAATTCCAAGGATGCTTTGTCAGATGAAGATATCCAACAATAATTTAAGACTGGGGAGGTATTTTTGGAATTGGACACCAAACTTGAGGATTTTGTGATGACCTGGATCAAAGTTAGCAACTATCAACAGGTTGTTAAAGAAGAATATGGAGCTTTTGATTTTCTAGAAGCTACCCAAGTAACAAAGATCATTAAGAAATTCAAGAGCAAACATCCAAATATTGTATTGGTATAAAGGGGAAGAAAACCCAAATGTTGGGAATTCGATTTTGACACTTGGGAAAATTTTGAATTTTTGGAACATTTCATTATGGTCAGCAGGTGCACAGGTGTGCTATTTGCAAAGGTGTGCTAATAATTTTGAAGAAGTAACAATGCACCAATAGTTAACTATCAATTCCTAATTTAGAGCATTCCATGCATTGAAAATGAATTTTGACGGCATTTCAACTCCGAGAAACACTTAGAGTAGGTCAAGCTTCCATTTTTAGAGCTTCCAGTGACTCTTAGATCCTCTTGCAGCTTCTTCTTATCTCCTTCTTCTTTTATTATTTTAAGTCATGTAAAGGCTCATGCACCCATTAATTGATATAAACAAGGGTGGAGACCTACTTAGCACCATTTAGAGAGTCAGTTTGTATATAATTAGATTTGTTTTATTAGTTTTTAGCATGTGTTTGCATTTTAAGATCTCTCACTCAACACAAAAGGAGGAGATATTTTCTTATATATATGTGGATGTAATATGTACTCTAGGCTATAATTTTGATGCAGTAATAGATGTTATTGGTGCTCTCATTCTAAGTGTAGCTATTCTGGTCAGAGTGTGTTATTTTTGTGAATTCATGTACATGAATAATAATGGAGCCAATGGTTTTATTATGTTGTTATGATTGTGCAACCTTTTAGTTCTGGTTTTGCCTCATGTTAACAAATTTTACTAACATAATGACTTGGAGGAGAGATTGCCTTTATTCCTATATAGATTCTTGTCTTACATGAGTGCATTTTTTATGGCCTTGCAATTTGATGAGAAGTGAAACATCTTTCAGTTATTACTGAGTTCCCATTGACAATTGCATTAGTGGCATTGAGGAAGTGTTGCTCCTATTTTCATTTGTTTCCTACCCGATCTTTTCAATGATTTATATAAAAAATATGTTGTTACCTTGGTTTATGTTTATTAGGAATTTCCCTTTCAATTTATTTGTTTTAATCTCTTATTATCTTATCTTTTTTATTTGCTTTGCTAACACTTGGTTAGAGTAGGAATTCATATAGTTGTATTGATAAATTGCATTCATCATAAAATAAAAATACCAAACATATATCTCTTTTGTGGTTACTTTTCAAAATAGTAGATCAAACATATTATCTAAAAATGATTGAACCAAAAAATGCCTCCTCATGAACATACACATTTATCTTCAATTCAGTGGATTCTAGTAGGTCACAAGACAAGATTTCTCAAAACCTTGGAGTTGATCCTAGATTACCTTGTCAAGAGAGGAGTTTGAAAGAATTCCTATCATCAAGCATCGTACAAAATAACAGCTCAATAGGAATCTAAAAATTCAAAAAAATTGTCTATGTATATGAAGATTCTTCTAGTGTAATGCTTAAGAAAGAATAGAGAGCTATCAATCATCATCATGCATTACCCGAGTCACAAATAGAAAAACCCAAGTAGGATTTTGTTGTTAGAGTGGGGTTGTCATTGCACCAAAAGATTGATTTGTCAATGCCTGATACAACCACTCAACTCATAATACATAGGAGGTGGTTAAGCCCTTGTCATGAATCTGAAGGAGAGAGCTAAAAAAATTTATAATAATCTCCCCCTTAGCATTACCCAAGGGTCTTAAGATTTGAACTTATGACCAAGCTCTGATACCACTTGGAGTGGGGTGTTCTTTACACCAAAAGACTGGTCTGTCAATGCCCAATAAAACTACTCAACTTATAGTACACATGATGTGGTGAAGGCCTTGTCATGAATCTTGAGGGGAGCGGTGAAATTTTTTCTAATAGTTGTACCCCAACTGAGTGAAGAAAATGTTAGAAATTAGATAATTGAACCAATGCTAGGAAAATATATGAGAAAAAACTATTCACATAAAAAAATCATTGGAGATAAAAGTGTTGGAATCATGACAAGAATTAAGTTGAAGGATAGTACATGTTTGATTGTTCAGTTTGAACCAAGAACTATGAAAGATGCACTTGATAATGAAGACTGGATTGATACTATGAATGAAGAGATAGATCAAATTGAGAAAAACAATATGTGGATACTAGTACCAAGACCAACTGATAAGAATTTGATTGGAACAAAGTGGATTTTTAGAAGAAAAAAAAAAAAAAAAATCTAAATGAGAGCAATAAATTTGTGAGGAACAATGCCCGATTAGTATGTAAATGTTATACCCAAGAAGCCAAAATTGACTATGGTGACACATTTGCCCCTATTTCAGGATTTGAAGGAGTCAGAACTATTTTGGCATATGCTACTTGCAATAAATTCAAAGTATATCAAATGGATGTTAAGTCATCATTTCTAAATAGAATACTTGAAGAAAGGTCAATATAGAACAACTAGAAGGATTTGTTGAACCAGATTAGAGGCCCCTGGTTTTCAAAATGAATAATTATTTGTATTGACTAAAGAAAGCATTGAGAGGATGGTACGAAAGGTTGCATGTATACTTGATTAAGATTAGATTTGTGAGAGCAAGTGAAAATAGTAATCTATAATTGACGAGTGGAGCTAAAAATATGGCATTGATTGCTAAAATATATGTGGATGATATCATATTTGGTGGAAATTATTTGTTGTGAAAGTTATTTGTTGATCAAATGAGTAAGGAATTTGAGATGTCTATGTTTTTTGAGATAGATTGTTTCATTGGATTTCAAGTTCATTGAAAACAAAAGATGGTATATATGTGACTCAATCTAAGTATGTTAAGGAGATTTTGAAAACATTTGGGATGGATGAGTCAAGGTCAATTGGTACACCTATGGTGACTCAATGAAAATTAACTAAGGAGGATACTACTATTGAGGTAAATGAAACACAATATAGATCAATGATTGGAAAGTTACTGTATGTTGTGCATAGTAGACCCGATATTGCACATGCAGTTGGAATTGTTGAAAGGTTTTCCTCTAATCCTAAGGAAACACGTGTGACTATTGTAAAAAGGATATTCAAATATCTAAAAGGAACTAAAGAATTTGGATTGTGGTACAAACAAGATGGTGATTTTGAACTCAAATTCTACATTGAGTGTCATTAACTGAGTGATGTATTTCTCAAGTCAAGTTGTAATGCTCACCAAGCATGAACAAGAAGAACAAGTTAATAAAATATTAATTTGAGGTTGACATTTGATGAAAATTAAGATTTTTATAGAATTTCAAAGGATAAATTCAAATTTAATTATGATATCTAAGGGTGAAAAAAATCTAATTTGAAGATCCTATGAAAGAGTTAACAAAATGGGGATGAGCACAAAGTTCAAGGTGTAACTATTTTCTGAGTAACTAAACTCATTGAACCCGATATCTACGATCATGATTAAGTGGAAAAATATGGAAGAGACTAGAATGAAAAAGTTACCTATTTAAGGAGATGAAAGAGATTTTTTTGGTTGATGATTATTCACTGCTTGTTATTAATTATGCGAGTTAAAGTGGAATAAGAAGACAAAAGGTGAACTGAGTAAAAAAATAGTGAAAAGATCAAGCAAGAGGAAGTGATAACTGATAGTGTAAGTGTGTGAATCGTCCAGTAAGAGATTAGAATGAAGAGACAAAGAGAAGTAGGTATCTAAATAAGAAACATAGTGCTAAACCTAAAAAATCACTTGATTGTTACTTTCTTACTATTGTAGCAAATAATATCTCTTAACCAAGTGGACCTAACAAGTCTTTGAAATACTATATAGTGGCATCAATTAATGATTCTTGTAAGTTCTATTAGAGAAGGCCAATCTTTAGAAATTTTAAGAAGTGATAAGGTCTATATGATCTTTGGTTGAAATCCTCTAGCTAGGTCAAACTAAATATGTGCATTTAACCTTTAACAAGGTTGACTCCTAGTAGAGCTCACTTCAAAAGAGTAAAATATTTGGGTTGTCGATTCCTAGGTGGTTTTTTCCCTTTACAGGGTTTCCACATTAAGTATCTGTGTTAAATGTTTGATTTCTTATGTATTGCAAAGTTTGTTTTCATGTTATTTTTTCTTAGGGTTTGTAGAATTTTTCTTGTAGGTTGTATTTTTACGGCCTCTGGTTTGGCATTTCTAGAAAAATAAAGAGACATTATTGTAGACAAGCACTTGGGTGTGCTTACCAAATCTTGACTTGAGCACCACATATTTGGACAGAGTCTTGTTGATAGTAAAACTTATACAAAATCTAGTGAATAGTATATGATATTTGGAGATAGTTACCAAGTTTGTAGATATGTAGTTGTCAAATGAGTCTCAAATCCATCAGAACATATTTTCATCCCAAAATTCAAGTGGGAGCCAAAGAAGCAAAACTCAAACAAGCACCATACAAGAAAGCTCAAGAGAAGGGTCAAAACTTGGCTTCCACTTAGCAAGTGTGAGGAGGTTTTTACTATAAACCCACGAGCCAAAAAGAACTTGGGAAGGTCTTCAATAGTAGTAAACCAAAAAGGGAAGAACCTACTAGGTATTTCTAAGGTAGTGATGCTTCCTTTGAGATTCCAATAGGAAGACACCCATTTCATTATCATTTCAATAGAGGATCTAAACTTTGAAGGCCTTCCCATCAGAGCTAGATTTAATTTTGTCATGGTCATGTTTTAGATTAAGGTAAAAAAAAGTTTTGAAGGGGTCCCAAAACCCTTAACAAGAAATCAAAAGATAAACCATTCAGCCCCACCAGGTTTTACAAGGATCTAAAACCTACAGTTTTAAAAGATTCAAATTTAGGTTTTACAGGGACCTAAAACTACGGAATAAAATCAAAAAATAAGACCAGGTTTTACAAGGACCTAGAACCTAATTTTAAACAACAAAACGAGATTAAAAGCCTAGACAATCGACCAAAAATTAGGACAACTACCAAAATAGAGACCAAAAACCAGAAACACAAATAACTACTACTGCAATTCTTTGATCATTTGGACCATCACTTTTCTAGCCTCCATGCTACGTTGGATGGTATTAACAAAAGCTTCCATAGTGACCTTAGTTGTTTTTTTCCTGGAGCTCTATCTAGTTCTTTTGCTTGGACCACCTGAAGATATAATTTCTTCATTAGTTCTCTTCCCTAAGCTGGCAGCTATGACACAGATGTTGGAAGTAACCTACTCCATCTTATTTCCACTTTCTTTGATCAATAATCAGAGCTTGTTTCATATTCCTTTTGTTTGTCTCGTATATTACCAACCTAAATTTCCATCTGGGTGGTCTTTGCACGATTAGTTTCTTGGTTCTGCTCCATTTTTGTTACTTTTCTTTTCAAGTTCATTAATTCATTATACACCTAGGACTCAGTTTGAAGGGAAGAAATTTTCTTCAGCTTTGCAATATGCAAGAAAGAAAGCCTAGTATCTCTACCAAAAAATTCAACATTCTCCTTCCCCATGTCTTCCTTACCCATAGACTCGTTCTTCTCTTTCCTTGTATCTTCCTTCACATTCTCAGCATCCGTATAAGTGAGGTCCTCTTTTTCCTTCACTATTACTTATTTTTTATCCCTCACTCCTAGGGATCACTCCCTCTGATTGGTATCCTCTTCACCAACATTACCTAACCTAGTATTTTTATCATTGCTTTCATCCATCTCCTCCTTACCAGTTTTGTCCTTACTACCAGGGTAACCTTCCAAATTAGAACTAAAATCTCCCACATCTATATTCTCCTCCTCTTCCACATTTTTTTTTTCATTATTATCTAAGTTATTAGACTCGGTAATCTCTTCCACATTTTTCTAAGGTGTTTCTTGCTTCAAATTCTATCTTTTCCCACTAACCCCTTCCTTGCCTTTATTCTTCATAGAGTAGGTTTCACTCATGGAGCCCTTCTTTTTCTCAAATGGAGGGGAAGACACAATGATCTTATTCTTACAATAATTCTCGATCAGTAAAATTACCCCTTCATGAAGAATCAGGCGGGATTCTTTTTATCTATGAGCTTGGAGACTATGGAGCAAAGAAAATCTCAAATAAAAAGGAAATGAGATTATATCTTTTTGCCTAAAGTGATTTAGGAACACAAAATGAAACTTATGAACATGTTTAGTTCTACCATCTAAGATAAAGTACTCACAGATCCATGAAAGCATATCCTGCCAGAGTTTTTCATGGTCATGTTAACTGCAAAGTCAGATAGGGTTATTTCCTTTCCCTCCTCCATTGATATAATATCGACTAGAAAGGATTTAAGAATATTTTTAGAGGCTCCCATGAGTGCATTGTTCCAACCAAATTTCATGGGTTAGGGGAAATCCATTCTAAGGAACCATTAGACCCCATAGTTGGGATGACTTTGGGTTAAGAAGAAGCCCCAATATTGATCATTGGCACATTGACCACGGGCTTGGCATCTAGCATGGTCAAAAAAATTCTAGGAGGTTCATTAACTGAAAAACCAAGAGGATCGTATCCTAGGGGAACTAAGGGGATGGGTCCTCCATAGGGGTAGCCATAGAATTTGAAAAAAACTAGTGAGTTAAAAAACTAGAGTAAGATTGCAAAGCTCTCTTAACTTTCTAGTTTTTGAATAGTGATTAATAATGTTGTATTGTGGTTTGAGTCTAAAATACATGGATCAAAGAGAATAGGAATTCATAACCACTGTATTTTGAACCTCCCCCTTTGGGTGGAAATATTACACTTGACAGGTTTAATAGTAATATCATGGACTATAAGATCTACTTCTTCTATGTAGCCAACATGGGGATTTTAAATTGATGATGCATTATCATATAATAGGAAATAACATAAGATTATGAGGATTTTTCCTTCCCATGCTTATGAAATGGATCATTGTATATCTTGAGTTATACATTAGTTGAATGTGGTGTATGACTGTCTACTTCAATTTTACCTCTATCAACAATGTCTTAAATGGGTTTTTTAAGATTCATACATTTATATTTGTCATGACCTTTGTCCTTTGATATTATATTTAGTGTCCTTCTACCAAGTGATTCTGGGTTGGTTATAATTATAGAGCTTGGAAACTGGATAGGTCCTTATTTTTTATTAAACAATGCAGTGAAAGATGACATTGAGGGGTTTAGTGAGTGTTGCTTATTGATATTTTGGTCTATATTAGTAGTGGGCATGTTTTTTTTGTTGTTGTCTCAATGTTAGATGGTGAAATTGTTGTTTCATTGGAATTTTATTATTGAGGTGGAGGTTGATTCAAGAAATTTTGTCAATTGGATCAATTGGATTAACTAAATGGTGTTTTAATATTTTGCACATGTTTGGAGTCAATTATAGCTTCATTAATGACATGTTTGTTCTTAGTCTAAAACTTTGGTTTCTCATTTGAAGATAAGGTATTTTCCTCCTTGTTATAGTGTTTTATAAAGCCTTATTTGATGAGACCATTTTTTTATTGGTATATCTTTTTTATGACCATCTTGAAGTCTCCTAAACATAGAATTTGTAATTGAAAGGAAAATAGTTGGACAAAATTTTGGACGAACACGTTTAGAAAAAAAAAATTATGTATCTTATAAGAGAATATATTAGTGAGGTTTGTCAAACATTGAAAATGATTTGTAAAGGTGTCCCAATTTATTTTGTCAATGTTGCACTAATCAATCAAATATACCTTATATTCAACATTGTAGGGATATTTTCCAACAATGTTTTAGTTAAATTTAAAAAAAAGGCATTGATCCTTTTGGGATACTCCTTAAATATTTAAGGTTGCATCCACCTAAACTTAGATAAAAGGTTCCCTTAAGATAATTGTCATTGTATGATACTTCTTGATATTCTTTGTATAATTTTTTAATGCACTGAGTTGGACAACAATTTCCTTTGTATTCATCAAATTGGTCATTTCCAAAATTAGTGGAAAAGGTTGTATTTTAATAGATCTATCAAATGGGTATGTGAATATATCTTCAAATTAAAATTCCTTTTTTCTCTATCTTACTAGGCTAAGGTCATATTTCTCAAATTATAAACTTTGAGGGCAAGGTTTATTGTTCTATGGGCATTGAATTAATTATTTGTATGGTGTGTTCTAATGGTGTATTTGACTATACAATATGTTGGTACATATTAATATGATTATGTGTTAATGGTGGATGTGTTTAAACCAGATGTGGGTGTGAATGATGAAGTTTTGATTGTAGAAAAATAAGTGGAACGGGATTGTACTTAACTCACATTAGAAATAGTATTATCCATGGAAATGGTGGTGTTTTGTGTAGTAGTCTATATTTTATGGATGATGTCTTGTGTAAGTTGAAGAGTTAAGTGGATTCATAATTGGATATGTAAGTTGTAGAGGTGGTATTGTAGTTTTGAGTGATTTGAGATATATCAAAACCTTGTACGAGATGCGCTCCTTCTCTAAGGACTTGTATAAGGAGATTTCCTTTGTTGTTTTTAATTTATTTCCCCATCATCTCTTGTTTCTAAGGATCATTTAAGAATTTATCTAACTGAGCTGAAATGTTGAGTTGGTTGGTACTAAAATGTCTTCCTTGTGTTGATTAGTTATTTGTTCTATATTAGGGATCCTAAAAATGGTACCATTGGATTTATTGGTGTTTAGATAGGAATGACTTATTTATTTGATATTTGATCTACTATTTACCATGAATGTATGACCTTAGGTGAATATATAATTGGTTAATGTCTATATTTAGTATTGATGGCTATGGAATAAGGATATGTTGGTGTCGAATTAATTTTACGAGAATTTGAATTAGATAAAAGATGATAAAGGATGGATTTTTTGGATGGATACTAGGTTAATTAAGGATATGATTAAATATTTGATGACTATGATTGGTGAAAAATATAAATTTAAGGGAAACCCTTAGAATAGGACCAAAAGATTTGATTGATTGGTTTGGATTTGTTCGTATTGCAGTAATTGGATTTTTGGATTGGGGTTTTTTATTTTAGTTTATATTAGGGTTGGATTAAATTTGTATATGGATTGTAAAAAGGTTGGTAGGAGCTAGATAATTTGATATTTTATAGATTTAATGGGATTTATCTTCTCTTAATTGAGATGGGAAAATTTCTCAAGGAAAAGGTATGGGATGATTTGCAGATCGCTAACTTAGGAAGAAGCGAACCCTAAGATAACTATTTGAAATGTTAAAGTAAAAATAAGCATAATACTTATGTTTGAAAAGATTTTAAGCACTATATTTAACTAGAGATCAAAGAGAGATAAATGATCTTAACCAAACATTTAAATGTTCAACCTTTGTGATTAGGATTTATTGGATTTGGTTGATGGTTGGAAGACTAATTGGATAAGTTGGATGATTGGATGGATTAATCATTTTGAATAGATATATTTATTGATGGGGTTAGATTTATTTATTGGTATTGGTTTATTTAAAAAATTTTGATAGTAGGTCTAAGTCCAATGTGATGGTTAGAATATGATTTGATCAAATATTTTTTAAAGACCTAATGGTAGACTATGGAAGACTTGAAAATTTTGGATGAAATGAAAGTGTAAATGGTAAGTATTTGGATTAGACAAAGGTTTTTATTGGATATGGAGGATAGAAAGGCTATATTTTCTTTACCTAATAGGTGGTCTAGTATCTTAGGATGAAGGTGGAAGGTTTATATAACTGGTCACAAAAGTCACAAGTGGATTAACTATAAGGTATAATCAAAATATCTACTAGAGATATTTTGATGTACTTTAGTCTAATAGAGCACAAGTACTAAAGTGAAAAGGTATATAGTAAAATTAATAGCCAAAATACTTAAACTCAATTTTGATTATTTTGACTTGACCTTGGACTAATTTTGGTAGGAAAAGTTTGGCATTTGTTGGAAAACAAATATGAAAAGAGAAAGAAAAAAATACTTGGCTAACACAAACTAAAGTATATAGAGCCTAAATTATCCCAAAGTGATAAAATTGGTTTCTATAAACAAAAAATGTGTTAGAAAGAACAACATAAGTTAGAAAGTAGATACTACTTATTGGATCTCTTGCAACAATAAAATACTTGTTTAAGGTGGATAGCTAGATATCAAGTGGAACTCTCTTTAGGGATAACATAGACATGCCTTTCCTCTTACCCTAAAGGTTTAAAAACCTTGTAACTAAAGTATTATTTCCTCATAATGAGTGGTACATGGAGAGCCTATGTAAGGTATGCTCTATGGTCCCTAAACCAAAAAGTGTGGGATTTGGGCTTTCTATATATAGAATGGTTCATAGTAATTATTTGAGGAGCTTTACCCCATGTGAATTCAAAGGTAAGGTTACTTAAATATTTGAAGCCCTTTATGGGACCAAGGCTATAACCCAACCAACTTATATTGCAATCTATATATATGTGATGAGTTGTAAAATATTTTGCATACTACCCAATTATATAAAAAACTTAAGGGAAACCCCACTTAAGGAAAAACTAAGAGGTGGAAATATCCCTAAGGAAGCCTCTCTTAAACAAAAAGATAGTACAAGTTCTTTGAAACCCAAGTGTTGGAATGCTATAGAATAATTGAGAGGGGGGGTGAATCAGTTATCCAAGGTCCAAATATATAGATAAAAATTTCCAGTACTTAACAAACACATGTGCATGCATTGATCATCTAATATCTTAAACCATAGTATATTAATATCCTAGGTCAAATGAATTTTGCAGAAATGTAAACATGAAATATCACCAAAGTCATGTATATAATTTGACACAAGGATTTTACATGGAAACCCAATTAGGGAAAAACCACTGGTAACATGCTACTGATTTTCACTCTTCTAAAGTGAGCTTTGTGAGGAGCCAACCATGTTAAAGGTTACAACGCACACTTTTAAATGTGACCTTGATTAAAGGACTTCAATCACCCTGTTAGGAGTGAGCATTGTTAGAGGACTTTAGAACATTCCATTAGAATGTTACCCTGTTAAAGGATATACTCATGACTGTTAGGTCAACCTTGGTCCAAAGGATTTATCTAGACTGATACATTTTTTATAAAGTAACAATAGGACTTGATCTAATAATAAAACAGTTCACTTTGCATATTACAAATCACTTGTTTAGTCCTCCATACTACTTGGCATTCAATATCCTTCATCTCTGATAATGTGTTCACCCTTCAATCCTTCACCTCCTTAAACCTTCATGCTTAGTATGTCAACTACAAGTTCATCCCTTCGGCCACCAAATAAAGCAACACCTAAGACTCCTTGTATATCTCAGGTTCACACTCTTACTCTACTTCTAGCCTGATATCTCCTTAAATATAGAATTTAGATATTTTTCTACTTCACCATAATCATCCATCTTAAGGTTAGGTCAGATTCATCAAATCCACCCACTTTTCCATTTAGTTCCCTTCTAGAAACTTCCTTTAGAAGCCTCTTAAATTTTTTCTCAAAATAGTTTATTTTGAATTATGTCCCACTAGCTCATCATAGTTATCTTCCACATGCTTCACACAACTCAAGAAATCAACTTTGTCAACTCAGATTTGTCAAATATTTGATCAAACTCATTTTATTAGCACTCGAAAATAACATGTTTGCTTAGAAAACATTTTCTTCTGATGCTCAGCATATACTAGGTTGCTCAACATACACTAAGTCTTTACTGGTACTTGACAATTTCTTCACTTGGCACCTACTAGATTTATCTTTTCTCAGCACATACTGAGTTCACTTTGCTCAGATTCCACTAACTTTCTATTAGGTCTACACTAACTTGCTCAAATTCCACTATTTTCTTGGCCAAACTTGGCAAAAACACTTATTTCCTTAGCCTTCTTCTAGTTTGTCATGCCCAAACTTACAGGGCAAAAACACAACTACAAAAAATTTTTTGTCAACATTTAAATTATACATTAGAGATTTTCCAATAACAATGATAATCAATTAAGGAGTTCATATTAGCATTAGGTTAAGGTTTTCTTATAATTCTAACTATTATGACTAAGAGTGCAGATATCAAATTTTGAAGACTCATCGGCCATTGATTGACCTCCTTTTTAGATTCACCATTATCATATATATCAATCAAGATGGCAAGGAACTTGTCAATACATCACTAAATAATCTTATTCTTACATTGAATACGATCATGACAATGGGGTAAGTCTCATATGGTACCTTCAAATCTATTCCTAGAGAAGATAAGTTCATACGTTGACAATCATTCTACTAACTTACTAATTTCGCCAACTTCAGCTAGGTAACAGTTAGTTTATCATCTATTTTCTAATGCTTCACAAAATAAAGTTCTTAGCCCTAATCTACTTAAGATCGTACATTATAATTCTAGTTGTGAAACATTGTAGATGACTAAGGATCTCTAACTTAAGAAGGATTATATCTAGATACGTATCTAAATCCTTAATCGAGTATTTTATCAACGTAATTTCTAACTGTACATGTGTGAACATGACCCCCTAGACATATTCACATTTACCTCAGATGATACCCAACATTATGTTTATACATAATAATCTTCTTACATTCGCATATCAATACGAAGAGCTTAAGTAAGATTTATGGATAGTAATGACTAGTGTCCACTAAAATATAGACTTTATATCGTAATTTACTTTATGCTAACTATCTCTACTTCTAGCATTATTAATATTAACTACATTTCAATCAATTTTTTTCTACAATCTATTGCTAATTCCTATGATTACTTCACGATATTCATCTATCAACTTCTTATTGTATCCTTATCAACCCTTACTAGTCCACCACTCTTACTTTATATTATCAAAGATATAACTTATATGAATCCTTAGTTCATAAAAACTTCAAAATTTAAATACTCATCTTTTTCTAAACTTTTCATTCTTGCTAGCTTGATCGCTAACAATTATATTTTGAATTCCTTCTACACAATACATCCACTGACTAATTCCTTGCCTAGTAAATTTTACCTGATTAACCTTACATTTTCTAAATTGTACCTTCATCCCATCCTTGTCATCTCCAATGGGTTATTTAACTAAATTGTTCATGATATACATATATATACATATCTACTTAAATTTATCTATTTTCAATTATTTATTTAACTATTATTATATTATTATTATCCTTTGGTCATTATTATTAATAAAATGATTATTTAAAGCTAAGTTTCATATACTTGTTAATGTAGCTCCTTAAGGTGTACAATTTGATGTGTGTGTCCTATGCACTACATAATATGAATACACATTTATGAACTCATTCAATAGTAAATCATTATTATTATTTTATTTTATTTTTATATTTTAATTCTTTTAAGCAATAATTAATGTTGTATGTAGTAACCCCCCTAGAGTACTAAACTAAGCCTACCTATGTCTCATAATCTTTACCACTTCCATCTACAAATTTAACCCATGTTCTATTAGCCTTGAAAGGTTCATGTATTATCGACATATCTTATTTATTAAATTATTATATGTATACATTTATTTATTTGATTATTAATCTATGTTGTAAATAACAATTGATAAGTATATATGCCTTTTGCTTTGCATAACATCTTAAATGAAGCATTTGTGTGTGTGTGTGTGTGTGTGTGTGTGTGTGTGTGTGTGTGTGTGTGTGTGTGTGTGTGTGTGTGTGTGTGTGTGTGTGTGTGTGTGTGTGTGTGTGTGTGTGTTATAGTAACTATACTAATACCTACATATTTTTAATCCAAGCATCTATCACATCCAATACCACCCTAACACCCTACATTTACCTATCCCAATGCACTAATCCTAATCAGTGCAAGAAATTATTCCTACTTATAATAAATCTAAACTATACTAATACTTTCCCAATACCTTAATAAGACCAAATCATATCCAGATGTCACCCATGTGCTCCTTCTTCTCCTACATGAGTTTCACAAGCCCCAAGGTGGTCCCTCTAAGCTAGTGTTTTTCTCTCCATACTCCACTTTACGGTGCCAAGTAAAAAAAATGGGGGAAGAGTGGTTAGTCTTGGAAAGGTTCTTGAAAAAATACAAGACATGCCATTTACTATAGTCCTTGACTTCTCCACTTGCAAGTTAGTTTATTTGTTTTAAAATCTGCCCTTCAACAATGTTGGTGCCCAGGGCCCTAGAAGGGTGTGCTTTCCTTGGCTTGAGGTGGGAAATCTTGGGAAAGTGCGGGTCTGACTTAATGTCATTTTTGTCTCCTCCCTTTGTCATAGTGCCAAGTTTTGCTACGTGGGTGTTTGGGTTTATAGTATTTTTTCTTTTCTTTTTATGTTCATTTGCAACTTAATGCATGGTTGGTGGGGATGTCTTAGGGTACATCCTAGTGTAGCAAGTGGGTGTGTAGTAGGTGACTAGCCTTTCTTAAAAACATAGTCTATTTTTTTTATACTTTTATATTGTTTTCTAAATGAATATGTGATCCAAGAGGGTCTTTTCTCATGGATAAATTCAAGGACTAGGCAATATTGTTTAAGTCTTACTCCATTTATTATTTTATTAATATTTTAAACAAAAAATTCCTAGTACATTCCCTTGAATTAAATATTGGTCTATAAACTAGGGAAGGATTTATTTTCCTTCCCAAACATTTTCCAAAGGACCAATTATACACCTACAAGAGTTGTTCTTATGTTTTAGACTATGTATCTTTCCAAACAAATTTTCTTTAATCTTACTATAGAATTGAAGTGTATTTTTAGTTGGTGATGTAATGGTGTGATTTATCCTGGGAACTATTAAAGTCATGAATCTAAATGATCTAAAATTCATGCATATGTAATAAACTATCAATTAGAATAAATTTCTCCCATTAAATTGAATACAAAACATGTATAATTACAATTTTATTCATTAATGCTCTAAATTAAATCAACTATATCAAAGAGTATAACCACTAAAAAATATTCACACTAATTGGATTGTAAGAAGTAGTGTTTTCTTTTACATGATTCTCTATTTTGCATCAAATTACAAAATGTGAAAACTCCCAATAAATGATTCCTAACAAGCAACTATATGATTAATTTTTCTTGATCCTTCTTTATACATTTTTATCCAGATACAATAATGAGTATATCCCTCTTTACATCAAAATGGAATGAATATGAAGGACTTAACATCTTGACACCTTTACAAAGACAGGGAGGATATGTATTTCCACAACACTTGGTTTCCAACATAAAACCCTAATGTCTCCAAGGAGTCCATCTTCAAAAAATCTACAAAACAACTCAAAACTTGCAACCATGGAGGCTCACCTCCCATCTTAGGCTTCTATGAAGCCACCCACCGAGCTAGGGGAAACAAGGCTCAACTGGGATACATTCAAACAACATCACAATAAAAAAAACCAACATGATTACCATAGTTTAACAACACATTTACAACCCCAACCAAGGTTTGCACAATGATTCACAAATGGAATCATAAACATTGGGTGAAGGTGGGCTCTCCAAGGAGGAGAATGTCATATCTTTATGAAACAAAAAATCTTGCAATTGCAATATTCCAATAAGGCTTCCAAGAAACATGCCACAACATGGCTATCAACTCTTACTCCTCTTCCCATGTCCTCACTTATACCTTCCATAGAACAATAGAAAGGCATATGGCTTCAATGGATCCCATACTCTTCAAGAGGAGGATTTCTCAACTTCAATGTTGAGCTCAACTAACCCCTTGACCCCAAGGCTTCTCTTCCCTCCCAAGGGTGAGTGAGGCCTTCACACCCAACACAATAATCATTCCACCACAACAACTCAAAAAAAAAATCAAAAAACAAGTAGATCCAAAGTGCTCATTTACATACACAAGCAACTACAACATACACCATATGCAAGACACATAAATCCTACAAGAACACTCTTAGAATTTCCATCTTTCAACTTTCATGACATGAGAAAATCCATGGCATGAAACGCTAACCTCCTTCCAAGCTAATGGCTATAAAGTGGTGATGAAGAGCTTTCCTTCCTTGGCTTCTAAGTTTCTTCCTCCAAACCCTAAGTGTCTCTACAATTAGAGAGTGGATGAACAACCACTATGTTTGGCACAAGCTCCCTAAAAAGGCCTCCACTTCCATACTCACCTACCCCTCTTACACCCTTGTACCTTTCTACTAATTGGAACTTACCCAAGTGGAGGGGTGAGGAAAAAAGTCATGTGACACTCTGATTTTCGAATTGGCTTGAAAATGACTAGTTTAGAGGGTCTCCTAAGTCCCCTAGGCCAACTTATGGTTATATTTAGACCCCCAACCTATACTACTACCATGTGGGTGACTTATTTTCACCAAAATAACTCTTGGGAACCACTTTTAGGCTCTCTAAAGTTCCTATCAAATTAATTTGAATTCCCTCATGAAGCTGACTCATCCTAACACTCTCCAAGGTGGGTTAACTTAATTTCATAATGGGATTAAATTTAGGTTAAGTGACTTCATGCCACACATAGACAACACAGGTGTCAAATGAGACACACACACATTAAATACTTTACACATCATGATGATATGTCACTAATTAATCACAATCTTTAAACTTATAACACCCATGCACAATCACATTACGAAATAAACACAATACAATGGGGTTTTAAATTTTCCAAAGATTCACCTTGGCTTTATCATGTTCACATAGGTTTGAACCTTTTTTGCCCAAATAATATCAATGGTCCCACTTTCTTGCACACTCAACTTAACATCAGTAGCCCAATGAAATAATATAGAGGTACATGCAAATAAGTGCAAAATAATCCAATATCACTTAATTCACATTAACATATTCAATTGACTTCCATCTAATTATTTCCATAAAATATTCAAAACATTGCAATATCAAAATATGTGTATCAACATTTATCTTTCTTATCATAACAAAATTACCATTTTAAAGACTATCGCAATACTTGTCTATCATAACCACGAAACACTGAAGTCATATCTATTAAATCATCTAAGCAAATAAATGGATCCTAGTATATGTCTTAAGTGGAAATCACTAATATGCAGACTTTTTAACTAGTATCCTTTCAATCAAGTTAAACATAGCGACATTCCTAACAATATCCTTTTATCACATTACGAGAGGTTTGTGTGTGAGTTTCTAGGGTTAATTACTCAAACTGTTAGAATGTTTCCATAATTATGTCATCATAATTTAAAACCAATTTCTAAATGTAACCATGTGTCTTGTTGTCATTGGAACCTATATTCATTGTTGTTCTCATTAGAGTGAATGTTAATTTAGCTTTCCTAATTGCCTTGAGTCTCGTGACTAGGTTCTCAGCTTGAACATATTGAGTCTCATTTTCATGTGGTCTGATCTTATTGACCTAATGTTATTGGATAGGGTATCAACCTTTTAATAATCAAAATCTACATTAGTCTGTAATAGGATCTCATAAATCATTGTCAATAACAAAAATGTCAATCATGACCCAATTAACTCTTAATCATATTCACTCCTTATGGTTTATGATAGGGTACGAGTGTGGGCCTTACATAGTCTTTGCTTAAGTATCTTTTCACTACAACCTTAAGTAGATAAACAATACACTATATCATCAATGTCTTACTTGGTCTTAGTGCTCCTTTTATACACCATATAACTCAACCTTTCTCTAGGTACTCTATTTATCCTTTCTTTTCAAATCCTCTTCATCAATCAATCAAATGATAGCATTCAGATCAAATTAGCAATTGCCTCAACAACAAGTAGCAGGTTTGACATCAATAACAAAATAATGATTTTTCTATGATAGGTTTCATCAATCTTCCTCATTTCTATATTTCAACAATATCCCTCCTTGGCATTGATGGAAAACCAATACCAACAACAATACCAAAAAGAAACTTAATACCTTGTATTGAAATATCTCCCTCTATTAGTATCTGTCCTTCTTCTATTATAGGCTACAATCTCTCTTCTTCTTCAGATATTCAGTGTAAGCTCTTCTTCCTTCTCTTT
Source organism: Cupressus sempervirens (assembly GCA_028749045.1). Taxonomy (NCBI): domain Eukaryota; kingdom Viridiplantae; phylum Streptophyta; class Pinopsida; order Cupressales; family Cupressaceae; genus Cupressus; species Cupressus sempervirens. The sequence goes on from CM053788.1 coordinate 435,146,619, forward strand.
CAAATTTTCCCTATGTCTGGTCTTTCTCTTTTCTAGTACTAACTCCCTCATACAATATTCTCCCTCTTTGATAACAATCTTATATTTTTTTTATATTTTTCGCCCTCAATATATTCTCCCTCTTTCACACTAATGCCAAAGACTTGACATCTTCTTTTTTAGATGTCAACAATTTAGGTTCTTCTTATGTCACCTTCCATTTAAGTGTAAATCTTTTGTTTCAACTTCTTCCTTACTCTAGGAAATTCCTAAAGTAAGATCCACTGCATCAAGTTGTAAAGTATGTCATTCAACTCAATTGGTACAGGGCACTAATCTCGCTTCTTAAGTAGCTTTGGATAGGGGTATCACCACTAGATTACCTCTAAGATATTCATGAGCATCCTTAGGTAAATCCTTTGTGAATATATTAGATATCCATTCCTTTGTATTCATATATTTTAATCTCACTTCCTTGTCTTAAACCAACTATCTCAAGTAAAGATACTTGATTGCAATGTGCTTTGTCCTTGTATGCATCACAGGGTTCTTAGATATGTTTATAACACTTATATTGTCATAGTAAATTACCACAAGTTTAGTAATTTCTTTCTTCATTCCTTTGAGTAACTATTTATTCCATACCACATTTGTATAATTTACAACAACAACCACATATTCAGCTTCAATAGTAGATTGAGAAATACAATTTTGTTTCTTGCTAGTCTAGGTTATCAACCTTCTTCCTAAGAAAAATGCTCATCCTCTTGTACTTTTACTATTATCGATGTTACAAGCCCAATCAACATCTTTATAGGCTCTCAATTCAAACTTTTCATTTTTTCTTGTAGTATAGACCATAGTCTTGTGTTCCTTTCAAGTATCTCATAATCCTTTTAATAGCCATTATGTGATTCTCCTTATGATTTGTAGAAAATCTTGCAACAATACCAATAGCTAGAGCAATGTTATGTCTGCTATGAACTACATTTTGCAATTTTCCAATCATATACCTATACAATGTGTAATTTACCTTAGTAGAATCATTAGTTTTGATTAGTTTATGTCCTATGACCATAGGAGTACTAACTAGTCTTGAATCTTCCATATCAAAAGTCTTCAAGATTTCCTTTACATACTTAGACCAAGTGATTTAAATATCATATTTCATCTGATAAACTTTTAATCCAACAAAGAACTTTATTTCTCCAAACATAGACATCTCAAATTCTTTCATCATTTCATTTGCAAACATCTTGCACAATTCATTTTGTCCTCCAAATATGATATCGTCAACAAATATTTCAGCTAGTAAAATTTATTTACCTCCTTTTATCTTCAAGTACAAATTGTTGTTGTCATCAATCTTCTCAAAACCAATCTTCACAAGATAGTCGTGTAGTCTTTCATACCATGCTTTGGGAGCTTTCTTCAAACCGTATAATACATTGTGTAATCTACACACCATGTTCTTATTGTTAGGATCAACTAATCCTTCAGGTTGTTCAATGTAAACCTCCTCTTCCAATATACCATTCATAAATGTTGACTTAAGATCCATTTGGTAAACTTTGAATCCTTTATAGGTAGAATAAGCAAGTAGCATTCTTACTCCTTCCAATCTTGCAACTAGGGCAAATGTCTCTCCGTAGTTAATTCCCTCTTCTAGTGCATATCATTGTAGACTAACCTTGCCTTATTCCTTTTTACTTCACCATTCTCATCCAATTTTTTTATGTACACCCACTTGGCTCCAATAACATTCTTGTTCTTTGGTCTGGTACTAGTGTTCATCTTTTGTTATTTTCAATCTGATCAATTTCTTCTTTCATGGATTGACTCTAGTCTTCAATCTCTAATGCATCCTTCACTAATTTAGGTTCATGTATACTTAACAAACATGACTCATTCCTTAATATATTCCTTGTCATTGGTCCATCCTCTTTTTCTCCAATCATTTGTTTAGCAGGATGATGTCTACTAACATACTTTGATAATCTTGGCTCTGTTCTTCTTTCAACAAAATATCATTCATGAAGTTCAATCTCAAGTTCACTATGTACTTCTTTGTCAAGTAACTCAGCATTCCTTTCTTGTAAACTATTCTCAACATTAGAATGTACCTCAACTTCTTATTGTAACTCGGCTCCTAAATGCAACTCAACATCCATTGTATGTGACTCAATAGTTACTGATTCTTGTTGATTAGTAGCTACAGTATCATCACCATTAGCAAAGATGCCTTCATAGTAGTACACAAAGGTTTTGTAACTTAGGTTCCTTCTTTGGTTCATCTTCATGTACCTCTGTATATTCATCAAATTTTACATTTGCACTTTCCACAACTTTGTTAGTGTTAGTATTTAAACATGTATAAGCTTTACTTCTTATGGAATAACCTAGGAATATACCTTCTTTACTTTTTGCATCAATTTTACCATTTCTTTCTCCTTAATAATATAGCACTTGCTTCCAAATACCTTAAAATATTTGACATTGGGTGAGTATCCATACCATAATTCATAAGGTGTGAAATTTGTACCTTTCTTGACTTGTACTCAATTGAAGGTATAGACAATTGTACCGATAGCTTCTCTCCAATATTTTAAAGCAACATTCTTCTCCATCATCAATGTTCTAGCACAATCCATTATATTTTTGTTCATACTTTCAACTATCCCATTTTGTGGGGGGTCCTAGGTGCAGAAGTTTTTCTCTTGATTCCTCTATCACCTCAAAAGTTATTGAATTCATTTGATGTAAACTCTCCACCTCTATCAAATCTCAGACATTTCAAGATTTTACCAGTTTTCATTTCAACTTTTTCTAGATACCACTTAAGCATTTGAAAAGCATCATATTTTTCTCTTAAAAACATAACTTTCATCATTCTTGAGTAATCATCAACAAATAGAATAAAATATGTATCACCTTTGTAGCTTTGCACATCAATTGGTCCACATAAATTAGTATGAACTAATTCCAAAATTTGTTTTGAAGTATGAGTCTTACTCTTAAAAGTAGATTTTGTCATCTTGCCTAACTAACATTGTTTGCAAATTAGATTGTCAGGTTTCTTTAGTTTTGGCAAACCTTTGACCCTTTTCATCTTATTGATACTAACCAAGTTTTCAAAATTTGCATGAAATAATATTTTGTTCCTTAGCCACACATCATCAAATTGTACAACAATACAAGTAGCTTCATTCATGTCAAGATACAAAATATGACCATTAGTATGATTTCCACTCCCAATGAGTTCCCCATCAACTTCATAGATCTTATCTTTCTTGTGTTCAACTTCAATCATGTATCCTGGACTATTCAATTGTGATGCACTCAACACATTATAGTTAAGTTCTTCCACATAGTAAGCATTGTCACACATGATCTTGTTTGTCAATTTTATTGATCCTTTACCTTTTACTAGATAAGGTGCATCATTACCAAATGTAACACTATTTCCATTCTAATGCTCAAGGGTAATGAACTTACTTTTGTCACCAGAAATGTGATGAGAACATCCACTATCAATGATCCATCTTTCACCTTTGGTTACATAGGATACTAATGTAGCTACCTTATCTTCATCTAAATAATCTTTCATAGCAACATAGACAATTTCGTCATCATGACCATCTAATTCATCATTAGATTCTTCTTCAGCAATGTAACAAACTTTCTTTCCTTTGTCCGTATATCCTTTGTTATTCCCATCTTTTCTACTTTTGGATTTGTCTTCATTTATGTAGTTTGTCTTCTTGGGACACCTTGTTACAATATGACCAACTTCATTACAATTAAAACATATGATGGGTAACTTACCTTTGTATTTTCTTTTTCCTCTATGAAATCTCCTATCCAACAATACTTCCAATTCTTCTAGATCTTCATCATTTGTGTCACTATCATTAGAAACATGCTTGACCTTTTTCTTTCCTTTAGATTCCTTTAGTGTTAGCTTAGCTTTGAAAGCAGAATCAATATTCTCATATTTGAAAGTTCAAAAGTAGTGAGTCTACCAACCAGTCCTTCAAGGGTTAGATTACTAACAGGAGTACACCTTAGTTCTTGTATAGAAAATACTCTAATAGAATATATAGGTATTAGGGTTCTCAACACTTTACTGATCATAGTCACATCTTCAATAATTCTACTTTCATTTCATTTACAATATCTTTGATCCTTGTTCAATAGTAGACAATAGTCTCACCTTCTTGCATTCTCATTTCATCAAATTTTCCTCTTAGATTTTTTGCTTTGTCTCTCAACACATTCTTGTCTCCTCCATAGATTATTTGTACGGAATCCCACATTCCTTTAGAAGTGGTACATGCTCTGACATCTTCAAACTCTAAATAGCTTAGGGCAGATGCAATCTCCAACATTGCCTAATTATGCTCTTTCTTATGTATAAGTTGTTCGGTGGTTAGGGCTCCAACTACATCAACATATTTAGTGGTGATAGTTGACTATGCATAATCTCCAACTCCTCCTAGATGTGGCTTCATCAAAAATTTTCATTTAAGTAAGTTTTCCATGTTCAACTCGAGCACCTCCTTTCTGTATATCTTGATCTTTAGCTTCAAGTACCTTTAAACTTTTTCCTTCACAAGCACCAAGTGCTCTGATACCAATTTTTGGAATTCTTTAAAATAAAAAAGAGGAAAGTGAATCAGTTATCTAAGGTCCAAATATGCAGATTAAACTATTCAATACTTAACAAATACATGTGTGTGCATTGATCATCCAATATCTTAAACTTTAGTATATTATTGTCCTATGTAAAATGAACTTCGCAGAAATGTAAACATGAAATACCACCAAAATCATCCATGCAATTTGACACAAGGATTTTGCATGGAAACCTAATTAGAGAAAAACCACCAATAACATGCTACCAATTTTCACTCTTCTGAAGTGAGCTCTATGAGGAGCCAACCCTATTAAAGGTTTACCATGTACACTATTCAATGTGACCTTGATTAAAGGATTTCAATCACCCTATTTGGAGTGAGCCTTGTTAGAGGAATTTAGAATATTTCATTAGAATGTCACCCTATTAAAGGATTTACATAAGACTATTAGGTCAACCTTAATCCAAAGGATTTAACCAAATTGATACAGTTGTTAGAAAGTAACAATAGGACTTGATCTGATAACAAAATAACTCACTTTGTAAATTATAGATCACTTGTTCAATCCTCCATATTGCTTGGCATTCAATCTCTTTCATCTCTGATATCTTTTTCACCCTTCAAGCCTTCACCTCCTTAAGCCTTCATGTTAGTATGCCAATTGCAGGTTTATCCCTTCAGCCACCAAATGAAGCAACAACCCAGACTCCTTGTCTATCTCTAGTTTTCACTCTTACTATTTTCTTCTAGCTTGTTATCTCCTTATATAGAGAATTTAGATCTTTTTTCACTTCACCATTATCATCCATCTTAGGATTAGATCTAATTCATTAAATCTACCCACTTTTCCATTTAGTTCCCTTCTAGAAATTTCCTTTACAATCCTCTTCAAATTTATCTCAAAATGGTTTATCTTGAATTCAATGCCACTGACTCATCATACTTGTCTTCCACACACTTCACACAATTCAAGAAATCAATTTTTTTGGCTCAGATTTGTCAAATCTTCATTCAAACTCATTTTACTAACATGTTGTTTGCTGAGCAAACATTGTCTTCTAATGCTTGACACACACTAGGTTGCTTGGCATACACTAAGTCTTTGCTAGTGCTCAGCACTTTCTTCACTTAGCACCTACTAGATTCCTCTTTGCTTGGCACATATTGTGTCCACTTTGCTTGGATTCCACTAACTTTCTGCTCAGCCTACAATGACTTGCTCGACTTCCACTATTTGCTCAATCAGGCTTTGTAGACACATTTATTTCATTAGCCTTCTTCTATTATTTTTTTAAGTATCTTTTCTTTGCAGTCTTAAGTAGATAAACAATACACTATATCATCAATATCTTACTTGGTCTTAGTGCTCCTTTTATACATCATATAACTAAACCTTTCTCTAGGTACTCTTGTTATCCTTTCTTTTCAAATCTTCTTCATCACTCAATTAAATGATAGCATTCAAACCAAATTAGCAATTGTCTCACCAACAAGTAGTGGGTTTCACATTAGTGACAAAATAATGATTTTTCCATGATAGGTTTCATCAATCTTCCTCATTTCTATATTTCAACAATATCTGTCAATACCAAGATTGCACAAAATGTAAGAGTGGATACTTTTGTACTAGTATTAGTTATAAAATAAATAAAAAAGAGATCTTTTGTGCAATTTACCTCTTGGAAATATACTTTTATTGAAACTACAACTAATAAAAAATAGTTAACTTGGACAATTGAATGTGCAAAACCACGTGCCAATAGTTCTAAAAAAAATCCTTCAACAAACAAAAGTACATGCACAAAATAAAATAGACTTGACACCAAACCTAGAAAGGTTGTCATTAGGTTTATATGCCAAAGTAAAAGGCATATGTACTAAAAAGAACATGAGCCAAAGCTATGAACACAATTTTTGGAAGACTAAAAGGTGAAAACAATTATTAAACATAAATGAAAAACCTAGAAAAATAAGAAATAAATTGAAATCTTTTGTATTTTTATGGTATTTTTTATTTTTATATATTTTAAATAAAAAATAAAAAATTATCATATAAAAACACAAAATATTAACATAGACAACATAAGTGGAAATTTGGTTGATGGAGGTTCTAAAAATTGTAGATGAAATTTTAAAGGTACAGGTGTTGATTGATAGTACCAAAAAAAATAGTCATTATAAAATATGTAAAATCTTCACAAAAAGTTTGAATGTTGACCAACAAAAAAGAACATTTGAGAAATCATGCAAAAAAAAATAAACATAAGAAATAGAAAATGGATCGAAAACATAACTATGTAATATAAAAAATCCTATAAAATTAATTTTTGGTCATTTATAGGCAAAGGCACTAAAATTTAGGCATATGTTTTGAAAATTGTATGTGTTGAGCTAGTATTTGAGATGCTCCAACTTGGAAAGCATTTGAAAACACTAAATAATCACTTGCAATAACTTGTTATCCCTTAAAATCTAGAAGTCCTCACAAGGCGATGAAACAAATAATACTAAACAAGTTTGTAACAAGTATCAAAACAAATCTAAAAGCTACAAAAAACTAACGATCAAGGAGACTAGGTGAAAGCCTTAACAACTAGGCACATATTCTAAGAAGTGTACATGCTAAATTATAGATATATGCACCAATATGAGACTTACGGACAAAAATTTACATTTTTTATTAGAAACTTAGGGACATGGGGCACACCACATGTGCAAAAATGTGAGATGTGAAAATAAAATGAAAAGGAAATATATTAAACACAAAATTAAATGAAAAATATACACATTGTACCTTCACAACTCCATGGATGAGATTAATCAAATTCCACCCATTGTTTTCTTGATTTTCTTTTTGATTAGTTTGTATATGGAATCCTCTTGATTACTCAATATAATAATTATTTGATTCTATAATTAACTTAGAATTTTGATAGTATGATGTGTTGGAACTCAAAATTGCAAGAGGATTTTGAGTACCATATTTGAAAACTTTGCAAAAATAACCCATATAAATGTAATTTATGCAAAGTGTACATGTTTATCATTTTGAGGCCTATCATATTTTTCAAGTGCTCATCACTTTTCATTTAGTATATCGATGCACCTTGGATCATTATTTTGAAGGTTTGAGTCATTTCATAAGGTGTCACTTTGAGCATTTGTCAAATTCACAATTTTGTCAAACTGTCAAATAATGTTTCGAGGGTCACTTTGTGTTTGAATATCTTGCACCTGGTTGAGTGTCATGAGTCGTCACTTTGGGAATGTTTAGTATGCATATAAAATAACCTATGTTTCATATTTCAAGTCATTATTATATCTTTTTATAAGGTTTTCAATTCCCCAATTTTGGTTACCTATTGTATGCCATGCTAATGCATTTCACACATCAATTTTGGGAGCCTTGTTTGATAGTGAATATTTTGTGACACATGGAGTATTTTGAAGAAATGATCATACCACTACATCATAGTCATGAAATAAATTATCTATGTATAATTTGAATCCCATATGAATCCATATGATAAGTTTCCCAAGCCAATTTTATTTGAAAAAACTGAAAATTGCCTAATTGTCTTTTAATGACAGTTACCCTGTGTAATCACCTAAAAATAGTCATCTAGACTATTAGCCCCCTTTTCAACATTTTGGCTAAATTAATTTAATCATTTACCTAGACCAAATTGCTAATAATCAATTTATTTGATTATAACCTATAGTTTCACTATGCTATCCTAAGTTCATTATTTGATTAAAAGAACATGTCCCCTTTTAATTAAATAAAAGACCCCATTCTTCTAACCCACTTAAAGTGCACACATAAAGTCATTTTTCTATTTTGCAATTAAAAGAAAAGGCTTTGTGACTTTTGTCTTATATGACAAGTCAACTTATATTCTATTGGTTGACTTGTGTGTGCACATGGATCACTCTTCTTTTTGAATTCCATCGTTGATCATCCACCATCTTCATCTTGATCTCTACCGTCCATACATCTTTAAAAGGGAGAGATCTTTCCCCCTCAATCCATCCTCATTTTGAATATTGTTATGCTGCAGGTTTTCTAATAGGTTTCTTTGGAGCTTTGTGGAGAACTTCTATTTCTTGTCTACATTCTCTCATCCATGACATCATGGCATTCTAGCTTAGCTTAGCTTTCATTTTTACATATAGCTTAATCTCACATAGCTTAATAATGTTATTGTAACACTCTCATACATGTTTTAGCATAGATCCATTTTGCATCTCATTCTAGCTTAATTTTCATTTGCATTGCATTCTTGAGGAACTCCTTGAGACATTTGCATTCTTGCTCTTGTCTTTGGAACCTCCCATTACATGGTTTACTAGTAAGAAGAGTATCTCTAAGGCTCATCTGAGAGCTTTTGAACTTGAAATACACTCTTTTGCACTCCATGGATAGGGAGCTCTAAGCCGGCATCCAAGCATTTTGAACTCATGGAATCGTTTGATAGAAGGGTTTAGAGTGGGACACTTTCGAGTGTACATTTTTGGCGCCTACCGTGGGGCATGAATCAAGTTTCTAGCTCCATTTGCTTTTATTTCTTATCTTTGGTTTTTTTATAGCAGAATATTGGATCTAATCAAGTGCTTTTATAGAATTATCACTTTGGTTTTAAGGCCAACCCATAAGTAGATTGGTTTGAAGGCCAAAAATCTAGTTGGTTTAAAGATTTGATCATATCTTTTAAACCGCTTGGAGTTTGGTTCTGAAATTATTTTTTCAAGTTGGATATGTGTTCAAACTATCTCAGTCCAATTTTCAAAGCATTTTGACATGATTTGCGAAAGTTATGATATTTTCTTTTTTTTTTCATAAAAAGTCATTTTTGGTCGCACATCAGCGTCTTTTTTAAAAAAATTTACATTTTCAAAAAAAAATTTCAATTCTAATGGTGGTTATTTCTTTATGTTTTGAATTTTGAGTTCGTATTAAAGATCAAAAACTCGATTTGATAAATTTGGCCTGTTTTGACAAAATCGATCTCTAGAGCACAAATGAAGAGATTTTTTTAAATTTCTTGCATTTTTGAAAAGATCTCTAATTGTTAATAGGGGTCTCTTCTTTTCATTTTTATTTTTGGATACAAAATCATAACAAACAAGTCCAATCTTGTTGACTAGGTCAAAATCAAAGAGCAAAAATGAGAGCATTTGTGATTATCTTGCACTTTCTTTGCATGCACTTGGTTGGAAGATAAATTGGATTTTTGAGGCAACTCACCACTTGTTATTGCAAATTTTTATGTTATTTCACACTAACTTGTGGTGCTAACAAGTTGTGATTATAGGTTGCCATCCTTATGAAAAAAATTATAACATTGCATAAAAAGAACGCATGTCAAAGCTTCAAATGCACAAGGGCTACTAACGATTGTTTGCAGGGCTGCCTAATGCATAAAAACCCAATTTTGCTTGTTCTTTACTTTTACATGTGTGACACATACTAGTTTTTTATTTTTAGGCATATTAAAACTTACAATTGGGATCTTTTGGTGATAGGAGAGTATGCTCTTCACCCTTGTGGTGAATCAAAAATCTTGACTTGCCATTTGGTTTCAAAAGTAAGGGGTAACTGAATCTTCTTGGCATGTTTGGGAGAAAATTATTGGAGTAGGAGAGTATGCTCTTCACCCTTGTGGTGAACCAGAAATCTTGACTTCCAAAAGTTGATCCACTTTGTGTAGTTAGAATCCTTTAGAGGGCCTGCTCTCAGACAACCTGAGAGGAACGACCCAAGTGGAGACAAGCAGATTACTCGGCTCTTCCAACCAACTATAAACTCAAATCTATCAAGGACACAAAACTTTGGTAGACATAGTGTTTTTCTTTGCCTAGTGTGATCTCTTATGGGATTTCGATCATAGGGAGATCACTAGGCAAGAATGCTTAAGGTACTCTTGTGGTCACGAGATTGGTTACTCATCGCAAGGTGAGGTGTCCCGTAATTGGGAGCAAGAGGAACACTATGAACGGAAGCCCTATCTAAACACCCTAAGTTAGTAACTACCTTTTTTTAGCCACTCAACTTCTTGGTGCAAGGATCAATCCTAGTGGACTACCCGAATCACCTCAAGATTTACACTCACCATATGTGTTCCCTTGGTTGTTCTTATGGCACTTCTATGACAACCAATATCTCTTGTGGGTAACCACTTGGTGTGAGGCAAATGAGCATCAAGCATGGGCCAAGTTGTTGAGTAATGAACCATGTCATTAAGGAAGATATTGCTTGATGTGTTCTCGAATGTGATATACCTATGAAAATCTTTTGAACATACACATGGCGATAATTCTAAGGATTTCTTTTGAGACCTCAGATATGCTTGTATCATGCAAGGTTGCTTTGTCCCTTGCTTGATTGTTTGAAGACTACTCCATGTGTTACTATCTTGCTTGGAAAGAAATTTCTTTTGAACATCAAACTTGCTATGCTATCAACTATTGTGAAACTTTGTCAACCAATTCAAAATGTCAAGTGCAAACATTTTCTTGTGTTACTTACTAAGGGAGATTTCATCATTTGGCTGTGATTTGTTATGTCTCTAGTGCTTAAACATTTTTAAAGTGGCTCTTTGGTCTTAGCGCTCTTGGTCTTTCTATCTTCATGGTCTATTTCCACTTGCTAGTTATCTTTTTACTGAAATGGTTTACTTGATTTCTTGACTACACTCTTGGGTTGGGAAAGTTGTTCACTTGTCACCCTGCTTGCTCTATCTATTTGGCTATTTGGGCATCTTGCCTAACTATTGACTTGAGTCATTCATGTCGTAAGTTTCTTGGACATCTTGTTTGACAAGTCGCTTTAATCTCTCTCTACTATCTTGGCAAGTGAACACTCTACCTCCTATAGTTTCAACATCAAGTTATCTTCTAAACTATTTTATGCTTGGCTTTGCATCGAAAACTATGGGATCTAAACCTTGTGCTACCAAACTTCAACCGAATCTAGATGATCATGATATCCTCTATGTCACTAAAGAGTTTCAAGATCTATATGCACAATACAAAGAACTAGAAGAGACAAATGATCTTTCTTACCTTCATCTCTCTAAGTGCATGATAGAAATGAAGTCTAAACTTGAGAAAAGGTTAGAGGAGAAGATTGCATCATTACATGAATATTCCTTAAGGTCTTTACATGCATGTGATTCACCTTATTTGAGGTCATCCTCTTCTTCTAAGTCTACATGCTCTACTTCAAGACATCAAATGTCTTCATCTTCTAGATCTAAAGACCTTTGTAGAGAACAAGCACTTGAGCCTATGCCAAAATTTCATGATGGACCTATCTTTGATGAAGATAATGATGAAGACATGAATGCATGATATTCACTTGAGAAACAACAAGAAGATCCTAGACATATTTTTGAGAGGACTTTTACTCCCTTGGAACATTCTTATGATGACATTTTGAGAACACTTCTTGGCACCAAGCTCATCATGTTGCCTAAGTCTAGCTCCTATGGAAATCCATTCTTGGATACCTATTGTGCCTATCATCGATCTAATGACCATGCTACTTCAGATTGCATTGAGCTAAAACATAAAATCCAAGATCTTATTGATAATGGAATTATTGATACCTCTAATGATTCATGCGATGAGGATACTTTTCATGAGCAAGATTACATTAATGAACCTATGTCTAGTAGCAGCTCTATTACATCTTCCACTTCTTCCAACACTTGTGCATCTCCCAACACTTCAAATCTTTCCAACATGCCTCCATCAAATAAAGAACCTAATACTTTCCACATTGACTACGTGTATCCTCAAGGGCTACCTCTAAAAGAAACTCAAGCTAACCTTCACTTGGCTGCAAACCTTTTCCATGCTACTAATCCTAAACATCCTCAACCTTCATGCACTACTATTCCTAATCCAAGCACTACTCCATTCACTCTTCATTCTCCCTTGTCCTTAGAAGGAGCTCCATGTCAAGAGGACTCTCAAAAAGAAAAAGCTATAAATTTCAAAAAAGATCAAGATCAAGCACCCTTTCATCTCTTTCAAGATTTTTCCCCTCCATATCCTATAACTTGTGCACCTCTTAAGTATGATGAAGATACCACTTCCATTATCTCCCTTGAGCTTACTGAAAATTATGAGAAAATTTCTCTTCCTATGCTATCCAAAGCTATTTGTCAAGATCAAAGTGGCCCCTCGTGTTCTACTTCTCCATATCCACTTCAAAATTTTACTCAAGCTTCAAGTGCTCCTATTAAAAATGTTGCTCCTGTCAAAGTTACTCATGAGTCTATTGATGGCTTTGACCATGTTGCTCACTCTAAAGATGTTGATGTCCCTTTCACTATCCATTTGCATCTCCTAAGTCTATCCTTGGTCCTTATCCATCAAAGCTAAAGCCTTCAAACCTTCCATCTATATTGGGACCTTATGTTCCATCATCTCCTACATTTTCCACTCCTAGCTCTCTCGTCATACCTCAAGATCAACAAAGACGCTCATCCTTGATGAATTATCACCCATCTATTCACCTAAACTAGTCATATCAACCTTATTCATCCACAAATCCCAAGTCTTTTGGAAGTGAGAATAAACATAAAAATCCATTGAAAAAGAAAGATCACTATATCCCATCTAATTGACATGTGAATGCTAAGAAGGAGAATGCACAAAAGAGACCGCAAAGGTCCACTATTAAAAAAGCTAAATCAAAGAAAATATGGGTTCCTAAACCCATTATTGAAGAAATGTGTTTTGAAGTATCCAAAGGAAAATCTAAAGCTATGTGGATTCCCAAGTCTCTTTTAAAAGACTTGAATATTGAAAATACTTCAAAGTTGACATTCAAGCTTCCAAAGGCTTCCATTCTATCTTCTTCCAAAAATCTTCCTAAAATTATTCCAAAGCCTTCCACTCCACTTTTTTCCAAATCTCTTCTTCCACCTCATACATCTAAGCCTCAAGCTACTTCATCAATGATTCCTCCATCATTCCAGTACCCTTCAAGGTGTGTGTCAATGTTGATCTTGTCCAATATTTTAGCTACCCATGAAATCCTCTAAAGCTTACACTAACTTTCTATACATGAACTATTATCCTTCATATACTCTTCCTACTATCATTTCTCTTTCATCACCCTATCAGCATCATTGAGCATACCTTTCTATGGTCTTGGCTTATCATGACTTATCTTTTCTATAGGAGCACTATCTACATTCAAACAGCTTGAGCTCTTTCTAAAAATTCAAAAAAAAATAGAAAAAGAAAAAAAGCAAAAAAGAAAAAAAATGAAAATGTGCCTTGGTGAAAACCACTTCTTGTGGCACCTTGGTAGCAAAAGTAAAGAGAAATAAATGCATCCTATGGTGAAAACTACTTCTTGTGGAACCTTAGATAAGTACCATGATGAAAACCTAGCAAATAGGCATCATGCGTAATTCTTCCATCATCCATCTATCCCCTCTTCTCTCTTTGATCTTGACAATGTTGAGCTATCTTTGCATATTGGCTATCTTATCCACCAAATTTTCTATTGTGCTCTCTCATTCACTCATAGCCTCTATCTTGAGCTTTATTCTTATTGCTCTATCCCATTGCTATACTATCTAGTTGACCCCTTGGTCTTGATCATAATAAATGAAACATGGTTCTCATAGGTCTCTTGACATGGCTACTCTTTTGGACTACACACTTCATGCTATCTCACTTGTTAGCTTCATTACTTATCCTACATTCTATCTTTCTCATTACTTCCATTACTTATCCAAAATATGCTTCATATGACTATTTCACCTCTTTCCCTAGCTTGGGTACTCTGGAGGAGTCAGTCCTTGAGGATTACTTTTACTTGCTTCATACTCTTTTTCATCCATATTTTCTTATCCATTGGCTCATTGCTCTATCATATCCTATACCTTGCTAGACATTGGGATAAAATGATGTGATCTTGCTTGATATCTAAAACCTTTTTAAAAATTTCAAAAAAAATCATATATGATCCTAAAAAAAATCTTAAAAATCAGAAAATGTCCTAAAAAAATGATCATCTTAGTGAAAACCTAGCAATAGGTGCTTTGATGTATCACCAAAAAAATTCAAAAATACAAAAATACAAAAAATTGAAAAAATTCCTGAGAAAATCTATCAAGTGGTGAAAATCTGGAAACAGGTGCTACTTGAAATCCTTGCACCTATGTCTATCAGTCTCAATCATCCACTTCGCTACACATTTCCTGGCTTGGAATTGTTTCTTGTCCTCATCTCGAGGGCATAGCTACTTAGCCTATTGAGGTATTCTTGTGCATTAGGATTTTTTTGACAACTCACATAATAGTGTTTCTCAACACTTCCCCCACCTTGACATTAAGTTTTTTTCAACACTTTTTAGATAGTTTATCTACGGTCTCCAATGTCGCAATATTTCTCACTATCAGAATCAAGTCTTGAAGAAATGGCCAAGTGACTTACACACACGCACTTTAACACTTAAACAACTAAGCTATGCTGATCTTTATCTACTTTGTGTGCTGTCTATGACGATTTCTTTATGTTTCATCCCTAATAGTCTTTCAAGGATGTCATTGACTAGAAGACTGGGGGCATGGGGCATGTTTTTTTGATTTCTACTTGTGGGTATACTTTGTTTGTCTATAGTGTTGTAAGCATTCGTGCTTGTCCTATTCAACACTTTGACTTATAAATGTATCATCCTTGACTATTTCGCAAGACCACACTTGGGGTTTATCCTAGCGCTTATGCTTTGATACAGGTGTAATCTTGCTAAATTAAACTTAGGGAATCTAATCATGTAGTTATCTTGACTTACATGTCTTTGATGCTTAGATTGGATTTTCACCTACCTATCTGATACCGATCATATTTATATCCTCATAGTTATACTAGTGATGGTTGTATGATCTCATGATGTTCCTAATAAATGCTCAATGATGAAATTAAGAGTCTAAATGTTATGCGCTTCTTGTTGGTAAACCACTTTTCATATTAGCTTGCATTTTAGGTTCATTTTCTAGCTTAGTCTTGCATTCTTGCATATGGGGGAGCTCTCTCTTCATCTTTTCACAGACATATCAGCTAACTTACTTTCTTCTTGTTCATGTCTCTTCACCTTCTTAATCTTTCGCTTCATCTCTTTTCTATCTTATCATCACATTATATAAAGTTTTGACCTATTAAATAATTTTAACATCCTAGATTCATTTTCGAGATCGAAATCCAAATTTGAGTTCATCTTGATGGTCAAAATTGTCTTTTAAAATTCTACTTTCTTCTAAGCAGTTAGCTGACCTTTTGAGGTCTAATCTCTAAATCATCACTGGGGCATCTTCATTTCTTCATGTCTTCATCATTTCCATACTTCATATCTACTTCAATTCACCGTTTCATGACTAAAATCACCTTTCTACTCATTTCAACCTAATTTTTATGCTATATCCTTCAAGGTCAACTCTAGTCAAACTGGGGTATTTTATCAAAAAAATTTATAGTCATTCTTGGGTTCTAATCATCTATCTATCATCTTGGACATTGCTATATTCTAGTTTTCTCATGTCTAGCCAGTTTTTGCATCCCCTTACCTCATTTCAATTTCGATCCCAAGGGGGCAGAAATACTCTATTATTGATTGTTACAGCTATCTATTTCTTAGGAGCATTTGTTTGACCTTATCACTTTCTCTCGATCTATTCACTTTGCTAGATGTTAGAATTCTTTTCGGATCCTAACATCATCTTCCTAATGTTCAGTACTACCGCTATCAGGCTGTGCATTTAGGAGTTGCTATCTATTTCTGCATTTCATTCTTTGGAATCAGATATCTATATCTATCATCGCCTACTTGGCTTCGATTTTCTTTGACATAATGTGTTCCCAAATCGATCATGCATTAGTCAAAGAGGGGAAAATGTAATCACCTAAAAATAGTCATCTAGACTATTAGCCCCCTTTTCAACATTTTGGCTAAATTAATTTAATCATTTACCTAGACCAAATTGCTAATAATCAATTTATTTGATTATAACCTATAGTTTCACTATGCTATCCTAAGTTCATTATTTGATTAAAAGAACATGTCCCCTTTTAATTAAATAAAAGACCCCATTCTTCTAACCCACTTAAAGTTCACACATAAAGTCATTTTTCTATTTTGCAATTAAAAGAAAAGGCTTTGTGACTTTTGTCTTATATGACAAATCAACTTATATTCTATTGGTTGACTTGTGTGTGCACATGGATCACTCCTCTTTTTGAATTCCATCTTTGATCATCCACCATCTTCATCTTGATCTCTACCATCCATACATCTTTAAAAGGGAGAGAGCTTTCCCCCTCAATCCATCCTCATTTTGAATATTGTTATGCTACAGGTTTTCTAACAGGTTTCTTTGGAGCTTTGTGGAGAACTTCTATTTCTTGTCTACATTCTCTCATCCATGGCATCATGGCATTCTAGCTTAGCTTAGCTTTCATTTTTACATATAGCTTAATCTCACATAGCTTAATAATGTTATTGTAACACTCTCATACATGTTTTAGCATAGCTCCATTTTGCATCTCATTCTAGCTTAATTTTCATTTGAATTGCATTCTTGAGGAACTCCTTGAGACATTTGCATTCTTGCTCTTGTCTTTGGAACCTCTCATTGCATGGTTTACTAGCAAGAAGAGTATCTCTAAGGCTCATCTGAGAGATTTTGAACTTGAAATAAACTCTCTTGCACTCCGTGGATAGGGAGCTCTAAGCCGGCATCCAAGCATTCCAAATTCATGGAATCGTTTGGATAGAAGGGTTTAGAGTGGGACACTTTCGAGTGTACACCCGGTAGCTTACTTTGACTGATCATAACTCTGACCCAATTGACCATTTCAAAAAAATTAATTTTTTGTTACATTTTAGGGGTAAAATACATGGTATGTTCTAGATTGGAACTTATGAAGAATCCACTTGACTAGTTTTCAAACATGATTCCATTTGCAAATTTTAAAGTTTGACTAGTGATCAGATCTGCAGAATGATTGGAAAGCCTATTCAAGATGTTATAACTTTGATACCATGATAGATGGGCCTAAAATATTTTCACCACTATGTTTTATACTAAAAATACTTTCCCCATTCCATTTTGCAAGTTTTTCCCAATCCATTGGGGCATTTTTCTAGAGCAATTTAATTTACTAAGATCTTTGTTTTAGCAGTAACCCAGTTCAATTTTTCTCAAAACACAACTTCAAAGGTTTTCCAAATAAGTCTTATTTGATGTCATGAGCCCAAAATGTAATTGTATACTCTCCATATAGGGAAGAATAAGTGCCCTGAGTTTCATCCTCCTAAGTGATTGTTTGACTATCTTTCCAAGTCAAATCCAAATGCAATTATCTACTTCTAACATGTTCACTTGTAGGACAATTTGAAGTAGGCCACTTTGATAGTTAATAAATTTTGACCTTGATATCATCATGAGATGAAATCTTGCAAGGTAAGAGTATATGGACCAGAAATAGATGTGCCAAGTGTGCAAGGCCTACCCCTAGTTTAATTTTCATGTTATATTGTTGAATTATTTTAGGCTAGTTTTGTGGTTATGTTTTATGATTAGCGGTACTTGGTTACTAGATTTGATTGGATGTAATTTCAAAATCAATTCATATATTTGATGAGATACTTGATACTCAATTATTCATGTGTTCATGATAATTCTTTCAATGATGATACATGTATGTTCATATATTGATTTCAGTTATTTCATGATGATAGTTAGATGAATGATTTATATGTAGTTTCTATGAATACTTACCCCATACTTGCATGTGTATGGTGTACATGTATGTTTTACTTTATGTTTGACATTTGTAATGTGTTTGAGGGAGGGAGTCATAGTCACCTACTAGTCAAGATCTACACGATGCACCACTTCCTATCATTGCCTATTTAGTTTAGATCTATGTGTATATGTACATGTTTGACTTTTACGAAGATTGCAAATATCAGACATTGACTTCTCTCAATCGCCAGGATGAGCATGCCCTATCATAGTATCTCAATGGTAAAAGAGGGGAGATAGTTCTTGAGTCCAAATCCTAACCCTAAGCCAATTATCCTGGAAAGCAGGATAAGTATCTGAAATATTTACCCTTCTAAATTCATCAAGTGACATGAATTTGAGATTTTTACCCCTGAGTTTGATTTGGTACTTTTTCTTTATGATGGGTTTTCTTATTTGGATTTGTGGGTTTCTTGTGGTTTTCAGTTATAATTAAATCAAATAAATATTTATTAAATGATTTAATTTAACAAAAAAATTATAAAGAAAACTCAATTTTTAATTATATTTAATTAATTAAGAAATTAATTAAATAAAAGAATTAAATTTAAAAGTTTTAATCAAAGTTTTAATTTTGGAATAATTATATTTATTAATTAATTTAATAATAATTTATTTAAGAGTTTCGTTTTAATAATAAATTCTAAATATTATTATTAGTTGAATTAATAAATATATTAAAGATGTCATGTGATTTAATAAGAGAGAGAGAGAGAGAGAAAATAAATGTAATAAAGTTTATTTTAATTCAAATGCAAAACGTTTGCACATGAAATTAAAATAAAATAAAATAATAAAGGAAAAGGGTTCACGTGATTGCAAAACTAAAACCCTAAAGGGAGAACGCTCTTTATTAAAAAATTAGAGCTCCTTTCTCCACACACAGGTTTGGAGGAGAAAATTTTTGAGAAAGAAGGTTTTCGAGAAGACGAGAATTTCTTGTGAGCCCTGAGTATTCATCTAGTTAGCATTAGATCAAGATAGGATCTTGTTGATTTTTGCATTGTAGTTTTTCCTTCGAAATTTCTCTGTCTACTCTGTGTTTGTATGGATTTGTATTTAGAATTTTATTTAGGACGAAACCCTTGTTTAGAAATTTATTGGTCTTCGAAAACATCTATGAACGAAATTTAATTAGAAACCATTGTTTGAGATATTCAATGATTAGTAAATTGGATTAATTGAAATTAGGATGGGGGTTTAGAAAAGAAAACTAAATTTAAATTAATAAATTTGATTAATTCTATTTTGTTTCCCTATCAAATCTATATTGGAAAATTATCAATATATATATATATATAATTGCCAAAGTAATTGGTAATTGTTGTAATAATTATAAAATAAATTAAAAATATATATATGAAATTGTTTATGTGGCCGGGTGGGGGAGCATTAAATTTTGTTTTGGGTTTTCTTTTTAAAAAATAGTGGGAGGCGGGCAACCACCCCCCACCTCCACTCCTTCTTATCCTTACTGTCGCAATGGCTCAAGCTGCATATAACTACCATGAGCACTGTCGCATGAAGCCGTGGGGATATAAACCTATTTGATGTTTTATTTTTTATTTTTTGATATGTTATATATATATATATATATATATATATATATATATATATATATATATATATATATATATATATATATATATATATATATATATATATATATATATATATATATATATATATATATATATATATATATATATATATATATATATATATATATATAATATTATTATTTATTATTTATTATTTATTATTAATAAATTTTATTATATTATTAAATTAATAATTATGGTTATTAATAAATAATATTAATATTATTTTAGTAATGATTTAATAATTATGATTATTTAATAATAATATATATTAAACATACTTAGTTAATTAGAAAATTTGGAAATTAATTATAGTTTTAATCCAATAAGGTATATATGATTTGATTATTTTTTAAATCTAATATTGAGTTAATAAATGATCATTTATCTATAGAGGGGGAACTTGTAAAATATCAATAAAAGGACTTTTAGGGGTCTATTGTTAAATGAAGATATTTACCCCATAAAGGTGATCATTGGTTAAATATACATCTATTTGAAAAGTATAGTTTTTTTGGGTACGAACATGAGACTTGTAATTGATCAATACAACATATAAAACCTTTATCAATTATAATTACTTTTGAAAAATGAAAACTTGAAACCTAATAGTGAAAATTGAACTTTTAAGTTTCTAAAACCTAACAAATTATGCAAGCTACATTTAATATGTACTTTCTATGATGTGTGGTTTATTGGGGTTGGTTTCAGGTTTGACTTAGTATATTGACCACTCGGGATGTTTACTAGAGGGTTGGGGAGTTTTGTTCTGTGATGATGTTATGTATCTTTTGGTCACAGCCTTTTATACCCAACCACTATGATGTATTTGTGTATTTCTATGATGAGTCTTGATATGTTTCTTGTTAGTGCTTTCTAATTGCTTGTGTAGAACTAAGGTGAATGGTGTGATATCTTGGTGTAACCTTTGAGTTTTGATTAGTTATATTTTGATGCTTTCTAGTTGCTTGTATAGAACTAAGGTGATTATTGTGACTTTTGTGTTGTAACCTTTGAGTTTTTAATCAATTATCTTTTGGTGCTTTCTAATTGCTTTTATAGGACTGAGGTTAATATTGTGATTTATCTATAGGTTCTTTCTAGTTGCTTGCATAGGACTGAGGTGAATATTGTGATTTATTTTTAGGTGCTTTCTAGTTGCTCATATAGGACTGAGGTGAAAATTGTGATTTTACGAGTTGTACTTTTTATGAGATTAGGGTAGGTAATCTATGTGTATGTTGGGAAGTGGCTTACAATGGAGGTTGAAGCCCTAAAGAATTTTCCCAAGTAACCTATTGTGAGTTGTTTTAATAAGTGATAACATTTCATTAGATGGGTTCAAAATGAATTAACAAGAGTCAGTGTTTTTCCTCTCCCATGCCTTGAGTGCTAGTATAGGCTAGGGAGTAGAGAGGATGCTTGGTTGTGACCTTGCTTCATTAGTATGCCTTGTTTATACAAAAGGATACTAATGTTGCATAGATACACTAGAGGGTCGATGTCCAAAGAGACTGACAGGGTAACCTTAGAGTTGGCTCATGTGATGACACTTTCCCAATTACATAGTAGGTTTCTTATGTGTCTTTTTTTTTTTCTAGGATTAGATGTTACTGGTGTCTTGGTACCTTTGAGATAGATTGCTATCATAATTTCCTTGACCTAAGTGTTGGTTATGATTTGTGGATTGATATTCATTTGGGACTTAAGATTATCTCCTTAGCACAGTGGAAGTGGGTCTTTTAGGTTCCACAAGTTTGGGTGATAATGTTTCTTATACCATTGAGATTTGACGGATGGATGTTGTTGCTAGATGTACTTGTGCAGTTGTTCCTTTCATTCTAATGTTGTGTTTATGTTCAGTGATTATTTTTTGATGTACTATACTTGATTATTAGGAAATCTTATGAGATGTGTTTATTCATGATGTATATTCTTTGAGCTTTTCATACCCTATGACTTGTACATCAGATGATTATGCATTCTAGTTATGCTATGTGGCATCTTATGTAATTGTACATTATTTCTTTGGATTTGTACATGATTATTCTATGATGTGGATTTTTTTATGTATCAAATTTAGTATTAATAAAGCTTATATATGTGATTCAACATCATGGGACCCTTAAGAAATGTAATATATTTACGGATTGTTTGTAAGTATGTGAATTATTGCTTCTGCTATGTCATCTCTTGTCATCCTAATCTTTTAAAAAAAAATTGTTTAGAAAATTTAGTGACATTTTAGGTTAATTTATTTTGGATTTCATGTTGGGGTGTTACATTTAGTATTAGAGCCCAAGTTTCTATATTAGGAGCTCTGGGTAAATTGGAATGTCGCTAGATGACAACTAGTCAAACTAAAACAAAACTTAAACTGTTAGATGTATCTATTACAAATTGAACACTTTGAACTTTAGACTTGAATACTAAAACATAGAAAAAGGAAAAACTTGAATAATTCTTGAAGTTGAATTTGAAACAAGTTTTCTTATGATTGTGCCTTAAGGTGGTATACCTTTGTTGACTTTGTGAGCATTTTTTTTGTTCTTGCTTGAGTATTGTAGGAGGATGGTGTCTGAGACCAAATCCATTGTTAGGGGTCCTAGTATAGGAATAGGTAGAGGTTGTGGGAGAGGTGGACATGATAGTCCTCCTCTTATTCATGGAGAGAATCCTATTTATGCAAAGGATAGGAAGGAGAGCCATAGAGAAGAGCATGTTGACTGAGAGCAGAATAATTTGAGACAGATGATGAGGATGATCTTAGAGCACCTACCTCTTCCAAGGAGTGTTGATCAAGAGGGATCACATCATGTTGGGAATGAGGAGAGGTGGAGATCCAAGAGTCCTCAAAGAGACCTCTGTGGTGATATACAAAGGCTAGCTATGGCTACTCAAATGAGAGACCTACAAAGGTCCAAGATCTAACCTTTCAACAAGGTTGGTTCGAGGTATGTGGAAAAGTAGTGGTTAATTGATTTAGATAGATGTTTTGTGATGCATGACTTTGACTCTAATGTCAAAGCAAGATTTATCATCACCCACCTAGAGCTTTTTGGGGCTACATGGTGGAACATTGAGAAAAAGAAACTGGGTGTTAACATAAATATTGTTACATGGGAGTTATTCCTTGAGAAATTTTGTGAAGACTTCCTACTAGAGTAATGACGCTAGTAGAGGGAAGATGAGTTCCATAGTCTGAGGTAGTGTACCATGACCATCGTAGAGTATCAGCAAAAATTCTATGAGCTCATGCCTTATGTAGGGACCAGTGATAGTTCACCATTGATGATTCAGCACTTCATTTGGGCTCTGAACAACTATCTCATTGGGGGTGTAAAGGTTTTCCAACCTAAAACCCTCAAGGATGTGGTAAATCAGGCTATTCTTGTAGAGTAAAATGTCACCTTGGGACATGGTGGTTTTGTGGGAGCACCTGCAACATTAGGTTCCAAAGGTAATTAGGGAGTGGGTAGTAGTAGGAAGCCTCCTTCTTCTGGAGGCAATCAATAGTAGTAGGGAGGATCTTATCCTCCAACATGGAGTAGTGATGGTGATTCATACTCTAGGGATTCTCAATACTCTCAGTGAAATAAGAAAAACCAGTATGACTAGCCATTATGACGTACTCATTAATTTTTTAGTGCGAGTAATTTTCAGCAGTCTAGTACACCTAGAGTGAAAACAAGTTTTGATGGAGAATGTTTTTCATCTAGACAACGTAGACATAAGTCATCCCATTGTCCTCAATGGAAATCATAGTTCTTGGATCAAAGACCTACAATTCCAGAGCCCATGATTGGAGATATGGGTAGATTGTAGAGGGTGTTTTCAATGGAGTCTTATCCTCCTACAAGGGGAAAGGGCCCAATGGGACTTGCACATTGGGTGCTATACTTTTATCTTTCTTGTAGACTTTCAAGAGTAAGCCTAAGTCTAAGGGGGTGGATGTAATGCCTACCCCTAGTTCATTTTTCATGTTATATTGTTGAATTATTTTAGGCTAGTTTTGTGGTTATATTTTATGATTAGTGGTATTTGGTTACCAAATTTGATTGAATGTAATTTCAAAATTAGTTCATATATTTCATGAGCTACTTGATACTTAGTTATTCATGTGTTCATGATTATTCTTTTGATGATGCTACATGTATGTTCATATAGTGATTTTAGTTATTTCATTATGATAGTTAGATGAATGATTTATATGTAATTTCTATGAATACTTACCTTATACTTGCATGTGTATGGTGTACATGTATGTTTTACTTTATGTTTGGCATTTTTGATGTGGTTGAGGGAGGGAGTCGTAGTCACCTGCTAGTTGGGATCTACATGATGCACCACTTCCCACCACTACTTGTTTAGTTTAGATTTATATGTATATGTACATGCTCAGTTTTTATGCAGATTACAAGTACTAGGCATCGACTTCCCTAAATTGCCAAGATGATTGTGCCGTATCACAATATCTCAATGGTAAAAGAGGGGATATAGTTTTTGAGTCCAAATCCTAACCCTAAGCTAATTGTCCTAGAAAGTGGGACAAGTATCTGAGTTATGTACCCTTTCAAATTTATCAAGTGACGTGAATTTGAGGTTTTGACCCCTAACTTTGATTTGGTACTTTGTCTTTATGATGGGTTTCCTTATTTGGATTTGTGGGTCTATTGTGCTTTTTAGTTATAATTAAATCAAATAAAAAGAGTATTAAATGATTTAATATAACAAAAAAAAAATTGAAAAAATCAATTTATATTTATATTTAATTAATTAAAAAATTAAATAAATAAAGTAAATTAAATTTAAAAGATTTAATTAAAGTTTTAATTTTGGCATAATTATAGTTATTTTATTTAACAATAATTTATTATAGGAGTTTCCTTTTAATAATAAACTCTAAATTTTTATTTTTATTTATTTTATTTTTTTTTATCAGTAAACGGTCGAAGCCTAGATTAATTATTATTATTAGTTGGAATTAATTATTATTATATGTTAAGCGAAGGTAGATTCGAACCCAAGACCTCCTACATGAGAGGCTCGCAAGTTACCGTTGTGTTGTAGGCTTTTGCCTAATAAACTCTAAATATTATTAGTAGTTGATTGAATAAATATATTAGAGATGTCATGTGATTTAATTAGAGAGAGAGAGAGAGAGAGAGAGAGAGAGAGAGAGAGAGAGAGAGAGAGAGAGAATAAATTTAATAAAGTTTATTTTAATTCAAATGCAAATATTTTGCACATGAAATTAAAATAAAATAAAATAATAAAGAAAAAGGGTTTGCATGATTGCAAAACCAAAACCCTAAAGGGAGAAGGCTCTTTATTAAGAAATCAGAGCTAATTTCTCCACACATAGGTTTGGAGGAGAAAATTTTTGAGAAAGAAGGTTTTTGAGAAGACGAGAATTTCTTGTGAGCTCTAAGTATTTGTCTGGTTAGCATTAGATTGAGGTAGGATCTAGTTGAGTTTTGCGTAGTAGTTTTTCCTATGGAATTTCTGTATGCTCTGTGATTGTATGGATCTGCATTCAAAATTTAATTTGGGATGAAACCCTTGTGTAGAAATTTATTGTTCTTCAAAAATGTTTGTGAACAGAGATATTCAATGATTAGTAAATTGGATTGATTGAAATCGGGATGGGGGTTTAGAAAAGAAAACTATATTTAAATTATTAAAATTTAATTTTCTCTGTCCTTGCCCAACAGATCTATATTAGAAAATTATCAAAAAAAAATTAATGTAATTACCACAGTAATTAGTAATTTCTCTGATAATTATAAAATATATTTAAAATATATGTATGAAATTGTTTATGCGGGGGGGCATTCAATTTTATTTTGGGTTTTTTTTTTTTTTTCTAAATATTGGGAGGCGGGCCACCACCCCCCACCTCCCCTCCTTCCTTCTTATCCTGTTGCCACAACAACTTAGGCTACGTACAATAGTCATAAGCGCTACAAAAAACAACTCGCATTATTGTAGCAGTAGTAAGCATTACAAGGCTCTCGTTGTTGTAGCAATGTTGAGTGTTGCCTTGTAGCACTTACGCTGCCACATGAAGTCGTGGGGCTATAAACTTATTTGGTGTTTTATTATATATTTTTTTAAGATATTTTTAATATATATTAATTAATATAATTAATATTAAATATTATTATTTTTTATTATTATATTTTATTATATTATTAAATTAATAATTATGATTATTAATAAATAATATTAATATTATTTTATTAATGATAATCATTAATATTATAATATAATAATTTATTATTTCATATTAATATTATTTATTAAACATACTTAGTTAATTAGAAAATTTGGAAATTGATTATAGCTTTAATCCAATAAGGTCTATATGATTTAATTATTTTTAAATCTAATATTGAGTTAATAAATGATCATTTATCTATAGAGAGGGAACATGTAAAATATTAGTAAAAGGACTTTTAGGGGTATATTTTTTAATCAAGATATATGCCCCATAAAGGTGATCATTGGACTAAATATAAATATACATCTATTTGAAAATTATAGTTATTTTTGGGCACCAATGTGAGACTTGTAATTGATTAATACAGCATATGAAACCTTTATCGATTATAATTACTTTTGAAAAATGAAAACTTGAAACCCAATAGTGAAAATTGAACTTTTATGTTTGCAAAACCTAATGAATTATGAAAGCTATCTTTATTATGTAGAAGTCATGTGATGTGTGGTTTATTGGTGTTGGTTTCGGGTTTGACTTAGTATGTTGACCAGTTAGGATGTTTACCAAAGGCTTGGGGAATTTTGTTCTATGATGATGTTAAGTATATTTTGTTCACAATCTTTTACACTCGACAATTGTGATGTATTCACGTATTTTTATGATGAGTTTTGATTTGTTTCTTGTTAGTGCTTTCTACTTGCTTACATAGAATTGAGGTGAATGGTATGATTTCTTGCTATAACCTTTGAGTTTCAACTAGTTGCCTTTTGATTTTTTCCAGTTGCTTGTATAGGACTAAGGTGATTATTGTGACTTTCTTGTTGTGAGTTTTTGATCGTTTATCTTTTGGTGCTTTCTAGTTTCTTGTATAAGACTGAGGTGAATATTGTGGTTTATCTATAGGTACTTTCCAGTTGCTTACATAGGACTAAGGTGAATATTGTGATTTATTTTTAGGTTCTTTCCAGTTGCTCATATAGGACTGAGGTGAAAATTGTGATTTTATGAGTTGTAATTTTTATGAGCTCAAGGTAAGTAATTTATGTGTATGTTGGAAAGTGGCTAGCAATAGAGGTTGGATCCCTAAAGAAGATGATTAGGTAAGCCATTGTAAGTTTTTTAATAAGATAACATTTCATTAAATGGGTTTAAAATAAATTAACCAAGAGTCAGTGTTTTTTCTCACCCATGCCTTGAGTGCTAGTATAGGCTAGGGTGGGAGTAGAGAGGATGCTTGGTTGCAACCTTGCTTCATTAGTATGTCTTATCTATACAAAAGGATACTGATACTGCATAAAGACACTAGAGGGCCGGAGTCTAGAGAGGCTACCAAGGCAACCTTAGAGTTGGCTCACGTGATGACACTTTCCCACTCACATAGTAGATTTTTTATGTGTCTTTTTTGGCTCTAGGGTTAGATGTTACTTGTGTCTTGGTACCTTTGAGATAGATTGCTATTATGATTTCCTTGACCTAGATGTTGGTTATGACTTGTTGACTGATATCCATTTGGGACTTGAGATTATCTCCTCAACACAATGGGAGTGGGTCATTTAGGCTCGACAAGGTCAGGTGGTAGCGTTTCTTATACCATTGACATCCGACAATTGGATGTCATTGTTGGATGTACTTGTATAGTTGTTCCTTTCATTTTGATGTTGTGTTTATGTTCAGTGCTTATTTTCTAGTGTACTATACTTGATTATCAAAAGATCTTATGAGATGTTTTATTTATTCACGATATGTATTCTTTGAGCTTTTCATACCTTGTGACTTGTACAACAGATGATTATGCATTCTAGTTATGCTATGTGGCATCTTGTGTAATTCTATATTATTTCTTTGGATTTGTACTTATGATTATTCTATGATGTGTTTTTTTTATTCATCAAATTTAGTATTAATAAAACTTATATATGTGATTCAATGTCATGGGATCCTTAAAAAATGTAATTTTTTTATGGATTGTTTGTATTTATGAGTTAGTGCTTCTACTATGTTATCTCTTGTTGTTTTAATCTTTCAAAAAAAAATGTTTGACAAACTTAGTGACATTTTAGGTTAATGTCTTTTGGGTTCCCTAGTGGGGCATTACAAAGTGTTAGCTCCCACTTAGGATTTTTGTTAATGTTTAAGGCCGATTCTAGGGCCTATCAACACAAAATGGACAGTTCTTAGGAAAGATAAAAATAAGTTTTAAAAATGATCAATCAATGATCGATTTTGAATCTGATCAAAACAAGGATTTCCCAAAATCAATTTGAAGAGTCAGGTGTTTGAAATGAAAAATTGTTTTAGCCAGACCCACTTTGGAACCCAACTCCTTTCATCTGAACAAATAAGACAGGGTGGGGTTTAAAGATGTTTTAAAGAAGACATTATAATGTTTCAATATGTACACATTATCATTCTTGATAAAATGGATGCATGGCTTTATACACATGGTGAACAATAAGGGAATCGAACATATCAAGGAAATCCAATGGTTTACTATTGTTATTGTGCATTTTAGCAAGTGGCATTTCCTGAGAACATTGTCCTAAATCCTTTTAGAAGGAAGACAATGTGTTATTAGTCATTCATCAGTGGGATGGAACTTGTTGCTCAAGAATAATTCTTATGATTATATCTAAGTTTTAAGAGTTTTCATTATTTTTCTCTTCCAATATGCCCACAAACCATTGCTAGCATATACATGTCATGCATCTAAGATATGAGAAAAATGTTCTATAATGAAGGCTCTACATTGGATGTGGGGCCTAATCCATTGCATTAAAAATCTTAAATGGTTTCTAGTATACAATCTATAGGCCTAATATGGGCATTGAAATGACAGAACGAGGGTAGTGTTACCAAACTTGTTTATTTTGATGATGTGTATGATTGAAGTGGTAGATTGGGTGTCATTTTGTGTAAGATAGGGCTTTATTTCATTTTTTTTGCTAAATAGAGGCATAGAAAAATATAAAATATAGATGTTTCCTATCACTAGATGGAATTGGACTCCCTTAGCCAAATTTGTATATGTGCAAGAAAAGCATCATTGATTTCCATGATTGCAACCAAAGTTAGAAAACATCAAGATTGAATTTTATTCTAAATCTGCTCACCAACAAAATAAGCAAGGGATTCAATAAATTATTTCCAACGTATTCTCTAGTGATTATGTTGTTGAAGAAGTTGCAGGTCAAAGATGATTATAGGCAATAGAAAAAATAGTTTTGAGTATAGAGGTGTTTTAAAGCACATATTTGCTCACAAAAACAAGAAAACAAATGGATTATGGTAACTACCCTCCATTTCATAATAGAAACATTGCCCAATTTGCCAGGTAAAAGATAAATTAGTGAATTTGTATACTAGTCTACTCATGCAAATAGAAGGAAGAGAAATTAATTAATTAGGTACTACTTGAAAGGCATGCAATTTCTTTATTCTAGATTGTGAACACTGAACAAAGATGGATATGGATGAATATGTTTCCAATCTGAAATACATTTCCCAAGCCCATCAATCTAAAAAGTTGATCACCACAATCATTCACCAATGATCAAATAAGACAGATCATCACAGAAACATATGTAAACACTGAACAAAGATGGATATGGATGAATATGTTTCCCATTTGAAATACATTTCCCAAGCCCATCAATCTGAAAATTTGATCACCACAATCATTCACCAATGATCAAATAAGATAGATCATCACAGAAACACATGCATAAATTTAAAGGTTTTAGTGTTGACCCATGTGCAGAAAAGTAAAAGTTTTAATCCCACATTGATAAAACTGAAACTAATTTTATTATTTTAATGTGTGTGCACATATTTATTACATGTATACAAGAACCAAGCTTTATGACAAATGGAACTTAAGTGTGGGGCCCATGGGTTGAGTCAATATGACAGATGCAACATTTTGATTGATGGGTTTTTATGAGTTGACTCAGTGTGATAGATGCAACATTTTGATTGATATGGCATGTGATACAAAGATGACTTGGCCAAAAAACCAATGAAGTGACAAACTAAAATAGGCAAATAAGTGTCAACACAAACATAGTACCTTCTCATGAGGTCGAATGTCATTGATGGGGCATGTGATGCAAAGATTTGGCCAACAGACTAGTGAGGTGACTAACTAAATAGGCAAACATGTGTCAACACAAACCCAATGCCTTCTCATGAGGTTGGGTGTCATCGATGTGGCATGTGATGCAAAGATGACTTGGCCAACATGTCCCATGCAACTCGAGAATCTGAGATGTGAGGTTGGGTGAAACCACTGTGGCATGTTATACCAAGATGACTTGGCCAACATATGGCATGCAACCTGAGCATCTGAGATATTGATGTGAGGTTGGGTGTCATCGATGTGGCATGTTATACGAAGATGACTTGGCCGAATTGTGGCATGAAATCGAAATGGCATGTGATATGAAGATGACTTGGCCAACATGTGGCATGCAACCCAAGCATCTAAGATGGGTGTCATCAATGTGGCATGTGATATGAAGATTACTTGGCCAACATGTGGCATAAAACCCAAACATCTAAGATGGGACACAAGTGACACATGCAAAGAGGTCATAATGTCATGAATGACATGGAAAATCTAGAAATTCATTCCAACAAGTCACCATGTGGTGGAGTGGGTCCAGAGATGGTTTAGCGAGATCTTGACACGTGGCACAGATGACAAATGTAACTCATGCATAGGGCCCATGGGTTGACTCAGTGTGACAAATTCAATATTTTGATCAGTGTGGCATGAGATACAAAGATGACTTGGCCCATAGACCAACAATTAGAAATGTCCTACATGGCACAAATTTTGAGGTGGCTAACTAAACAAGCAGATATGTGTCAGCACGAATTGTTCTTGTGAGATTGGGTGTCATAGATGTGGCATGTAATACGAAGATGACTTGGCCAGTAGACTAGTGATTAGAAATGTGCACAAATTTCAAGGTGGCTGATTGAGCAGGAAGACATGTGTCAACATGAAGCATTCTTGTGAGGTTGGGTGTCAGATATGCAAAAAACCAAAATGGAAACATGTGGCATGCAACCTGAGCATCTGAGATGGACACGGGTAACACATGGAAAGAAGTTATAATGTCATGAATGACATGGAAAATTCGAAAATTCATCACAACAAGTTGCCAAGTGGCAGAGTGGGCAAAGATGGTTCGATGAGATCTTGACATGTGGCATAGATCAAACAGTCATCACAATGTCACAAAGGAAAGTTGCAAGGAGTTTAGTGATTGCGACATCGCAATGTTGTGCCATGTGGCACATGTAGGCCCAAAGTGGATCAACAAATTAGAAAGAACTGCATGGTAGTGATGTGGTAAGGCATCAAGGTGGACGGTGATAGAGTTGTTGATGAGGATAGATGACCCAATAAGAATGTGACATGTGTCACCTATAGTTTGACTATGGTTTGATGAGGTAATAAAATTGGAGGGAAATTTGTAGTTTCAAACAAAATATTAAAATAATATATCTTATGAGATGAGCGCACAAAGATTAATCAATAATTTTAAAGGATATTTTTAAAAAGGGGACTTCAAGAGAAATGTGGGCCCATGATGAAGGGTGCTCCCCTTAATAGCATAAACACATAACAAAAACAAAGAAGTAATAGTAATTTGCGAGAACAAAATATGGGCTTCTTATTATTGCCACAAATGTGGAATTATAGAATTTAAAATTACAATATGCTAACCTACGGGTAAAAGCACAAACCTGTGTCACCTTTTGTGATATCTTGTACCGTTTCAGTCGGAACACTTTCGGCCGTAATGGTTTCGGCCATAACGGATATGGCCGTACACATGTGGCAATTTTGCGCACCTACGTGGCGTGTACCGTTTTGGCCAAAATCAGTTCGGTCGAAAGGGTTACGGCCAAAACCCCGACACGGAATAAAACTCGGCACAAACCTCTAGCGGCTATCATTGTTACTGTTGCAGTTCCTGAATGTTTGGAGAGCGGGTTAAGGGTTTCGGCTGTAACTGGTTGGTGGTTTTTCCCTCCCTATTTTTTAATGGTTTTTAAACGTATTTTTTGATTAGTAGATGTTAATCGTACTTTAAAAATAGTTGTTTTTTACGTATTTTGTGAGTGGAATGCTTTAAATTATTTATTTTTTAATATGTTTAAATTATTTTAATTATTTTAGATTATTTAAGAATGGTATTTAAATTTATTTGTTAGCAAAAATGTAGTTAAACATGAGATAAAAATGTAGAAAAACATTAATTAAAAGTGTAGAAAAATATTAGGAAAAACATTAGGGTAAAATATAGAAAAACATTAGTTAAAAGTGTAGAAAAACATTAGGTTAAAATATAAAAAAAAATTAGGTTAAAATATACAAAAACATTAGGTTAAAATATACAAAAATATACCTTCTAACATAACCTTATATTAACTACAATCATAACCCATACCACATTCTAACCATAACATAGGCCCTCTACTAACCGAATGAACCACACTTAGATATTGATGATGTTCATTTTAACAACTAGTTATTGTTAGGTAATAATTATTCTTACATTACCAAATGACACATAACGACCTCATGATACATTTTTAGGTATTTTTATCCATATATATGTTAAGGGGACCTAGGGACTCCTACTAGGTCACTACGTCTGTTATAGGTTGTAATAGGTATTCATATGTTTACTAGCACATAATAGGTATTGTCAGGTAATAATGAGTCTTACATTACCAAACAACACATTACTTGATCACTTATGTCAACTGTGTTTTTCAATACCTTATCCATACACGTGTGTCTTAAGGGGACATAGGAGTCGTAATAGGTCATACTATTTTTTATAGGTTAGATAATAAATCTTAATATGTATTATTAGGATATAATAGGTCTTATTAGGTAATGATGATTCTTACATTACCATATGACACATAACGACCTCATGATACATTTTTAGGTATTTTTATCCATATATATGTTAAGGGGACCTAGGGACTCCTACTAGGTCATTACGTCTGTTATAGGTTGTAATAGGTACATTCATATGTTTACTAGCACATAATAGGTATTGTTAGGTAATAATAAGTCTTACATTACCAAACAACACATTACTTGATAACTTATGTCAACTGCATTTTTCAATACCTTATCCATACATGTGTGTCTTAAGGGGACATAGGAGTCGTAATAGGTCATACTATTTTTTATAGGTTCTAATAAATCTTAATATGTATTATTAGGATATAATAGGTCTTATTAGGTAATGATGATTCTTACATTACCAAATGACACATAACAACCTCATGATACATTTTTAGGTATTTTTATCCATATATATGTTAAGGGGACCTAGGGACTCCTACTAGGTCATTACATCTGTTATAGGTTGTAATAGGTATTCATATGTTTACTAGCACATAATAGGTATTGTCAGGTAATAATGAGTCTTACATTACCAAACAATACATTACTTGATCACTTACGTCAACTACATTTTTCAATACATTATCCATACATGTGTGTCTTAAGGGGACATAGGAGTCATAATAGATCATACTATTTTTTATAGGTTCTAATAAATCTTAATATGTATTATTAGGATATAATAGGTCTTATTAGGTAATGATGATTCTTACATTACCATATGACACATAACGACCTCATGATACATTTTTAGGTATTTTTATCCATATATATGTTAAGGGGACCTAGGGACTCCTACTAGGTCATTACGTCTGTTATAGGTTGTAATAGGTATTCATATGTTTACTAGCACATAATAGGTATTGTCAGGTAATAATGAGTCTTACATTACCAAACAACACACTACTTGATCACTTATGTCAACTACATTTTTCAATACGTTATCCATACATGTGTGTCTTAAGGGGACATAGGAGTCGTAATAGGTCATACTATTTTTTATAGGTTAGATAATAAATCTTAATATGTATTATTAGGATATAATAGGTCTTATTAGGTAATGATGATTCTTACATTACCATATGACACATAACGACCTCATGATACATTTTTAGGTATTTTTATCCATATATATGTTAAGGGGGCCTAGGGACTCCTACTAGGTCATTATGTCTATTATAGGTTGTAATAGGTACATTCATATGTTTACTAGCACATAATAGGTATTGTCAGGTAATAATAAGTCTTACATTACCAAACAACACATTACTTGATCACTTATGTCAACTGCATTTTTCAATACCTTATCCATACATGTGTGTCTTAAGGGGACATAGGAGTCGTAATAGGTCATACTATTTTTTATAGGTTCTAAGAAATCTTAATATGTATTATTAGGATATAATAGGTCTTATTAGGTAATGATGATTCTTACATTACCAAATGACACATAACAACCTCATGATACATTTTTAGGTATTTTTATCCATATATATGTTAAGGGGACCTAGGGACTCCTACTAGGTCATTACATCTGTTATAGGTTGTAATAGGTATTTATATGTTTACTAGCACATAATAGGTATTGTCAGGTAATAATGAGTCTTACATTACCAAACAACACATTACTTGATCACTTACGTCAACTACATTTTTCAATACGTTATCCATACATGTGTGTCTTAAGGGGACATAGGAGTCGTAATAGATCATACTATTTTTTATAGGTTCTAATAAATCTTAATATGTATTATTAGGATATAATAGGTCTTATTAGGTAATGATGATTCTTACATTACCATATGACACATAACGACCTCATGATACATTTTTAGGTATTTTTATCCATATATATGTTAAGGGGACCTAGGGACTCCTACTAGGTCATTACGTACGTTATAGGTTGTAATAGGTATTCATATGTTTACTAGCACATAATAGGTATTGTCAGGTAATAATGAGTCTTACATTACCAAACAACACATTACTTGATCACTTATGTCAACTGCATTTTTCAATACGTTATCCATACATTTGTGTCTTAAGGGGACATAGGAGTCATAATAGGACCTCATGATACATTTCTAGGTATTTTTATCCATATATATGTTAAGGGGACCTAGGGACTCCTACTAGGTCATTACGTCTGTTATAGGTTGTAATAGGTATTCATATGTTTAAACTAGCACATAATAGACTGACCTTACTATCAACCTTAATAAAACTATATCCCATTTACTTTATTAACATTCTTAACTCTAATTCAAACTAGTAAATTAATTCATGAGTTCTAAATTGTAAATTAACATTTGCTAACTAAACTCATTTACTTATCTAGTAACAAATTTTTCTATCCCTATGTCCTAACTCTCATCTACACTCTGGGCCATAATCATCAAAGCATTTACATCAAAATTTAGATTTTAGTCAAGAATTATATTTTTTTATTGCATGTATGTACATGTGTGCACTTAGTTATCATTTAATCAAGAAATTTTATTTTATTTTTATTGCATATACATGTACATGTACGAATATTTATTTTTCACATTTGCATGAGCACGTTACAATGTACATTAGATATGGTCTCTAAGATAATTTGTTTTAAAATACATATGTATGTTACATGATTGTTCATTTAGCACCATACATTTAATGTTGTGTATTTATATGTACATGTGTTTCAAATTAAATTTAACTTTTAATTATTTTAATTTAAATAGACTTGTATGTTTATATTTGTATATATATGCATGTGCAGATCTCTAGATATTTATCACTCGGATTGTAGCTTCACATTCATATTCTCATATTTATTTTCATATATACATTGTGGCATCTGGTTCTGGGGATCGTGCTCCTGCATCCTCAGGGGATGCCAGTGTTCGTGGTGGGGGTCAGAGTGCTGAGTCTGGTACAGCACGTAGAGTGACCTCCACCCATGATAGATAGCAGTTATTTAGAGATATAGTGGTGAGATTATCTCGTGCTATGCAGGTTTTGGATAGCTCGCTTTCCTCTTCTACCACCCTCCCTAATAGGGAGAAGGTTATAGCGATGCAAGAGGAGTTATTTCGTATGATTCAGACAGTTGAATCATACAACCCTTTTGATGATATGAGCATTAAGACATTTTATTCTTCTTTATCTCACAGTGTCACAAGCACTGTGAAGTACACATAGATTGATACTGAGGTTTCCACCGACATGGTGAAAACCATGTTTCCATCTTATGCACATCGTCGCAGAGTCAAAGGCTACTCTGCGACGAAGTGTACTGATCCACTCGTTGCACCATTGATGTATCCTCGTTGGTTGGCTACTCATCATAGATGGCCACAGAAGGATGAGTTCCCCCTATATTTCTGCAAACAATTGTTTGCAAAATTTCATTTACACTATGATGTTGACTATACAGATTATCCATGGCATGTTGGGCAGGGTCAGGGGAGGCTTTTTGATAGATTTAGACCCACGGACACTCATGCGCCTGTTAACAAACGGGCAATGGTGGGTCCAAACCTTTTGGTTATGCCGAGAGGTCCACAGATGGCTACTGCAGGTGAGAGTGTTCTTGATGACACAATTAGGACACAAATTTTTTCGAGCATCACCACCGTCGCCACATAGTTACACGAGATTTTTTCTGATCGATGTAGTTGATATATGCTACGGTCTTGAGGTACCGCTCCCACAGCTGCATCATCTAGCACACCTGTTGATGATGATTATGGAGTTGCAGACATACCTTCTCCTGTAGACATTTCTGCAATCTTAGAGGTGGATGCATTGCATCGTTTGGCATCATATTTAGCATCTGATCTTTTAGATGCATATCGAGCATTATCTACACTCTCAGGGATTCCACTTTGTGAAATGAGCTCTCAGATTAGACATATTTTGTCACGTACAGCAGTCCCAGAGGATTCACAGAGGCAGGAGGACATTCTTGCACCTTCTACTACTCCTACTGCTACACAGGCCCAGGCTACAACACCAGCCCCAGCTACTCAGGACCCTACAGCACCCCCCCCTACTCAAGATCTCAGTGGCACCATACAGCCTAGTCTATTTACTTCTATCCTTTCAGATCAGGGCTGCACTATTGACTTGGATGCTGATACTATTTTTTCATTGCATGATTTAGATATCAATCAGATCAGAAGAGCATTACATAATGCTACGGTAAATATCTCTATATGTTTAGATTTATTTTTATTATAGTAAATAATATGTCTATATGTTTAAATTAATGTATATGTGTGTGTTTGTGTATGTGTTATAGGGTTTGACTGATAGTATGTTACGTTTTGTTGATCTGCAGACAGTGCCGACAGATCCTACACGTCGTGAGTCCCAAGTATGTTACAATATATATATATATATATATTTGATTTATATACATGTAGATCTTGATATAATTTGTATGTACACATAATTAAATGGCTCACTTGTTATCATTTGACACAGGGTTCAGATGCAGCTGATAGACCCTTTTGGGGACAAGGCCTAGGATCAGGAGGGGGGATGTAGCTGATTAGATCATATGTGTCCTTTTATTTTACTACACACATGTTATGTCTAGATACATATTTATATGGACAGTTTGATGTTTTATATGTTATTTACATATGCATACATTTTATATCCAGACACTTTGATGTCTTATATGTTATTTTTAGATACATGGTTTATATGGACACTTTGATGTTTTATATGTTATTTCTAGATACGTGTTTATATCATGGACACTAAATGATGTTTTATATGTTATTTCGAGATACATGCTTATATGGAGATTTTGATGTTTTATATATGTTATTTCCAGACATTTAATCTACATGATCTATTTTTATACATTTAATATGGGTACATTATATTCTCCAGATATATGCACATGTATGTTATTGATCTTTTAATGTAGACGTCTATTTTATTGATCTTTTGATGTCTTCATCTTTTATGTAACTTATGTATGTGTTATGCACATGTTTCTATATGTTATTCATATTTTCAATATTCAAGTTTACATGTATATGTATAGTTATTCATTTTAATGCCTTAATCTAAGTGTAATTAACTATATAATTTTAATGGTCAATGTACATAACAATATAACATATATTTAATGACATGTCTTAATTAACTGTATAATTAACTATATTTAGTCTAATTATATTTAATGTAGATCATGTATTAACTATATTTAATGACATGCCTTAATTAACTATAATTAACTATATTAAATCTAATTATATTTAATGTCTTAATAATTAAGTCTATTTAATGACTTAATTAACTCTATTTAATGACATGCCTTAATTAACTATAATTAACTATATTTAACCTAATTAACTATAACTAACTATATTTAATCCTATTAACTATATTTGATCTAATTATATTTAATATCTTACTAATTAACTCTATTTAATGACTTAATTAGTTACTATATTTAATGACATGTCTTAATTAACTATAATTAACTATATTTAACCTAATTAACTATAACTAACTATATTTAATCTAATTATATTTAATGTCTTAATAATTAACTCTATTTAATGACTTAATTAACTCTATTTAATGACATGCCTTAATTAACTATATTTAACCTTTAAATTAACTATATTTAATCTAATTATATTTAATGTCTTAATAATTAACTCTATTTAATAACTTAATTAACTATATTTAATGACATACATTCTTAATTAACTATAATTAACAGCATTTAATTAATAAAATATAATATACATGTAATTATATGTAACATAGTTCATATAACATATACATGTAATCTTAACATAACGATTATATACAAACATAAAGAATGTATCATATAAGAACATATAAAGATTATATGTACACATACAAATACATACAAATACTAAAAAGGTTGTCTTAAGGGGAGTTCCTAAGAGACTTGGTCTTAAATGAGATATCCATGTCGAATTTAAATAAAAATAATAATACATGTTTAATTTTGCATATGCAAGATAAATGATCCAATGTACAAAAATTTATATAAAACAAATATCCTATCAATATTAAATATGAAAGTATAAGAGCTATACAGGCATAACTCAACTAGAGCTCCACAATAAGTACATAGGTAAACTAGAGCTCCACAAACAATGTATTGTTAGGATCCTCTCTACTTTTTATTATCTCTAGAAGTTTTTCATGTTCTTCAATAGGCAATTTCCACTTTTGATTTCCACGACGTCCTTTTCTTTGTACTGCTTCAAATTGTAATTTGGTTGCTATAACATGGTTGCTATAGTGTAAAACCTTTTCTCCAGGCTTGTATTCAATAAATTCAATACCACTACCAATTACCCTTGTTTGTTGATAATATGTTCCTTCAATAACAACTGATCCAATTGGATATGACTATTCATCAGCATCTATAGTTCCTTCTAGCAACTTGTGTTTTGCTTTTGTGCATCTTAAAAGATAATAGTCCACATTTTCTGCATTATCTGGTAAGGCTTGAACTACAAAAATATCTCCTGCATGTATATAAAAAGAGAAATATAAATTAATTTAAAAAAAAATATACATGTATATTAATTTATATATATGTATATATGCACACAAACCTGCCGCAACTAAATTAGAAATGCGCTCATAATCAGCTGAATATACAGGATCATGAATGTCAATGTCAATGTCAACATCTTCAAAAGGAGGCTTTCTAACTATCTCCTTCAAATCCCAATGTGAAACATATCCATTCTCAATATTTTCACATGCACTCACTACATTTTCCTTAATGCAATCATCACAAAAACATGTTTTCTCTCTTACTTTAAGTACTGGAGGTTTATGGTTTCCTGTAGTCATCACTTGATGTAAACTTCTAATTCCAGGAATCGTTTGACAATTGTAAGGATTAGATCGATCTATATCTGTTACAAATACAAAAACTAATTGTCATATTTCAAAATAAATATTTAATTAAAAACTCAACTTGATTTCAAAAAGACATTAAAAATAAATATAATTTAGTTCACCTTTCACCTCCCAAAAGTAACGCTTATTGTATTTAGTATCTCGGGTAGCAAAATGAACTTTGCACCATTCAACAATTTGATTTGCGCTCTCTATCCTATTCCTTGTATGTACATAAAATATGCATGTATATATAAAATTTAAAATATATGCTATTAGAGTATTAAACATGTACATTTAAAAAATGCATATATTTACCTGCAAGTTCATGTTGTCAAAGTGCATGTTTTATACATGCTCCTGCTCCATCATGCTCCCCTTTTCTGTGTCCACTTTCAAAGAAATTTCATAAAAACTTAACATTGGTTCTAGCATGTTGCATTGCTAACCAATTAAATGCTTTTGCATATTTGAATTGTCATGTGAACGTGAAACATGATAAGTATCTACAATTATCCAAGTACATATATTAAATAGAAATAGACATGTCCAAATAAATACAAGTTAAAATAAAGTTAAATAAATGTGTATTTATTTCGTGTATACTAACCTGCACATCCATCAGACCAAATCCAGTGCTCTGAAACATTTATTCCACGATTTTTGAGATCTTCAGAGAACATTGCAAAACAATGAGCCACATAACTCCTGTCATGAACTTTATCATCGCTAATATAGAAATGAACCTCTTTGATGATGATGCGTTCATTTTCATCCAATCTTTCTATTTGATCCACCTCAAATTGTGAATGTCTATAGGTCACTTGCACAAATATTGCAACTTGTTCAGAATGATAATATTGGCTTTGGAGCTCTGTATGAGGTGCAAATTTATAATTCTCAGAAAAATCTACAATTGAAAGTATACAACTAGGTGGAAAACAATTTTTGGAATCACGAAACTGTTTAGCTTGCCATCGTGCACCATGACAATGTTGGTTATGTGGATATATCAATGGACAAAACTTGGCCATGAACTCATCATAATGCAATTCACTCTCCTTCAATACAATTTTTCTAGATTCATCCCCTGTATTATTTTGGTATGTCTCATATTCATATCTCATCCATGAAACTGGTGTGGATTCATTAATATTCTCAACTTGCATAATTTGAGAAAATTTGTGTAAATCTACACAAACTTCACACTGATTTTTGATGCATTGCACTTTGAATTCATCTTAATCTTCTAATTTATCACATAATATGGACCTCACAAATTGTGTTGTACTGCTAGGGATGACCAAATTAGGATCAAGTATTGCCATAACTTTTTTAAATGATTGCAAGTGTAGACCAAATTCAACATTATTTCTACAACAACAAGTTTCTCGCATCTTATTTATGTGTACAAAGGAAGGACGTAAACTCTCAAACATTCTTTGGCATATTTTGACATTTGAAAATTCTTGTTTGAATGCTTCAAAAAGTTCACTTTGAGTTATATCTATGAAATGTTTTGGATGTTCAATTTTGGCCCCTGTTTCTTGATCTTTAATTTGTATAGTATCACGCCTG
Source organism: Cupressus sempervirens (assembly GCA_028749045.1). Lineage (NCBI taxonomy): Eukaryota > Viridiplantae > Streptophyta > Pinopsida > Cupressales > Cupressaceae > Cupressus > Cupressus sempervirens. The sequence continues at coordinate 435,188,300 of CM053788.1, forward strand.
TTGGAAGAAACACGAGAATGTGTGGTCCAAAATTCAATAACTTGTCTTTTTACTTCTTCAAAAATCCCGTCTTTTCGAGAAACTCTACAAATAGTCACCCATTTATTCTCAATGTTATCATCTAGCATATTTTTCCTCTTGATGTATCTCTGGACAGTTCTTCTAGATATATGTAGTACATCAGAAATTGCACGTACCTATTTTCTATGTGTCAATTTTCTACTAGATATAGTAGTCATCAATGCTCTACGTGCATTACTCAAATCACCTCCTTGAGTTGTGTTGTAAATTTTTTTATAAGCATTTTGCAAATTTTCAACTATTGTTTTATTAATATTATGAGCATGGCTTTTCCTGTTATCAACACCCAACAACTCTAAGACAGGTCTCATATCTCTTCTCTTAAATAACTTGACAAATAATTGTGCCTGTCCAAATATACTTTTATCCTTGAAATATTCATCCCACATGTTCTGACAATTCTTTTTGATAGTGTTATCATTTATCATATCTTTAGATGGAATTTGGTTAAAAAGTAATTCTTCATCCAAATCCATCAAATTTTTTATGCTTTCTAATTTGTCTCTATCAATAGAACTACCAATTTCTTCCTCTTCATTACTTTCATTTTCTTCATGAATCTCATCATGTTTAGGAATTTCAGTAGGTTGGTTTTGAGCATGTTTTGTATGGCCTTTCATTTTGTCATCTCTTTTTCTATCATATTTCCTTGATCTTTTCCTTTTACTACCCATTGAATAATTCAACCTATAGAAAAATAAATAAATAAATTAGATTTCACTAAATATTAGCTAATGGTTCAATATATAATACATAAAAAATAAAAATAATTAGAAGAGAAAAAAAGCACCTTCAAATTATTCGATCATTTGCAATATTGATTAAATCTGCAAAACAGTTGTTGACAATTGCTTCAAAATTAATTGTTTTTTGCAAATCTTCTTTCAATTTTTGCTGTCCCTGTATATTTAACTATTTAAAAAAGAGAAAACAATTATTTTTTATATCAAAAAGTCACACTAACTGCTAGTGGTTTCTCAGGCTGACTAGGGGTTTTGGCTGTAACTGTTCCAGCCGAAACAGTTCCGGTCATAACTGTCTTTGTGGCAGCCAAACAAGCAAAAATCAAAACTTTTGTAAACATATCACTTTGAAGGCCAATTTTACCTACTAAATTGAAGTATTTTTTAAAACTAAAAATATACTTTAGTAGTTCTCGGAGTCACGATTATGATTGTATAATTTTTTTAAAGTTTTGATTATGAATAATATGTTATAATTTAAAAATATTACAAGTAGGTATCTTAAGATTCAGGAAGATGTCTATTCAAAAATAAGAAAAAAAATAGTAAATCATGTTAAATTTTTTTTTTTTTTTTAATTGTGCACTAGAGGAGAGAGTCTTCTTCAAGAATATGTAATTTTTTTAAAAAAATATGTAGATTTGATGGAAAATGTTTGACAGGAGAAAAAAACTGTCTATTTCTGATAACTTTGACTTTGACCAGTTATAACTTCAAAAATATTAGCCGAATTTCAATTTTTCTTTCTTAGTGCACCAGGTATACATGTTAACTCTAACATATTCCAAAATCAAACCAAAATATGAAGATTTGCATATATTTGTTTGACGGGAAAAAAACTCTATATTTTTAGTATTTTTAAAAAATTCAAAAATACACTTTAAAAATTCAAAAATAAATAAAATTTTCACTCAATTTTTTTTAAAAAAATTATAGACATAAACTTCATCCAATTTTACACATTTCATTAGTTTACATCATCTTCAAATTCTAAGCACAAATGCCACTTTTATTTCGTTAAAGTTGAAGACTTTAAATTCTGATATCACTTCTCCTTTATAAAAGGTGACACAGGTTTGTGCTTTTACCCCTACATGGGTGCCTTCATTACAATAATTTGCAAGACAAAGCTGTGAACTATAACCCAGAGTTGTCCTAGACAATGTTTAGGCATTTCTTAAATAGGAAATTTTATGACATCTGAAAAGGTTCTAGACACTCAAACTTAACATCTAGGGTCGATAGACCCTAGCAATGCATATAGAGTTGGCCAAATACACCTTTGACATTTATTTTGAAAGTTTTGGTCATCCCAACTTTGAAAGGCCAATACTTTCAAACTATTGCTCTGATTGACTATTATAACCACTTTTCAGAAACTTTGGCTTCTAATCTACACGCTTGAGCTAAAGTCATTGCCCATTTGTCAATTTTTTTGGCTCCATCTAGGCACATTTAGGCTTTCAACAGTGAGCCTAAAGTTTATATACCAAAATTGCAAACCACAAATCTACAATAAATTCATGAATACGCATGATATGGAACTGAGTCTCAACTAGTAGGCTGATATATCTAAGATGAACATCCACCTCTAAAATTAAGACATTCTAAACTCATATGACTGACTTACTAAGTAGAAAACCCTTATTCAAACAATTAAAATGAAATATTTTTGCTTGATGCAAGATTTCTGTTACACACAGGGTGCTCCTACATTAGACACCCAGGATAATTTGAGAAGTGACCCCATCACGTCTCAGAGATTTAGAGGAAAACAAAGATGTTAACCTACTCCCTTTCTAGCCATGATGAATCTTCTATTGGCATCGCTTTCCATTTGACCAGATATTTTTCATAAGTTATGTTCCTTGTACTTTTGCCAATAGGATTGTCTGGTATCTCCTCAATCTTGTTTGTAGCTAAACTAGCTACTAGAATACTCCACTGCACTTCTACAATTTCATCTCCATTACACCCTTCATAATACTCTATCATATCTAAAATTTTAAATACTGGTAAAATATTTAGTTTAGCAGGCAACTCCACTTTATAGGCATTTCCAAAATCATACATTTTCATTATCTTGCATGGTCCAAACTTCTTCATTGTCAGCTTATTATATGTACCTATAGGAAAATGCTCCTATCTCAAATGAACCATGACTTCAACTCCAATATGAAATTCCTTATACCTCCTTTTGGCATTTGCATTAGCTTCATATTGTGTATTCATCTTAATAATGTGCTTCCTCACCTCCTCATGGATATTCTTCAAATGTTCAGCAAATTCTTCTACTTTAGCACTACTTATTTCTCATTCATCCAATTGCCTCAATTTAGAAGCATTTCTAGGACAGATCCCATATACAATCTAAAAGGGTGGTTTACAAGTACTCTTGTTGATGGAATTAATATATGCAAATTATGCCTATGGTAAAATCAGATCCCATCCTTTTGGTTTATCTCCAACCAAACATCTCAAGAAGTTTCCCAAACTGTGATTCACAACATATATTTGTCCATCAAATCATAGATGATGTGATGAACTAAACTTCAATTTGTCTTCAATTTATTCTACAATGTATGCTAGAAATACCCAATAAATTTGGTATCACAATCTAAAACTATACTCTTTGGCAACCATGTAGTCTCACCACTTCTCTAAAAAATAAATCTACCACATGAACAACATCACTAGTCTTCTTGCAAGGAATTAAATGTGTCATCTTTGAAAACCTATCAGCCACCACAAAAATAGAATCATGCCCTAGCAGAGTGCTTAGTAATCCAAGAACAATATCCATATTGACATCATCCCATGACTTCTTTGGTACAGGTAATGGTTGATACAACCCCACATTCTGCTTCACTCCTTTTGCCATCTAACAAACTCTATAACTCTACACAAACTTCTTCACATCTTGTTGCAACTATGGCCAATAATTTTTCTCAACAACTAAAGCAATGGTTTTATCCCTAAAAAAGTGTCGAGTCAACCCTCCACTATGCTTCTCCTTAATGGGATTCTCTCTCACTGAACTTCTTGGAATGTATAACTGACTCCTTTGAACAACATACCATCTTAGATTATGAAATTCAACCACTTCATCTTTTTCAAGATTAATATTTTTTGTACAAGCCTTCCATGCTTTACCAAAATTAGGATCCTCTCGATAAAAATTCCTAAGTTTCTTGAACCCAACCACCTCAATCTGTATTTATGTAAGAAAAAATTGTCTTCAACTAAGAGTATCTTCAACTATGTTAGACTTTCCACTCTTATGTTTCAAAAAAAATATATAACTTTACAAAAACTCAACCCACTTCAAATTCCTTTTGTTTAATTTTCCTTGACTATTCAAATATTGCAAAGCTTGATGATCAATATACAAAACAAACTCCTTAGAAAAAAGATAATGTCTCCACTTCTTCAATACCTAAACTATAGCATAAAATTCCTTATCATAAACAAAAAAAATTCTTTTTCCATCATTCAATTTCTCACAAAAGTAAGCAATAGGTCTACCTTCTTGGCTCAAAATAGCTCCTATTGTAGTACCACTAGCATCACAGTCTACTTGAAACACCTTGTTGAAATCAAATAGTGCTAAAATAGGTTGCTCTATAACTTTCTATTTCAACATATTAAAACCTTTATCTTCTCCTATAGTCCACTTAAATTCTTTCCTATCCCCTCTCATTATCTCTATCAAGGGTCCACAAATACTGCTAAAATCTCTTATGAACTTTCTATAAAAACTAGCCAGTCCATGAAAAGATCTTACCTCTATAGCACTCTTTGGAGTAGGTCATTCAAGGATAACCTTCACTTTCTCTAGGTCCATTTTTAGACCTTTTGTTGAGACTACAAGTCCTAGGTACACCAACTCCTTCACAAAATTACAATTCTTTGGATTTATCAGCAACTTTTCTTACCTCAACTTATCAAACACCTTTCCAATATGCATCAAATTCTTCTCCAATGCCTAAATAAATATCAATATATCATCTAGGTAAACAATGACAAACTTACCTAGAAACTCCTTTAGTACCTCATTCATGAGCCTCATGAAAGTGCTTAGTGCATTGGTTAGCCCAAAAGGCATGACTAACTCATACAATCCTTCCCTTATCTTGAAGGAAATCTTCCACCCATCTCCTTCTCTAATGTGAATATTATTGTACCCACTCTTCATATATATCTTTGTTAAATACACAACTCTACTCAAATAGTCTATAATATAATCCATCCTTGGCAATAGAAATATATACTTGATTATGATCTTGTTGAGAGGTCATGAATTTGTGTACATCCTCAATTCTCCATTCTTCTTTGGTGCTAATCTTGTTGGTACGACACATGGTCTTAGACTCTCTCGAATCAACCCCTTATGCAACAACTCATGAACTTGTCTATTCAACTTTTCACTTTTTGCTGGTGTCATTCTATGTACTACCTTGTTTGAAAAATTGGCTCCTAGAATTAAATCCATGTGGTGACTGATCTTCCTCACTGGGGATAATCCATCAACTACATTATCTGAAGCAATATTAGGAAACTCTCCCAACTAATATGCAACCTTTGTAGGTACCTCCTCTTCTTCTTTTTTACAATCTTTGGGATTATAGAAAAACACACATGCTCATGCTTCATACCTTGGAGAAAGTCCTTTACATCAACAAAACATATTTTGGTAGCACTGCATACATTTTCTTCTTTCTCCTTCGATGGCTTCAACTTATGTTTCACAATATCCTCTGTCAAAGTGTAGCTATTTTCTCACCCATCATGTACATCATGACTATCAAACTACCATGACCTACCCAACAAAATATGACATATTTCCAAGGGTATGATATCACACAACATCTCATCCTGGTAGCTTCCAATCTTGAACTTCACTAATCATTGCTCATGGACCATGACCTTGTGGTCATCTTGGACTAGGGCAAAATGGTATGGATGTGAGTGTTTCTACCTCTTTAGCTTCAACTTTGTAACCATATTTCCTTACTCCAGATTATCAGTGCTTCCAACATCAATGATCACATCTCAAAATTTATCTTCACATTTGCACCTAGTGTGAAACAAACTCCTCCTTTGATTAGGTTTGTTCTCAAAACTCAGCAAGACTCTTTGATTAACTAGGACTTGATGAAGGGTGCTCCCCTTAATACCATAACACATACAAAAACAAAGAAACAATAGCAAATTCAAGAACAAAATATGGACTTCTTATTATTGTTGCAAATGTAGAATTACGAAATTCACAAGTACAATATGCTAACCCACATGGACACCTTCATTAAATTAATCTGCAAGACAATTTTGCTAACTATCACCCAGAGTTGTTCTAGAAAATGTTTGGGTCTTTCTTAAATAGGCAATTTTATGCTACCTGGAAAGGTTATAGACATTCAAACTTAATACCTATGATCGAAAAACCCTAACAATACATATAGAGTCGGCCAAGTACATCTTTGACAATTATTATAAAAATTTCAAGTAGCCCAACTTTAGAAGGCCATAATTCTCAAGTCATTGCTCTGATTGGATATTATAACTACTTTTTGGAAATTCCAACTCTTGATCTATAGCCTCAAGATGGTGTAATTGCTCTTCTGTCAAGTTTTCAACCTCATTCGGGGCCTCTAAGGCCTTCAAAACTAAGTTCAAATATTTTTCTCTAAAATTTTCCATCGAAAATCCATAATAAATTCTCTAATACTTAAGCTAGAGAAATTAGATTTTTATGGTAGGCTTATAATTCTAAAATGAACCTTCATGTAGAAAATGAGAACATTTCGAGCTCATATAAAAAACTTACTAAAAATAGCAAGTTCCCAGAAATAGTAACCCCCTATCTACTAGTCCTTAATAAAATAGAAACGGCTAAATACAAAAATATTTTTGGGTGATGCAAGATTTCTCTTACACCTAAGATGCTCCTACATTAGGACTTCTTTTTCAGCATCTTTAGAATGGGATGATTTAGAATCTTTGTCAACATGCGCAACTCTAGTTTGGCCTTATGTTCTTTGATTTTTCCTTCTTTGGCATTAGGGACATTCAAATACTCTATGTCCTTTTTTGTAGTGAAAACATTTTCCATGAAAACTCTATCTTCCAACGCCTTTCCCTCTTCCTCTCCAATCTCTATTGTTTAGATCTTGGAAATGATTGGAATTTTTTCCCCTCTAGTTCTGATTGCTACTTCCAGCATCATCCTTGTTCATTTGATCATCATTTCAGCCTTCATAAGATCCTCTACCAGATTTTCCACGATGACCTCTACCACTATTTGTTATCATGCTTTTTGCTCAACTTCTCCTCTACTCTTAGGGCAATCTGGCATGCCTCCTTAATACTTCTCATTTGAACTAGGATCAACTCCTCTTGAATGCTTGGCCTTAACCCATTAAGATAACAAGAAACTTTCACCTTATCATCTTTTGCATGGTTAATTCTTATGAGAACTCAGTAGAACTCCTCAGTATACTCTTAAATAGGTCTTCCTACTTGCTTCAACCCTTGCATCTTCTTTAGTAGATTAAGCTCATAATCCACAAAAATGAATTGTCGCTTCATTTTATCTATCGGTTGATCTTATTTGGTGATTTTTTCCTTCTTTTTTTTGATTTCTCTCCAATTGGATCTCCTGCCACCAAATCTTTGTGTGGCCCTTTAGTTTGGTCTTTGCAAACTTGACCCTATCTGAATCTTTGATATCTTCATATTCAAAGTAGTCTTCCAATTCATTGATCCAATTGATCAATTCCTCTAGGTTAAGATTTCTTGAAAATGTGGAAACATCAAACTTAGGTCTTTTTCCAATCTTGGAAATGGCCTTGAAATTGTTTTCCTCCTCTAGGTTCAAAACTTCATTGTCTACTACTTGATCATTGTTTCCTTCTTCTTCCCGTTCATCCTCAATTTTTCCACTACCTACGACAAGATTCATTCTTCTATGCATTTTCCTCTGGAGGAATCTAAAATCCACAAGTGTAACACCTACAACTTTCCCACCACACTCTCTTCATGGAGGCACCTTCGTGCTTCTAATAAAACCCTAGTGCAAATTGCCTCACAATTAGTGATCTTTCTACACACTCAGCCCAAACCATGGTCTTGGTGTGAACTACCTCATAGTCGGTGATCTATCCAAACACTTAGGAACTTCATCTCTAATACCACTTAATGATGGGTTCTTCCCTTAGTACCATAAACACATAACAGAAAAAAAGAAATAACAAAAATTTGTGAGAACAAAATATGGGCTTCTTATTATTGCCGCAAATGTAGAATTACATAATTCAAAATTACAATATGCTAACCCACATGGGCACCTTCATTACAGTAATATGCAAGACAAAGCTGTGAACTATCACCCAAAGTTGTCGTAGACAATGTTTAGGCATTTCTTAAATAGGCAATTTATGTCTCTTAGGAAGATTCTGGACACTCAAACTTAATACCTAGGGCCAACAGACCCTAACAATACATATAGAGTCATCCAAATACACCTTTCACATTTATTTTGGAAGTTTTTGTCCTCCTAACTTCTGAAGGCCATAACTCTCAAACCATTGCTATGATTGGCTATTATAACCACTTTTTGAAAACCTCAGCTTTTGATCTACAGGCTCAGATCAGCATAAACATCCATCCATTGAGGTTTCAGGCCTCATCTGAGCATGTTTAGGCTTTCAATGGTGAGCCTAAATTTTATATACCGAAATTGCAAACCAAAAACCCACAATAAATCCATGAATATGCATGGTATGGCACTAATCCTCAATTAGTAGGCTAATATATCCAAGATGAACATCCACCTCTGAAATTAGGACATTCCAAGGTCATGTGACTGACATACTAAGTAGCAAGCCTCCATAGACAACAACTCTATATTAAGACAACCCTTATTCAAACAACTAAAATTAAATATTTTCGGTTTATGCAAGATTTCTCTTACACCCAAGATGTTCCTGCATCAACCTCACAAAATTGACTTGGACCAATTAGATAAAGGAAAACACTTAGATGTCAGTCCCTATATTAATTTGAGAAGTGTTTATATTATATAGTTTGGACTTTATTTTCATGAGAAGGGTTTGTGCATATTTTCTTCAATTCTTATATCAAATCTTAAGCAAACATATGAGTATCATATATTAACGAAAAGGTCTTGAAGCAAACTTTCCAATTTTAGAATCAAATCAAGTTCATGTATCAATGGGTGCAATTTTTTCTCATGTTCTTTTTACCATAGGAGTATTCTCAACTGTATTTCTTATTTTTTTCATGGCAATTCAAAGCTAGTTTTTGACCAAATGATAATTTTGGTTTTCTCCAAACTTGGAAAGTGTTTTGCCACTAATGTTATTCTACTTTCTCATCCATTTGGTGGTCATTTTAGCATGGATTTTATTAGCATATTGGATTTTTCTTCAAAGGGTTTTTCTCATCATTTTAGAGCGATATTTGGCAAGTTTGTTGGGCCAAATGATGCGATTTGATTTGGTTTTCCATTGAGGAGAGATGAGAGAGGCTTTGCACCAATATCAGATGGAAAATGGAGGTGATATTTGGCATCCAAAGATCAGATCTAACCATATTCATTTTTCTATGTCTTCTTATCTTTTCTCATTGTTCAAGGTTGGTTCTAGGTTTTGGACAAGTTTCTAGCTTGTGTTTCCATATTTTCTAGCATGTTTTAACATCTAGAGTAGCATATTCTATAGTTTCTTGAGAAAATTAATGGATTCATGTTAAGTCTTTATAGGTTATCTTGCATTTTTTGAGTCATAGTTTCTTGTATAGAAGAGATAGCAAGGGTTTTCAATGAATAAAATACTATGGTTTAGATCTCTCCAGTGTATTGTTTTATCAAGTTTCAAATGAATGAATCAAATATTTAGCTCATTTGGTGTCTTATTGTAAGATATGTATCTATTTGTTTTACTTTGATTCAAAGGATCAACAAAGTTGTTTAATGAAGGAATACATATTGATGAGGTATTTACATGGATTGTGATAAGTAGGTTAAATTGTTAATGTTAGTAAAGAATATTGTAAGGCAACATATTTTAGATCTAATGCTATCATTAAAGTTTTGTTACACAAATGGTATTATGCCTCATATTTCAGGTGCTCAATGGAGATAAGGCATTGACCTCAGTTGGAGACTTTGCATTTTTTTTTATCTCTTTTCCATGGTTCTTCTTGCAATATTTAATCAAAAATATAAATCCCTTTCATGTTTAAGAGCTAAAAGTAGACCCTCACTTAGCTTATGGATTCATAGGTCATGTTACTAGATATTGTAATACCCCAAAATTGGCTCATTGCCATGATACCAATTCTAGTCTATTCTAAATCAATTCTAAAGTCCTATTTCACTAGGCAAATTCTCATTCTGCTACTTGCTACTTGACTTAATTGTCAAATGCAGAAAACCTAAATATGCATTCATCATACTCTTTATTTAATTCCTATAGTATTGACTCATATTAGTCACATTAAACCTACTTATTACAATTTAATTTAATTTAAAGTATTTACACTTTAATTAAATTAAATTAATCTCCTAAGGCTAATGTACTACATAATTAAATTTATTTAATTTAATAAATATGCCTATTTTAATTAATTAAATGAAATTATTTAATTAAATGGAGAACTTACTTCTAATTAATTAAACAAAATTATTTAATTAAATGGGAAGTCATTCCTAATTAATTAAATGAAGTTATTTAATTAAATTAAAAAAGTGTCTATAATTAATTAAAGGATTATTTAATTAAATAGAAAAGTTAATTATGAGAGTATATCTCATTTTATTAAATTAAATATCTCACCAAAATCTCTCTTCAGTTCAAAAAGGGAAATTTTCAGTTCACTATTGATCAAAAAGGAATTAAATCAGTTAACTCCTTATTCTACTCAAATTAAATCAATTAACTCCTTATTCTACTCAAATTAAATTAGTTAACTCCTTATTCTACTCAAATTAAATTAGTTAACTCCCTTTAATTTGGGAATCTTCCTTTATGACTGAACTTCACCTTTAATCCTGACCGTTGATTGAAATCGATCTCAACTGTTGATGGATTCCAGGAAAGTCTATTTAAGAGACCCTCATCTTTTCATTTTGGAAGAGGATGAATTAGAATTTGCATTGAATTGTTGTTGAAATTCATACTCACATTTTCTCACATTTTTGCATACATTTTGCATCCTTAGCTTAATTTCATTTAGCTTAATATGCATAGGTTAATATAGTTTTGTTTCAATTGTTCCTAGATTAGAATGCATTTCTCATTCTAGATTAATCTGCACAATCGTATAGATTAATTTCATTTCTTAAATCCTTCGTTCTTAGAGGGTATGGTTGCTTAAACACCTCAAATCTGAGGTTATCTAACAAGCAATTCCCTTTAGATAGAAGGCAACAGGTCACCTTGCCGGCTGATTTTCGGATGAACAATCCAATGTTCATTCCAGGATGAATCTGCAAATAAAGACCATGTTGAAGTGTGTGTGTGTGTTAGTAGAGGTCGCATATTCATGCATACAGATATTTCATACCTATTTAGTCGCATAAGTGGAGAAGAATTAGAATATTATCTACTTTGTTTAGACTCAAATCTATGTTCTTGTATTGGTTATTTTGATGAATCTAAAGGTATACCTACCTAGGTTTTGCAGAACCTAAAGTGTAGAATAATTTTAGCCTTGTTAGTTGGTCCAAGTTTTACCCAAGGTGTATTGATCATGGGAATTAGTCATCCTTAGATGCATTTTGTTTTAGTTTCTTAGTAGTTGAGATCCTACCAAATCAGGATCCAACATGATCCAAATAATCTTGGAGAAATTTTTGTATGGTAAGCATGCAATGATAGTGGATGAATTTGAAAGAGAGGTTATGGAGTTGGAAGAGGGTGAATTGATGGTTGAGGTTGAATGTTTATAAAGGGTTGAGACTGAATGTGAGAAAGTGAGTTGGATTGAATCCATAGCCTTATGAAAAGTGGCAAGGCCTTGTGAAGACCCATGGCATGGGGAAGAGGGCAAGGTGTGCTCACACATGTGTGAGAAACCTTGGGAGGAGGTGAAAGTGACAAGTAAAGACTATTATAGTGAATTGGAAAAGGTTTAAGTGAAGATGGATGAAAAATAGCTAAAAATGGAAGTGGTAGGATGGCTATAGGAATGTCACTAGTACATTAGGCCTCTATTTTCGACCTAAATTTTTACAATAGGTCAATTTGGCTTGTCAAATTCACTTTTTTTTAATATGATTCTAATAATGTTGAAAATTTGATGTCACTTAAGTTTGTTGTCAAAATTTCAATGATTATTAAGTTTCTTGTCAAAATTTCAATAACAATAAATTTATTTTGTCAAAATTTCAATGTTATCAGGATCATATTAAAAAATAAAAAAGTGTAATGCTTCATTTTGTTTTTGTGCAACAGATTGTGGGCGGGAGTTAATCTTAGAAACACTAACCTAAGAGGAGAAACCACAAAAAGAGAAATTTTTTCCTCAAGTAAGGGATACATCAAAACCCAAAACACATTTCATTTTTCTCTCTTTGTGGTACTCTAGTCGTCAACTAAAAAGATACAGTTTCATTTGTTTGTTATTCTCAGAAATACTAGTCTGAGAGGAGAAACTGTGGCAAGATCAATATGTTCCTCAAGTAAGGTATGCATTGAAACCCAAAAAAATATTTTATTTTTCTCTCCTTGTGGTTCTCTAGTCATCAATTGAAGAGATAGAGTTTCATTTGTTGATTGTTGTTCCTTTTTTAGCATTAGATTATGGGGATGAAACCCTTTGATACAATCAGAGCCCTAGTTAGCTATTCCAACTTTGTGCAGGGTTAGAATTTACATGCTTGGAGATATAATATACTCCTTCCTCTCATGCAATCACCCCATGCTTCTACAAGATTGAAAGAAAATATGTGCATTAATGATGTGTACCACTTGAAACCACAAAAAATCTATGCAATTTTTTTCAAAAACATAATATGTAATGCCCGAAGAACATTGTAACCCTTATCGCATTTGAGAAGCACAAATTATGGCACCAATCTTCTTGGGATGACTTCTTATCAGAACTAAGATATAAGTATTGTCTTCAAGAATGGATGTGACACAGTTACTATTGAAGGCGGCCTTACAAGTGGCCCTTTTTACCCTACCTTCACTTAAGCATGAGATTCTAATTTTTCTCTCTCATGGCATCAGTTTCTTGTTCTCTAATTTATGTCATAATTTATTTCATTGGAAATTATTTCTTGCTTCACCATCAAAAAACTATAATTACATGGCTAGTAATAGTGTTTAGGTGAGTTTTCACTTAACTAGATGATCTCTCAACCCCACATCACTGCAGAAAAGCCCCCACCTCCTAGAGGTTACTCAATAATCACATTATGACCCTTGATTATATTAGATTGTTTATTTTCCTCAAGGACCATTGAAGCTAAATTAGAAATCATCTTGAATTGGATGTTATAGGAAAAAAAACATGAAATGTAACCCTACACTATGTTAAATAAATAAAAACTTTTTTTAAAAAATCCTCATAAAAATGCTACCTTTAATTAATTAATTCTTTTGGCAATGTTAATTCCCTTTGTAGCACTTAGTAAATATATTTGGCACCTTTCAACAAATACCAACAAGCTTTAAAAAATAATAAATGGAAACTTTCATTGATGTTAGATGCTTGTGTAAGCTTGTGTTCTTAAAATGAATTGATAGCATATGTTTTAGAGTTGCTTTAGTTTCACAAAATTCATTGTGTATTGTAAAAATTGAGGGACTTCACATTTTTTTAATTAAAAATATCTTTTGATTTCGTCTAAATGTAGCTATGCATGGATGAAGTTTGACCTATGCATTGCCCTCCTTCCATATGCATAGTGGCAAAAATCATGAAAAAATTGTGATAATTCATTGAACTTAAAAATTACTAGATTTTTTGTTTCCCCCATAAATTTTTTGATATGAAGTCAATATCAATATTCTTTGAGTGACAAATAGAATGTAGTCATGTTATATCAAGATTTTCTCATTTGATCCATGAAATTGGAAATTTGGCAAATGCAAACACAAGAACAAAAATAATTAAGATTTTCCTCCAAATTTGGTCATCCAAATGCTTAAAGAATTTTTACTTTCAAGGATTTTTATTTTTTATCTAGATGTGCTCCATCTCTCAGTGATCCTTTCTATTTTTGGTCATTGCTATGCATGAGACAATGGGCATATGTTGTGAATGCAGCAAAATTTCTTAACATTAGTCTAGTAGTCCATAAGAGCAATGGTGGGTTTCAAAATTCAAAGCTTCTACATCAAGCTTCAATGGCAATGGAATCAATCAAAACCTAGAACATTTACGATTTTGATTTCTTGATATAATTTTAGATTCAATATTGATACATTTCTATTTATATTAACCTTTAATGATTTATAAAGTATCATTGAGTTTTATGAAACTTAACTATTTAGAATTTCATAATAAATTTTATGTACATTAGATTTTAGCATGAATTTATGACCACCTATATAATAGTATTTAATTTCTGTAGAACCCTGTAATCATAGAGATATAGAGACAAAGAGGATTCACCGCGACATAATAAATTATTTCAGTAATCCACTATGGCCAACACAATTTGATCCCTAAAAATGCTTTTAAGAGCACCAAAATCCCAAAATTCAACAATGTTGAAAATTACTAAACTTCTGAAAAACAAATTTGGTGTTTCCATGAGTTTCATATCATATCAAATTCCCTCTATTCCTTGATGAATAATTCTTGCATACTTTGTAGCTTCCTTTGTAAATCGATTCCTTTCAACTTGTAGACTGAAAATTCAGCATAAAAATACCTATAAATTCTCTCCTCAAATATTAACTTCTTGTCAATTACTATAATTTTTTAAAAGCTTCATTTATATTGCAATACTATATGTGTTCATACTTAATTGTATACATTTCCTTTAATTTGGTTTACCACGTCAACTTCCTAATATTGTAGTGTCCTCCACTAGTTTTCCAATTAACTGCTTATTGAAGATAGTAACACAAAAATTAATTCCAACTAGTTGTACTGATACAAAACTACATCCACTTTGTACTTGATTGATCTCAATGTGAAGCCCGTGAGGGATCACATTCCATGATGATTTCTTCTCTTGATTTGTCTAGACTAAATCCTTGTATTGTGAGTATTCCCACAATCTCATTTACTTCCATGGTGTGTGATTATTTTCCCTGAAACATATGGCCTCTGATGATGAGTAGCACTTGCATTGTGAGTAATTATTATTGGTGAAATTTTGACATGTGTATCGAAGATGTTTGAACATTTTCTTGTTAAAATATGCTTATTGGATGTATGACGAAACTAGATAATTTATCTTGTATTTAAATTTTTAGCCTATCTATATTTAATTTTAGTAGCAATCAAATGAAGAGATGGGGTTTCATTTCTTGATTGGTGTTCCTTGTTTGAGCATTAAATTGTGGGGATGAAACCCTTTGATACAACCACAGCCCCAGTTGGTTATTCCAACTTCATGCAAGGTTAGCATTTACATCTATTCTCCTTCCTCACATGCAATCACCCCATGCTTCTCTAGGCCTGAAAGAAAATATGTGCAATTAACTTACAGATTTTATCTGGTGTTCTAACCATAGTCTCTTCACTCTCTCCTCTTTACATACACATAAATCAATGATAAAGACAAACTAGAGGACTATACAATGGAAGCTTTTGTTGAGTTGGGGGAATGGAAGGGAAACTAAAAGTTATTAAATTGATTAAGTTATAAACTATGCCCCCACCTATATCTTCTAGTCATTCATTCATCTAGGATTTAACAATGAATATATATTTTCTCTCTTGTTGTGTGCTTGTGATCTATGTCTCTATAATGATATTTTTTTAATGGAAGTTTTTCTTATTATTATTATTATTATTATTATTTTATATATATATATATATATATTGTATAATTCATTTGATTTGTTTAGATGCCACCCTTATGCTATGTCGCTAATATTATTGTATATAAGGTTATGAATAGTCAACCTGTGGCTATCTTAATCCTTAATTAAGTCATGTTATCATTATTATATTATAATTTAGGTAGGTAGGTCAGCCTAGGTGTTATGAAGGGTTGTGTCTATTCAACCTAAGCATAACTAGGTGTATATAGGAGGTTGTGAGTCTTATTTATTCATCATATTGTGAAGTGTGTTCTTATTGGAGATATTTGGAGGATTTCCCCCTCAAAGTGGCCTATTAATCTCAACTATTATCAAGTATCTATATAATATTTCATATTATTTCTTCTATTGTGCTAGCTATTTCATTACACCTTACTGAAGAGATAGTAATATTTTATTATTTTCTATTATATACAAGGCACTACTAATGGTTGTATGTTTATATTTGATATAGTTTTATAGCTTGAATATTCACCTCTAAAGAAAGCCCATGCCTAAAAATATGAACCCAAAACAAAACAAGGAAAGAATTTCTAGATTGTGGTCTTAGTTCAAAAGAAAATGTGATGGAAATTTTTATTGTCCTTGCAAAAAAAATCAAGGGTTTAAAGAATAAAAGAATTCTAATCACAACAGCTCAGAGACATTGTAGGCAACATGATCACATTGAAGGGGGGAAGCATTTTTGTCCTTTGGTGAATGTGGATTTAAAATTGGTGGAACATGGAGGTGTGAATATCAAAGAAGAAAGTAATGCTCCCATAGAAGAAGATGATCCTAAGGTAGAGAACACAATTGAAGATTTTGGTATCAGTGTAGTTGATAATGTAGCAGAGAAGAGGATTGAAGAATATGTTACTAGCACAACTAATGAGGATGATGAAGATGATGATAGCAGCACATCTAATAATAATGAAGAAGAGAACCTTGATATACCTATAATTGAAAAGGCATACAAGCCCCTATACCAAGGCTCCCAAACAATGCTTCTCCCTATTGTATTGTTGTTGGTGAACTTCAAGGTTATGAATGGTATATCCAATGTAGCAATCTCACATATGCTAAGGTATAGCATTATTTTTTCCATCTTCTATGTTATCACACCATTAATCTTCTTTATATTAATATAAAAAAATCCATAGGTCGATAGGTGAGTGTTTGTTACCACCATCAAATATTCTACCTCACTCTTACAGAGAATTATTGGTCATTATAAAAGATATTGGAATGGAGTATCAAATAATGCATGCATGTCCCAATGATCATATTATATATCATAAATAACATGAATTTGCAATAGAATTCCCTGATTGTCACATTAGTAGATATCAATCATATCAAATAACCAAAAAGGTGTCATGCAAGGTTCTTCGGTACATTCTCATTATTCCACGTTTGCAATGATTATTTAGGTGCACTAGCTTGGAACAATTTAGTGAGTACCATGCATATAATAGAAGTTAAGATGGTATTATGTGAATGCCTACGGATGGTTCTACATTTAAAGACATCGAAGGTAGGTGGTTACTATCTAAAGAAGAACTAGCAATCCATTTGGAGAGATGAGACCTATTTACTTGGTGTAGCCTATTTTTGTTATCAAAACCAACATTCCTCAGATGATCATAAAGAGAGAGCACATAATGTTGGAAATAATTGTATCGGGCATTTTTCCATTTAATAGTCATCTAAACTAATTAATAAACATAGTATCAAAATGGCCATAATAATTGTGTTTTTTAATGTTCATTTAACTAGGTAAGTACCAAGTGAAAGATACGAGGGTCAAAGCACAAACCTGTGTCACCCTTTTGTGAAGGAAAAGGCTAACAAAAGTACAACTACTCACCTTCAATGATATAAAGATAGTATTATTATTTAGAATTTGAAAATGAAGTAAAGTAATGAAATGTGTAGAAATTGATCAAGTTTAGGATTATAGTTTTTAACAATTATTTGGATTAAGAATTGATATATTTTCATAATTTTTATAGATAATTTTTTAGTTGCTAAAAAATGCTGAAAATTAGGGGTCTAGTTCCCACCACAAAATATATGGAAATAAAATTATTTCCCTTTGATCTCAGACTATGTCATAGATAGCATATATATATAGAATATTCAAAAATAAAAATTATCTTTAGACTTATATTTTCACTTTTATAATCATTCAAAGTTCAACTCACCTGAAATCGATAGTTTCTATCTCCTACCACATTTTTCAAAACAAATATATTCTAACCAAAATACAAATTATACATTCTAGAAGAGGACTCTCTCCTCTAGAACATCATATAAGTTTTAATTTTTTATGATATGATTTATGATTTTTTTCTTTCTCAAAATTGATATCTTTTCAAGTGTTAAAATACGTGCTTGTAGAACTTTTTAATCATAATATACTATATCTAATTAAAACACTATAAACTCTATATGAGAATATTCTTAACTTTGGGCTCTATAAAATGGTGTCTATAAGTTATTAAAAATATATCATAAAAATTTGTAAGATTTATTAAAACGTCAATTTTCTAAAATAATTATATTTCTTTAGTAATTGGATACAAACTAGTATAAAACAATAATTTAATAGACATTTCCAATTAGAAAAGTGTGATACCATATATAACTTAGCTAGAATGAATTTATCTAGGGGTAAGTACACCAAGTTGTGGTGCCAAAAGGGGGGTATAAGTGGACACCTTTTTCCTGAAATCTATAAATTTTGAACTTCAACAAGAATTTAAAGATAGTTACACTCAAAATTTTAAGATATGACAAAAACAAAAGTTGTAGTCCTTTGAATCTAGTTTCTAAACTATTTTTTTTTCAAAACGGTTTAGTTTTAGGTCCTCAAAAAAGGGGGCCACAAAAAGTGGTACTATTTATTCCAAAAAAAAATAACACAGTACAAAGTGTGGCCCCCCTAAAATTTTATCTTTTTTTTTTTGAAATTCTTTAATCACTCTAGTCAAAAGTTACTTAACACTATGTAGTTTATCCTATTTTTTTTCAGGTAATTTTATAATGTGTATTTTTTTTAATGAATTTTTTAACTAGACACATCCCAAAAATGTGAAATATCTATGTTCTCCCCCTAGAAATAATTGAAAACTAATCTAAAATCAAAAAAAAAAAATTCAAAGTGTGTACAATGGAGTCTAGTTTCTAAAAAACTAAGTTGTTGCAAAATTCGATGAACGAGCTAAAATCTATAGCCCAATTAGTACATGGTGGTTTTTGACAAAAAATAAACATACACTCAAAAGAAATTATAGATGAAAGGCTTGAAATAGTTCAAATTAAAAATAAATTATATGGTTAGATAGCTAACACAGAGACCTATAATGCTATGTAACCTAATCTTATCGATACCCAACCACAAGGAAACTTGAAGGGGAGCACACAAGAAAAATCAATCATTTTTGGTATGTTTGTTGGAAAACACATCTCAGACCTGTTTATAAACTCCAAACCTTTGGGTTGCATCTCCAAGGAAAAACCAAGCCTTAGGCTTGGGTTTAATGCAATCTTTCCATAGCACGCATGCACTATTGGAAGCATTGAATTCTCAGTAACATGTGCGCGCTATAGGGTGCACGCACTATTGAGGCCTAAATTGCAAACCAAGACCAAAAGAGAGCTAGGTTGGGGGGGTAGGGGAATGGCTATGTGTGTGTGAGAGAGAGATAATGAGATAGAGAGAGTAGGTGGTGGGAAACAAAGTGAGAGAGGATGATGGGAGTGCATGTGTGTGAAAGAGAGAGAGTATGGAATGGGAGAGGGGGGAGACAGAGTAGTAGCTCGAGAGAGAGTAGGGGATGGAAGAGAGAGTAGAAAATGGGAGAGGGAGAGAGAGTGGGGATAGAAATGTGTGTAAGAGAGAAAGAGAGAGAGAGAGTAGGGGATAGGAGAGAGTGTGAAAATGTAAGAGAGAGTAGGGGGTAGCAGAGACAGAGGGAGTAGAGAGGGAGGGAGGGAGGGAGAGAGAGAGAGAGAGAGAGAGAGAGAGAGAGAGAGGGAGAGAGTGTGAGAGAGAGAGTTTGTGTGTGAGAGAGAGAGAGAGTGAGAGTGAGAGAGAGAGTGAGAGTGAGAGTGAGAGTGTGTGTGTGAGAGAGAGAGAGAGTAGGTGGTGGGAGAGGGAGTGGGAGAGGGAGAGGGAGTGACAAAAAAAGTAAGGGATGGGAGAGGAGAGAGGGGGGATGGGTGTGTGTGTGTGAAAGAGAGAGAGTAGGGAATGAGAGAGAGGAGAGAGAGATAGAGAGAGTAGGAAATGGAAAAGGGATGGGAGAGAGAGGGAGAGAGAGAGAGATAGTAGGTGGTGGGAGAGGGAGTGGGAGGGAGAGAGAGGTGGAATGGAAGTGTGTAAGAGAGATAGAGTAGGGGATGGGAGAGAGTAGGTAGTGGGAAAGGGACTACGAGAGAGAGAGAGAGAGAGAGGGAGGGAATGGGAATGTGTATTTATTTATAAGAGAGATAAAGTAGGGGATGGGAGAGAGTGTGAGAGTTTGAGAGAGAGTAGGAGGTGGCAAAGAGAGCTCATATGGGATGGGGGCAAGAGAGAGAGAGAGAGTAGGGGATGGGAGAGAGTGTGAGAGAGAGTAGGGGATGAAAGAGAGAGTGAGAGTAGGGGATGGGGGAGAGAAAGTAGAGAGGGAGAGAGAGTACTTGAGAGAGAGAGAGAGAGAGAGATAACTTAGGCAGTGCAAGAGGGAGTGGGAGAGGGAGAGAGAGGGGGGATGGGAGTGTGTATGACAAATCTAGAGAGTAGGGGATGGGAGAGGGGAGAGAGAGGGGGGGATTGGGAGTGTGTGTGTAAGAGAGATAGAATAGGGGATGGGAGAGAGTGTGAGTGTGAGAGAGATTAGGTGGTGGTAGAGAGAGCTCATACGGGATGGGAGAGAGAGAGAGAGAGGGAGGGAGGGAGAGAGAGAGAGAGAGAGAGAGAGAGAGAGAGAGAGAGAGAGAGAGAGAGAGAGAGAGAGAGAGAGAGAGTGTGATATTAGGGAATGGGAGAGTGTGAGAGAGAGTAGGAGATGGGAGAGAGAGAGAGAGAGAGAGAGAGAGAGAGAGAGAGAGAGAGAGGGATGGGAGAGAGAGAGTAGAGAGGAAGAGAGAACTTGAGAGAGAGAGAGATAGTAGGCGGTAGGAGAGGGAGTGGGAGAGGGAGAGGGAGAGAGATAGGGGGATGGGAGAGAAGAAGAGTTGGGGGATAAGAGTGTGTGTTTCTATGAAAGAGAGAGAGTAGGGGATGGGAGAGAGAGTGTGAGAGTGTGAGAGAGAGTAGGGGATGGGAGAGAGTGTGACAGTGTGAGAGAGAGTAGGGGGTGGTAGAAAGAGAGAGTATGATGATGGGGGAGAGAAAGTAGGTGGTAGGAGAGGGGGAGAGAGAGGGGGGATGGGAGTGTGTGTGTAAGAGAGACAGAGTAGGGGATGGGAGAGAGTGTGAGAGAGTAGAGGATGGGAGAGGAGAGAGAGAGTAGGGGATGGGGGAGAGAAAGTAGGATGTGGTAGAGGGAGTGGGAGAGGGAGAGAGAGAGGGGGGATGGGAGTGTGTGTGTGTGTGTGTAAGAGAGATAGAGTAGGGGATGGGAGAGAGTGTGAGAGTGAGTAGGTGGTGGCAGAGAGAGCTCGTACAGGATGGGAGAGAGAGAGAGAGGGAGAGAGAGAAATTGAGAGAGAGAGAGAGATAGTAGGCAGTAGCAGAGGGAGTGGGAGAGGGAGAGGGAGAGAGATAGGGAGGATGGGAGAGAAGAGAGTGGGGGGATAAGAGTGTGTGTGTCTATGAAAGAGAGAGAGTAAAGGATGGGAGAGAGTGTGAGAGCATGAGAGAGTAGGGGGTGGCAGAGAGAGAGTTCGATGATGGGGGAGAGAAAGTAGGCGGTGGGAGAGGGAGAGAGAGAGGGGGAATGGGAATGTGTAAGAGAGACAAAGTAGGGGATGGGAGAGAGTATGAGAGTGTGAGAGTAGGGGATGGGAGAGGAGAGAGAGAGTAGGGGATGGGGGAGAGAAAGTAGGTGGTAGGAGAGGGAGTGGGAGAGGGAGAGAGGGGGGATGGGAGTGTGTGTGTAAGAGAGATAGAGTAGGGGATGGGAGAGAGACTGTGAGAGTGAGTAGGTGGTGGCAGAGAGAGCTCATACAGGATGGGAGAGAGAGTGAGATTAGGGGATGGGAGAGTGTAAGAGAGAGTAGGGGATGGGAGAGAGAGAGAGAGAGAGTAAGGGATGGGAGAGAGAGAGAGTAGAGAGGGAGGGAGAGAGAGAGATAGTAGGCAGTAGGAGAGGGAGAGGGAAAGAGATGGGGGGATGGGAGTGTGTGTGATAGATGTAGAGAATAGGGGATCAGAGAGAAGAGAGTAGGGGGATAAGAGTGTGTGTGAGAGATCTAAAGAGCAGGAGATGGGAGAGGAGGGAGGGTGAGAGAGGTAGAGAGAGTAGGCAGTGGAAGAGGGAGAGCAAGAGAGAGAGTAAAGGATGGGAGAGGGGAGAGAGAGAGTGTAAGGGATGGGAGAGGGGAGAGAGTAGGAAGAGAGAGATGGTAGGGGATGGGAGAGAGAGTAAGGAGGATAGAGAGTAGGGAGAAGGAGAATGATGTGCTTCCACATAGTGCGTACATGCTATAGTGCGTATGCACTATGTGAAATCACCTAAAAATGGACAAAAAGAAACTTTGAGGCCCATTTCATCCATTCTCTTCTTTTGGTCTATTATGCACTCTATTATTTTGATAGAAATCATGGGTTTCAACATAGCAAACACTATATTAACACTTTTGAAAGCTAGAAAACACCAAATTCAATCATTGGATACGTGATTTGAAGACTTTTTGAATATTCCTTGTATAGAAAAGGTTAGTGCAATCTATTTTAAATATTGTTTGTTGATATATAGATACAAATTTGATTATAATTTGACATGTTGTTTAATATATAGTAATTCATTGAAATTTGTATGTTTGAATGAAATGTTATTTTGAAATGGTTAGAAATTTGACAAGTCGTTCGATATATATTGTGTATTCATTCAAATAATTATAATTTTTATATGTATTTGAATAATTTGTAATTTACATATTTTAAGTAATTCAGATGTTTGAAAAATTTGACATGTAGAAATCATCATCATGCCAAGGAAGAAACCAAAAACTCAAACAAATGAAGATAGAGAGAATGATTTGGCAATTAAAAGAGATAAAATGAAATTACTATGTGAGCAAAGAAAATTGTAAAGCAATAATGAAGAATTGACTTTCAAAGAAGATCAAGAACCATCGGTACAAAGAAACAAAGAGGAAGAATTGGAAAGACAAAGAGAATGAATGAGACTGTTATGCTCAAGAAGACAATTGAATTGTGAAGTTACACCATCTTCCAATGTTGGAGTCATATTGTCCGCTACACCATCTTCCAATATTTGAGTCATATTGTCTACTACACCATCTTCCAATGTTGGAGTCATATCGTTAACTACACCATTTTTCAATGTTGGAGTCATATTGTTCGCTACACCATCTTCCAATGTTGAAGTCATATCGTCCTCTCATGTTCAAGAGACACTGATTTGTAGATCCGACAATATACACACTCCATCATGTCATGTTGAAGGCACAACATCAACACATCAAGTAGGTGATATTCCATCTTTTGCATCTTATTGTCAAGGCACATCATCTTCGGTTCAAGGTATGCAATTCACTTGAGCTTATGTTGATGTTCAAAATATTGAGGGAATGGAAGAGATTATAACACCTTCTAGTGATTGATATTGATACTAACATTTTGAAATCAATGCCTGACAAGACTAGCAAGCATACTTGTCAAAGAAAAGTTAATCATATGTGGAGATTATTTTTTGAAGAATAAAATATTACAGGTCAATGCCAATTATTTGTTGAAATGATGAAGAATTTGAAATTTAGGCCTATCATGAAGATTCCTGGGCTAAGAACGATGGACGATTCAAATGAAAAAAATATTGTAAAGAATCTAATGAGTTCTTATGACAAAATGGGTTCTAAATCATGCACCAAAGATAGTAATATCACAAGACGAGTACTTACATCGATAATAGTAAGTAGCCAAATGAAGAAAGCTCGACTCATGAGAAAGACAAGAAAAACATTTAAAATTGGTAGAGGTACTCTAAGGAGAGTCATGCTAAGGCATGAGAGATTGGAAGATCCATCAAAAAATGAGTTATGGACATTTAGCGGTAGACTACCCCAAAAGGATAAAGAAATTAGTGAAGCCTTGAAATCATTGATCGAAGATTTTTGAAAAAATAACACACGTGTTTCTCCTAATCAAAGAGATGTTGTAAGAAGGAGGATTGGTAGCCAAAATTGTGACCCACATGTGAAACATTTTTTGGACTCAACTCAAACACATTTTTTTACAAAATTTATTGGTATGTATCATCAAATTCGAACAAATCAAAGATTTTTTGAGATGGGTAAAACTTTTTATGTCAAGATAAATCACACGTGCACAACTTGTTATTGTAGGATACATATTGAATTTTTTAACCATTTTGATTTTTTTAGGCATATATGCGTAGTTTTGCATTCTCAATTTGTTTTGTAGGATTGTGACATGAATGAGCCACAAGATCTTCAAGGAAATTCATATCCAACATTTTACGTCAAATAGGGGACAGGCAACAATTTTACAAGACATTATGCTTGGATGGTACGTACTTATTTTATGGTTCTTTGCAACTTTTATCAACTTGTCAACATATGGATAGTACACATGCAATTGGAAATGAAATAGTAGATTACGAAAAATTTAAGACAATGAAATATGCTCTAAAAGATGGGAAACATGGTAAAAGATGTGATTTATTCATTGAAAAAAATTTAGCGTATGAGTTCATGAAGATTTTTCATAAAAAGATTATTTACGAGTATGCAAGGCATACCCATAGAGCTCGATGGCTAGATTTGCAATTCAAGTTGTGCAAGGATACGTTTCCATCGGATACCATTGTTTTGGTTGTAGATTTCGTAGAGAACTACACACTACAACCACAAAATGAGGTGCAAGAAAAGTATTATACTTCTCAACAGGTTTCCATATTTGTTCACATAACATTCATGCATTCACCTACAAGTACAGAGGATGATAGAAAGATTTTGAGGGAGTACCATTTTTACATCAACGATGATCAATCACATTCTAAAAAGTTCGTACATGGTTTTTTTCAACTATTTCATGGAGATTTGGCTAACAGGGGCATAACATATTGTCAGCACATTATTTAGTCAGACAATTGCGCATCTCAATTCAAGAATGCACGGATGTTCTATTGGTTGAACAGAATGCACAGGTTGTGTAGAATTCAATATATGTGGAATTTCACAAAGATTGGTCATGGTAAGGGAGAGCACAATGGTGCAGGCGCATGCATTTAAAGAGCTTTGGCTCGTGAAGAACTAAAGTACAAAGATGGAGCAATATTGATAGATGCAAAATCCATCGTCCAATGGTGTAACGCTACAATGGGTCCAAGTAAGGAAGGTGAGTCTACAATTCGTAAATTTTTTTGGTTGATAGATAATACTAACATTGCACCATATTAGGATTGTTGTACACTAACATGATCTAGTGAGTTACATTCTTTTAGAAGCTCTAATGCAAGTTCATGGAGTATCCACACATGAAAAATGGCATTCTATTATCCATCATGTGCAAAGGAAAATTGGGATGATTGTGAGTCAACTGAATGGGTGGACAAATGGGATATACGAATTTTGGACCCAATTGACATCTATCATCCCCCACAAGCATTGGAAATGGTAGAGATGGATTCGTCTATTGACTTTGACCGCTTGTCAGATCTAGTGCAGCCTGGTAATATATATATTAATATATTTTTGTAATTAATTTAGTCTTCCATAAAATGGTTCTTATATTAACAACTTTTACTATATTTACTGATTTTGCTCCATCATTTAATGTGATTTAAGTGATGCGGGTATATATTGGGTAGGTTCAGCGTATGCTTTGAATGATTTATCCATGATCATCATGAGATGACCATCTCAAATGTGTTTATTGGGCTCATTTTCCTTGCTACAAGACTAATTTACTCTTAATTTTCTTCCAAAACATGGTAGTTTGTAATAGATACCCAAGAATACTTGCAATCATTGCATTCCAATTTGTTGGACTTTGACTCATTATTATCATAAAGTTGGAATTTCGGAAAGGGTTAATACTTGATTATGTATATTCATCCCATTTGTGTTCCATGAGGTTAATACTATTGTAACATTTTAAGATTTAATTTTGTGAATTTTTTCCTCATTTTGTAGATGATCAGTTTGTTCAAGTGACATATGATGAGGTTGTCTATACAATGTAATGATTGAGTTGAAGTGATTTATGAAGTAAAGGGCTATTTAATGTAGCTACTTAAATCATGCATATTTGATGGCCATTTCCCTCTATTTTTTAGTCCTTTTTCACAACACTATTTCTCACATGGTGTTGTTCAAGTTCATGAATGATCACAATATCTATGACTATACAACAAGTGTGTGTGTTTGATGCAAAGCCCTCCTATATTCCCCTAAGAACCACAACTCAACTCTGGGATTCTCTTGTATTCTTGGAATCTACCCAAGGAATTAGACTCTACTAGGGTTAAAGAGGAGGTCTCTAACTTGCTAACATCTTCCTACAACCATGTCTAAGAGGTTATAACCCAAACCTTCAATTTGGCTTCTAAACACTCACATTGTTCACCATGCACCTAGTGTACTTTGGTGCCTCCAACATACCAAAACTTGTCCTTGGCTTCATACCATGACCCCAACACCTTTTATCATCTCAAAACATCCCATCTAACATTTTCCAACTCCTTGCGCACTCTTAGCAACTCATCTCTTACACTTTCTCAATTTTGCCTCTTTTAGGCTTGTTCCAACTAGCCCTTGCCAGTCACTAATTTGTTGTTTTCTCCAAACTTTCCCACAGAAATTCCTAAACTATTGGGTGATTAAAATACCCTTTTCTTCACTCTAAAATATACTCCAAAACCAACTACACTTGTTTTGTAAAATATCACTCAAAACTAGCTATTTCAGTCTGCCAACTAAGCCTAGTTTAAGGCCATTTACAAAACAACTCACAATCCCTTGATTTTTGGAACTCCCGTGACCCAAAAAAGTCTTAAGAGATGACTCAAATGCAAGGATTCTTCTATTTTTTTGGTCTCATGATCAACTTTACAATGGTTTTACAAAACCCTCCTTTCTATCCCCTTTACCCTAGGGCTTTCTAGAAATCTTACTTTGCAACGTCTCTAGAACCCCAAAATGGTTGAAACACCTTCACTTTGGTTATATTAGATGACTTCCAAAATAAAATGCAACTCTTTTTTGGAGAAAACAATAAATCCACCTTTGGAGCAATCACATACCCTTTTTTATGCACTCAAATTTTAGAGAAAACTATACATTCATTGCTCAAACTTCAAAACTCTTACATTATCAATCAATTTTTACCATCCAAACTTGTCTCCCACATGTCAGAATGAGGTTTTAAACTCATTTAGACTCTCAAAACCAAATGAAACCTCCCTTTGGACCCCTTACATGACTCGATTAAGCCCATTTTGGCTTATATTGCCAATGTTGGCAATTTTACAAAATATTGCACTTTTAGTGCCTTTTACATCTTTTAGAGGCTTTGATAGCCTTATTACATTATTCAATACCTTTATAGGTCTTTTCTATCCAACCCTAACCTAGGATCAATCCAAATCGATTCCTAGTGACCCCTAGGTACCTTGTAGGCTCAATAATGCCATTAAGGTTTACATTGATGCTTTGATTATAATATGATCAATCTATGATCAAAACAAGATCACATGTCCATGATTAAACTCATTACAAGTTTTAATGCCCTTAGAAGGCCATTTGTCTTCCAATCCACCTAAGGATTGCTCATCTTGCCTCCTGCTTGTGACCTTGTGCTCCTGAACCAGTGTTGGCCAACAATTGGAAAATTTGTGTTATCGATTGAGCTACTAGATCTTGTCATTTTTATTTTTTGCCTTGAGCAAATTCGTACACTTAACATAGCTACTATCTTTCAAAAGTTCTTCCTTATCCTTATAAATATTGGATTTGAGTGTAGTTTCAATATTTTTTAGCTTATTACCAAGAGTAGTCATCTCATAGAAAAAAAGTCTTCTAGCTTGATGCAAAGGATAGGGTGATGGACCCAAGTAACAACCCAAAATGAGCAAATTTGTAAAAATGTGCCAAGTGACCCTTCTAGGTCCTGATGGGAAAATCCCACAAACAGTCAACTCTAGGATGTTTTTAGGCTTTAATAGGTTTTTTCTAGCCTATCTAGCATGTTTCCATCAACACCTTTCAGTTTCCATACCCTGCAAGCCAAAATGCATAATTCACCCAAATGTTGTCAATGCATTTTCACAAGTCTGTGACAGCAGCAAGACAAAATGATGGATAACTTTTAATTTTTTCAAATGACTCCTTGAATAAATTACCTTTTAAAATACCCTTTATCCTTGTCTAAAACATATGTAAGACTTAGATGCAACTCCTTTAGAAAATATCTGAGATTCTACACACTGCCCCTATTTTCATCAATGAAGCAATAGTGCATTTACAAAGCAACATTTAGAAATACTCAATGTATGAACTTCAAACTTTTCATAGGCTCCTAAAATGACTTCAATTAGACAAATCCACTCTCAATTTAAGTCTATGGGTTCCCTAACCCCAAAAGCCCCAATTCACCTTCTCAAAACCCTTGTTCTTAGGGCATCACCAATCTCACACGTGCCAAGCCTTCTTGGACTAATTCAAAATTCAAACATCTATGTTTTATCACCATAAACATGAATCAACTCACAAACACTACCCTCCTTAAGGAAAATCTCTTCCTAATTGACTGTCCCCTCCAAATAACCCTTGTTTTCACAACTTTATTTTATTTGGTGGCCACCAATCTCAAGTTAGATCTTCATTTCATGGTTAGAAATATTTGTAGAAGTTAGATAAATGGAATTCCATGAATAAACAGTGAGCATTTCATGGAACGACCATGATTAGATGCAAAAAATTGTCAAAATGCTTAGAAATGAGACTTCTATAGCCAACAATATAGAAATTTGATGAACAAAACTTCAAGTTTGAATGCTAAACTGAGTAAAGAATCTCAAAACATGTCTGCTAAGACATTACCAATCATTCCAAGATGTGAAAGCACTCATAAAGCAAAGTGATCTTCAAATTACTCTTGAAACCAAGCACTTTCCTTCTATTTTTCTGAGACAGTCCATACAATCTATGTTTACAGTCTGTACAAAACAAATATTTATAGACTTGGGAGATAGAAACTAACCCCCTTAACCAACTCCAACCGGTTTCACTTCCTATTCCCAAACCATAAAAAGGACCCCCTAATATTTTTGCATTTTTAAACACTCTTCAACATCCCCTAAGAGATTCCAAAAGATTAACCAACAACTCGGCTCCAACATCAAGTTATGCCCACTTTGTGTCACAGTCCTAAATGGCTAGTTTAGGCTGGGTTACAAGGAAAACAATAAAAAAAATGGTTTCATAGACTTGGTTCAACCCCTTGGATCTCTCCTATATATCAAAATTGGCCTTCTATAGCCTTCACTTGGGTTAGATTAATCAGTTTAGGAGCCTGATCCTTCTTTTTCCTTCAAATCTAGACTAGACATAAGATTATGTTCAGTCTAGGGCTTGCTAGTAAAAATAGATGTCATGCTCGTACAGCCCTTAATCTCTTCCATCTCAAAGAACCCTCTCCTAACTTGTATTCCACAAAGCGACATTGAAATCTCACAGTGAGTTTGCAAGTTAGGATTCCATCTTGCTGAAACTCTCAAATTTGGAGTAAATCTGACCTACCTACACTAAAACTGATATAACTTTTTTTTTATACAAGATAAAGACCTCAAACCAATTGAAATGGAATCCTGACTCAACCCTCTATCCAACCATATCAGACTTTTACCACCACCAATTTTTACAGGCTGTACATAATTGAAAAAATAGTAAAAAAGGCATAAAATATGAGTTTTTTATTAACCAATGTTGTCCACCATTCATATAATGACCTTTTCCACATGTGGGGATCTTAAGTACATGCCTTCAAGTATTTATAACTTCCATTTGGATCATTGGAACACCATACAACCTCATGTTCAGTTTGACAACTATTATTTGCAAAAATTGCTCTTTAGCAACTTTTTGCACTTTTTTGCACTTTTTTGCAATTTTTTGTAGTTTTTTACGTTGGTTTAGTGGTTTTGAGTCTATAATAATCATTTTCAATGATTAGGATTCATTTATGTTGGTGGTTAGTTGAAATTCCAAAAAGTGGAAAAATTGCAAAGTTGCATTAGCAACTTTTGCAACAATTTAGCAACTTTTAGGAAATAACCATAAAACTGTCTATATTCCTATATTCCTTTGAGGTTTTACTATTGCCGAAATTTTATAAATCATAGAATTGGAATCAAGTGAAAAATGTAAAAATTGCACTTTTTGTGCAAAGTTGCATTATTGAAAGTTGTAAAAGTTGCTCAAATTTGCAACTTAGTGGAAAAAGGGTTTTGGGATTGAACTATCTGCTCCATTAGCTTTGGATGTCTGAGTAAACCCTATCCTCAACCTCATCCTATCCCCTTCAGCACTTGAACGTTCTTGAGCACGCCGAATCGGAATGCCCCTAAGGGTCACTAAATGCCATAAGGTTGTGATCTTTGATGAGGCATATCTCAGAGCTCGTGCAAGGTATGGATGCAATTCTAGTTCCTACAAGACCATGTTGCAGAGACCTATAATAACCTCTCTCACTTTTTGGAGATCACACTCCATTTTTATTTTACATTGCCATATCGGGTGATGCTAAAACTTGCAGTGTTAGCTAGTACAAAGTTACCAACTACTAAATCTCTCTCACCTTTCGTCGTGGGATCAAACTGTCTACTCTGTTAGCTCTAGGTGGCTGAGTAAACCTATCACTAACCTTGTCCTATCCCCTTTAGTGCTTGAACGTTCTCGAGCATGCTGAACCGAAATGTCCCTAAGGGTCACTAAATGCCATAGGGCTGCAATCTTTGATGGGGCATATCTCAGACCTTGTGCAAGGTATGGATGTGATTCTAGTTCTTACAGGACCATGTTGGGGAGACCTACAATTACTTCTCTCACTTTTTGGAGATCACACTTTGTTTTCATTTTACGATGCCATCTTGGGTGATGCTGAAACTTGTAGTATTAGCCAGTACAAAGTTGTCAACTGTCAAATCTCTCTCACCTTTCATTGTGAGATCAAATTGTCTACTCCATTAGCTCTAGGTGGCTTGGTAAACCCTATCCTCAACCTCATCCTATCCCCTTCAGCGTTTGAACGTTCTCAGGCACGTCGAACTGGAATGTCCCTAACGGTCACTAAATGCCATAGGGCTGCAATCTTTGATGGGGCATATCTCAGAGCTCATGTGAGATATGGATGCAATTCTAGTTCCTACAAGACCTTTTTATAGAGACCTACAATAACCTCTCTCACTTTTTGGAGATCACACTCCATTTTTATTTTGCAATGCCATCTTGGGTGATGCTGAAACTTGTAGTATTGGCCAGTACAAAGTTGCCAACTGCCAAATCTCTCTCACCTTTCATCATGGGATCAAACTATCTACTCCATTAGCTTCAAGTGGCTAGGTAAACCCTATCCCTAAACTCATCCTATCCCCTTCTAATGCAAATGAAAGTATGATGAGCCCTTTAAACAACCCAAAATGAGCAAAAGTGTAAAAGTGTTCCAAGAGACTCTTCTAGGTCTTGATGGGAAAAATCTACAAATAGTCAACTCTAGGAGGTTTCAAGGCATTAATAGGTTTATTTTGGCATATCTAACTTGTTCCAATAAATACCTTTTAGTTTCAATACCTTCTAAGCCAAAATGATCAATGTACCAAAATGTTGTCAATGCAAGTTTTTCCAATTTTGTGACAGTAGCAAGACAAATTGATCAATAACTTTTGTTTTTCCCAAAATACTCTTTGAAGAAATGGATTTTTTGGATACCCTTTATCCTCACACAAAACATATATAAAAATTAGATACCCTTCCTTTGGAAAATATCAAAAATCCTTCATGCTACTCCTGTTTCCAACAATGTAAGAATGATGCAATTACAAAGCAACTGATAGAAAGACTTAAGATCTAGTATGTTGATATCAAAGGTAAATTTGGGGCCATTCTCCTATCTAAATTTAACTAAAGGAATATGTTGATTGTATCACTTCATATGTACTTACAAAGAATATCATACGTATAAATTGATATAGTGATATAATCCATTGAGCCAAGAGTTTGATTGAGGATTGAGTTAGAGAGCTTTTGAGCCAAGAGTTTGATTGAGGAATTGTTAGAAGCATTCCAAAGCTCATGATGCCCTTTATCAAGCTATACCCCACTGCACTAATTACAAACAGGTTCGAGTTGTTTAGGAGTCTTTAAGACCTTCAAAATTGACTTGTAACTTTTCATGCCAGCTTCAAAAACAAGAAAATTTATTACATTAAATCTAGGCATTATCTTTCAAAAAAAAGTTATTAGCATTCTTATTTAGCCCCATCCAAAGTTTCGAGAAAGGTCTAGGAATAATTTGTGCTGAAATGTAAACTTAATTTAAATAGTAACCTTATGCAAATTCAAGGTTGACATTGTCCATGAACAAATCATTGCTCAATCAACCTTGTCCTCTCCAATTTGGAGTTCTCCCTTGTCTACCAAATTAGTCTACAAAAAAACTCAAAAAATCCTAATCATTCTCAAATTGATTATGCTTGAGAAGGGTACATTGCACTCACCTTCAAGGTGTGAATCTCTTTGTAATGATAACATTGCTCTCACAAAAGCCATAATATTGAAACCCAATGAATGCATGAAAATACCACATTGTAGGTCATGTGTCTAATGGCTTCTTGTTTACTCATTTTGTTTATATTCATTACACATCCAAATTGTCACCAACTCTGTAACTCTCTATCCTCCACTAAAAACATCAAATTGCTAGAGGCAACTCATTGTTTTGTGTTGTTTGTCATGACTAGGGATGATAAGAGTATGAGTAGATATAAAATATTTTTTACAAAATATAAATATATTCCTATGTGACAATGGATAATCAATATTGACTAACTTTAAAGATGTTAAGAAAAGGGGAAATTTAGTTAAAAACGTTGATAAATTGTTAATGAAGATAAAATATTGAATGGACTTATATCAAAGGTAGTGATGTAAAAATAGAAGATATGAGTCACAGGGGGAGAAATGAACTATTGGTGAATGCTACTTAGGGAGAGAAGTGTTATAGTTAAGATATGAGTCAAGCAAATACATGAAGTAGAGAAGTGTTGCAAGGAGGAGATGAAGGGTTTATTAGTTCTATGAGTATTTTCATAAGGGGGAATATATAATAGAAAAAAGTGGAAACATTATTGTGTTTCATCATAATTTGAAGATGACAAATATTGGTGAGTAGAGGAGGTCTAAGGCCATGTACCAATTATCTAGTAATTACTTTGAAAACCAAACCTACTTTAACCTTATTAGGTCTATGTACTTTACATGGTTTAGGTGCTACAGGAATGGAATTGGGAATCTAGGCTTTGGAGTCTTAAATAAATTTCAAAAGGGTGTCTGAATCTACCCATAGAATATTTAGATTTCAACCTAAGAGGAATTTAAGTCTTGAAAATTAGAGTAGGAGACCTACAAGGAATTCTATGATAGTCAAAAATTTTGTACTATATGACAATTGGAGGGTTAAACCAAGAGTTGATTCTCAATTAGTTCAACATAAGGAAGGTGTCCCAATAGAAACTTGGGTTTGGTGAAGCCATTGGTGAAGAGTTACAGTTATTGGCTTGGAATAGGGCTAGTATCCCTAAAACAAAAAGCTGCAAGTTCTTGATTGGAGAAGTACTCACCTTGGAGGAGTTCACAAATGACCCTATCACTTTGGATAGGCCACAAAAATGATATCCTAAAGGAGTAAGATATTAGGAAGGCCACAAGTTTAGTTTGGTAGATTAGGAAGAAGAAAGTTCTTAAACCTCACTTCTTGCTCAACATCTTTGCGTTAGTGAGGAGGAGATGAAGAGAATAGATGGCTACATAGATATGGAAAAAATAGAAATATAAAGAGGGGGGTAATAAGAGAGAGTGAGATACAAGATAGAGTGAGATACAAGGATAACATGAGCCAAAACTGCCAAATTGTAGTGCTTGAATCCTTCATTAGAAAATTGACACCCAAATTTGAATACGAGTCTACAAAAAAACATGTTCCTTCCACTTGTCATACTCTTTTATTTCCTTTTAAAGATGCTCTATGATTTTCCATAACATGCATTGCAAATTTGTTAACAAGTATAGCTCCCTCTTACAAGTATCTTATGTGTCATCTTAGATCCATCCCCCTCTCATGTGAGATATATCTCTTTCTTATACATCACAACTATTTATTAAACTTTTATTTTTACCTTAATCTAGTTACTATAGAATAATAACAACACATTCCAATCAACTTGTGATTATGTTACAATCATTAATGTATGAAAACACATAAAACTATCAGTGATTATGTTACATGTATGATTTTTAAAATGACTTTTTTTTGCAAATAATCCATGTTTTCTCTACTATCTCTGACATTTTTTAATTGATGATAAAGGGGTAAGTGCACCAAGTTGTGGTGTCAAAAGGGGGGTATAAGTGGACACCTTTTTCCTAAAATTAGCAAATTCTAGACTTCAACAAGAATTTGAAGATAGTTACGCTCAAAATTTTAAGATATGATAAAAACAAAAGTCGTAGTCCTTTGAATCTAGTTTCTAAACTACTAATTTTTTTTCAAAATGGTTTAGTTTTAGGTCCTCAAAAAAGGGGACCACAGAAAGTGGTACTGTTTATTCCAAAAAAACATAACATAGTACAAAGTGTGGCCCCCCTAAAATTTTAACTTTTTTTTTAAAATTCTTTCATCGCTCCAGTCAAAAGTTACCTAACACTATGTAGTTTATCCCAAATTTTTCGGGTAATTTTATAATGTGTATTTTTTTTTTAATGAATTTTTAAATTAGACCCATCCCAAAAATATGAAATATTTGTGTGCTCCCCCTAGAAATGATTGAAAACTAATCTAAAATCAAAACTTCTTTTTTTCAAAGTGTGTAGAATGGAGTCTAGTTTCTAAAAAACTAAGTTGCTACAAAATTCGATGAATGAGCTAAAATCTAAAGCCCAATTAGTACATGGTGGTTTCTGACAAAAAATGAACATACATTCAAAAGAAATTATAGATGAAAGACTTAAAATAGTTCAAATTAAAAATAAATTATATGGTTAGATAGCTAACACAGAGACCTATAATGTTATGTAACATGATCTTATCAATACCCAACCACGAGGAATCTTGAAGGGGAGCACACAAGAAAAATCAATCATTTTTTGTATGTTTGTTGGAAAACACGTCTCAGACCTATTTATAAACTCCAAACCTTTGGGTTGGATCTCCAAGGAAAAACCAAGCCTTAGGCTTGGTTTTAATGCAAAGCTTTGAATAGTGTGTGCGCCCTATAGCGCGTGTGCCCTATTAAAATGCTAGTGAATTTGAGATAGTGCGCACGCACTATTGAGACCTAAATTGCAAACTAAAACCAAGAGAGAGCTAGGGGGGTGGGGCGAGGGAATGGCTATTTGTGTGTGTGAGAGAGATAGAGAGAAAGTAGGGGATGGGAGAGGGGAGAGAGGAAGTGAGAAAGAGTAGGGGTGGCAGAGAGAGTATAGGATGGGAGATAGAGGAAATGTGAGAGAGTAGGGGTGGCAAAGAGAGTACAAGATGCAAGAGAGAGGAAGTGAGAGAGAGAGAGAGAGAGTAGAGGTGGCAAAGAGAGAGTACGGGATGGGGGAGAGAGATCGAAAATAGGGGATGGGAGAGAGAGGAAGTGTGAGAGAGAGTAAAAGTTGGGAGAGAGAGATTGAGAGTAGGAGATGGGGGAGAGAGAGAGCGTAGGTGGTGGGAGACGGAGTGGGAGAGGAAGAGCAAGAGAGAGGAGGATGGGAGTGCATGTGTGTGAAAGCGAGAGAGTAGGGAATGGGAGAGGGGGAAGATAGAGTAGCTTGAGAGAGAGTAGGGGATGGAAGAGAGAGTAGGAAATGGGAGAGGGAGTGGGAGAGGGAGAGAGAGAGGGGGGATGGAAATGTGTGTAAGAGAGAAAAAGAGAGAGTGTGAAAATGTGAGAGAGGGTAGGGGGTAGCAGAGAGAGAGTAGAGAGGGAGAGAGAGAGAGAGAGAGAGAGAGAGAGAGAGAGAGAGAGAGAGTGAGAGTAGGCAGTGGGAGAGGGAGAGTGAGTGAGAGAAAAAGTAGAGGATGGGAGAGGAGATAGGGGGGATGGGTGTGTGTGAAAGAGAGAGAGTAGAGAATGAGAGAGGGGAGAGAGAGATAGAGAGAGAGTAGGGGATGGGATAGAAAGAGAGTATGAAATGGTAGAGGGAGTGGGAGAGGGAGAGAGAGGGTGGATGGAAGAGAAAGAGATTAGGCAATGGCAGAGGGAGTGGGAGAGGGAGAGAGATGGAAGTGTGTGTAAGAGAGAAAGTAGAGGATGGTAGAGAGTGTGAGAGTGTGAGAGAGAGTAGGGGTGGCAAAGAGAGAGAGTGAGAGTAGGGGATGGGAGAGAGAGGGAGAGAGAGAGAGAGAGAGAGAGAGAGAGATAGTAGGCGACGGGAGAGGGAGTGGGAGGGAGAGAGAGAGAGGGGGAATGGAAGTGTGTAAGAGAGATAGAGTTGGGGATGGGAGAGAGTAGGCAATGGGAGAGGGAGTGTGTGAGAGAGAGAGGGGGGGGGGAATGGGAATGTGTATAAGAGAGATAGAGTAGGGGATGGGAGAGAGTGTGAGAGTTTGAGAGAGAGTAGGGGGTGGTAGAGAGAGCTTTTATAGGATGGGTGAGAGAGAGAGAGAGAGAGAGTAGGGGATGGGAGAGAGTGTGAGAGAGAGTAGGGGATGGAAGAGAGAGAGTGAGAGTAGGGGATGGGAGAGAGAAAGTAAAGAGGGAAAGAGAGTACTTGAGAGAGAGAGAGATAGTAGGTGGTGCAAGAGGGAGTGGGAGAGGGAGAGAGAGGGGGGATGGGAGTTTGTGTGACAAATCTAGAGAGTAGGGGATGGGAGAGGAGAGAGAGAGGGAGGGATGGGAGTGTGTTTCTATGAAAGAGAGAGAGTAGGGGATGGGAGAGGGGAGAGAGAGAGTAGGGGATGGGGGAGAGAAAGTAGGTAGTGGGAGAGGGAGTGGGAGAGGGAGAGGGAGAGAGGGGGAATGAGAATGTGTGTAAGAGAGATAGAGTAGGGGATGGGAGAGAGTGTGAGAGTGTGAGAGAGTAGGTGGTGGCGGAGAGAGCTCGTACAGGATGGGAGAGAGAGAGTGAGATTAGGGGATGGGAGTGTGAGAGAGAGTAGGGGATGGGAGAGAGAGAGAGTGAGAGTAAGGTATGGGATGGGAGAGAGAGAGAGAGAGAGTAGAGAGGGAGAGAGAGAACTTGAGAGAGAGAGAGATCTAGTAGGTGGTAGGAGAGGGAGAGGGAGAGAGATAGGGTGGATGGGAGTGTGCGTGACAGATGTAGAGAGTAGGGGAAAGAGAGAGAGTAGGGGATGGGAGAGAGTGTGAGTGTGAGAGAGAGTAGGGGGTGGTAGAGAGAGAGTAAGGGATGGGAGAGACAGAGTGAAAGGATGGGAGAGATAGAGTGAAAGGATGGGAGAGAGTGAGAGAAAGAGTAGGGGGCAGAAAAGAGAGAGAGAGAGTACAGGATGGGAGAGACAGAGTGAAAGGATGGGAGAGAGTGTGAGAGAGAGTAGGGGATGGGAGAGAGTGTGAGAGAGAGTTGGGAATGGGAGAGAGAGAGAGAGTAAGAGTAGGGGATGGGAGAGAGAGAGTAGAGAGGGAGAGAGAGAACTTGAGAGAGAGAAATAGTAGGTGACCTGGGAGAGGGAGTGGGAGAGGAGGAGAGAGAGGGATGGGAGTGCATGTGACAAATCTAGAGAGTAGGGGATGGGAGAGAAGAGAGAGGGGGGATGGGTGTGTGTGTGTGTGTGTGTGTGTGTGTGTGTTTGTGAAAGAGAGAGAGTAGGGGATAAGAGAGAGTGTGAGACTATGAGAGAGAGTAGGGGGTGGTAAAGAGAGAGTACGAGATGGGAGAGATAGAGTGAAAGGATGGGAAAGAGTGTGAGAGAGAGTAGGAGGTGGCAGAGAGAGAGAGAGTACGAGATGAGAGAGACAGAGTGAAAGGATGAGAGAGAGTGTCAGAGAGAGTAGGGTATGGGAGAGAGTGTGAGAGAGAGTTGGGGATTGGAGAGAGAGAGAGAGTAAGAGTAGGGGATGGGAGAGAGAGAGAGAGTAGAGAGGGAGAGGGAGAACTTGAGAGAGAGAGAGATAGTAGGTGGTGGGAGAGGGAGTGGGAGAGGAGGAGAGAGAGGGATGGGCGTGCGTGTGAGTGATCTAGAGAGTAAGGAATGGGAGAGGGGAGAGAGAGAGGGGGGATGGGAGTGTGTATCTGCAAAAGAGAGAGTTTAGGGGATGGGAGAGGGGAGAGAGAGAGAGTAGCCCAAGAGAGAGAGAGAGAGAGTCGCGGATGGGAGAGAGGGGTGGATGGGAGTGTGTGTAAGAGAGAGTAGGGGATGGGAGAGAGTGTGAGAGAGAGTAGGAGGTGGCAGAGAGAGAGAGAGTAAGAAGTGGGAGAGGGAGGATGGGAGTGTGTGTGATAGATGTAAAGAGTAGGGGATGGGAGAGGAGAGAGGGTGAGAGAGATAGAGAGAGTAGGCGGTGGGAGAGGGAGAGCGAGAGAGAGTAAAGGATGGGAGAGGGGAGAGAGAGAGAGTGTGTAGGGGATGGGAGAGGGGAGAGAGAGTAGGAAGAGAGAGAGATTAGGGAGAGAGAGAGAGAGATATTAGGGAGGGTGGAGAGTGATGTGTTCTCATATAGTGCATACGCGCTATAGTGCGTACGCACTATGTGAAATCACCTAAAAATGGTCAAAAAGCAACTTTGGGCCCCGTTTCATTCATTCTCTGCTTTTGTTATGTTTTGCACTCTGTTATCCAGATAGAAATTGCGGGTTTCAACACAACAAACACTCTTTCAAGGTGGCAAACACTATTTCAAGCTAAAAAACACTATTTCAAGGTGGCAAACACTTTTGGAAGCTAGCAAACACCAAATTCAATCATTGGATACACGATTTGAAGACTTTTTGAATATTCCTTGTATAGAAAAGGTTAGTGCAATCTATTTTAAATATTTTTTGTTGATATATAGATACAAATTTGATTATAATTTGACATGTTATTTAATATATAGTGAATTCATTGAAATTTGTATGTTTCAATGAAATGTTATTTCGAAATGGTTAGAAATTTGACAAGTTGTTTTATATATATATATTGTGTATTCATTCAAATAATTATAATTTTTATATGTATTTGAATAATTTGTAATTTACACATTTTAAGTAATTCAAATGTTTGAATAATTTGACATGTAGAAATCATCATCATGCCAAGGAAGAAACCAAAAAATCAAACAAATGAAGATAGGGAGAGAGATTTGGCAATTAAAAGAGATAAAGTGAAATTGCTACGTGAGCAAAGAAAATTGCAAAGCAATAATGAAGAATTGACTTTTGAAGAGGATCAAGAACCACCGATACCAAGAAATAAAGAGGAAGAATTGGAAAGACAAAGAGAACGAATGAGACTGTTACGCTCAAGAAGACAATTGAATTGTGAAACTACACCATCTTCTAATGTTGGAGTCATATCGTCCGCTACACCATCTTCCAATGTTGAAGTCATATCATCCTCTCATGTTGAAGAGACACCGATTTGTAGATCCGACGATATACACACTCCATCATGTCATGTTGAAGGCACAACATCAACACATCAAGTAGGTGATATTCCATCTTTTGCATCTTATTGCCAAGGCACATCATCTTTGGTTCAAGGTATGCAATACACTCAAATTTATGTTGATGTTCAAAATGTTGAGAGAATTGAAGAGATTATAACACCTTCTAGAATTCGTTTTAGAAGACCAAAATATTTGATTGATATTGATAGTAACATTTTGAAATCAATGCCTGACAAGATTAGCAAGCGTACTTGTCAAAGAAAAGTTAATCGTATGTGGAGATTATTTTTTGATGAATTAAATATTATAGGTCAATGCCAATTATTTGTTGAAATGATGAGAAATTTAAAATTTAGGCCTATCATGAAGATTCTTGGGCTAAGAATGATGGATGATTCAAATGAAAAAAATATTGTAAAGAATCTAATGAATTCTTATGACAAAGTGGGTTCTAAATCATACACCAAAGATAGTAATATCACAAGACGAGTACTTACATCAACAATAGTAAGTAGCCAAATGAAGAAAGCTTGACTCATGAGAAAGACAAGCAAAACATAAAAATTGGTAGAGGTACTCTAAGGAGAGCCATGCTAAGGCGTGAGAGATTGGAAGATCCAACAAAAAATGAGTTATGGACATTTAGTGGTAGACTACCACGAAAGGATAAAGAAATTAGTGAAGCCTTGAAATCATTGATCGAAGATTTTTGGAAAAATAACACACGTGTTTCCCCTAATCAAAGAGATGTTGTAAGAAGGAGGATTGGTAGCCAAAATTGCGAGCCACATGCGAAACATTTTTTGGACACAACTCAGACACAATTTTTGCAAAATTTATTGGTATGTATCCTCAAATTCGAATAAATCAAAGATTTTTTGAGATGGGTAAACCTTTTTATGTGAAGATAAATCACACACGTACAACTTGTTGTTGTAGGATACATATTGAATTTTCTAACCATTTTGATGTTTTTAGGCATATATGCGTAATTTTGCATTCTCAATTTGTTTTGCAGGATTGTGACATAAATGAGCCACCAAGATCTTCAAGGGAATTCATATCCAACATTTTATGTGAAATAAGGGATGGCCAACAATTTTACAAGACATCATGCTTGGATGGTACGTGCTTATTTTGTGGTTCTTTGCAACTTTTATCAACTTGTCAACATATGGATAGTACACATGCAATTGGAAATGAAATAGTAGATTATGGAAAATTTAAGACAGTGACATATGCTCTAAAAGATGGGAAACATGGTAAAAGATGTGATTTAGTCATTGAAAAGATTCCAGTGTATGAGTTCATGAAGATTTTTTGTGAAAACATTATTTACGAGTATGCAAGGCATACCCATAGAGCTCGATGGCTGGATTTGCAATTCAAGTTGTGCAAGGATACGTTTCCACTAGATACCATTGTTTTGTTTGTAGATTTCATAGAGAACTACACACTACAACCACAAAATGAGGTGCAAGCAAAGTATTATACTTCTCAACAGGTTTCCATATTTGTTCACATAACATTCATTCATTCATCTACAAGTACAGAAGATGACAGGAAGATTTTGAGGGAGTACCATTTTTACATCAACGATGATCGATCACATTCTACAGAGTTCGTACATGGTTGTTTTCAACTATTTTATGGAGATTTGGCTAACAGGGGCATCACATATCATCAGCACATTATTTGGTCAGACAATTGTGCATCTCAATTCAAGAATGCACGGATATTCTATTGGTTGAGCAGGATGCACAAGCTGTGTAGAATTCAATACATGTGGAATTTTGTAGAGGCTGGTCATGGAAAGGGAGAGCACGATGGTGTAGGCGCATGCATCAAAAGAGCCTTAGCTTGTGAAGAACTAAAGTACAAAGATGGAGCAATATTGACGGATGCAAAATCCATCGTCCTATGGTGTAACGCTACAATGGGTCCAGGTAAGGAAGGTGAGTCTACAGTTCGTAGATTTTTTTGGTTGATAGATAATACTAACATTGCACCATATCAGGATTGTTGCACACTAACAGGATCCAGTGAGTTGCACCCTTTTAGAACAGGTTCATGGAGTATCCACACACGAAAAATGGCATGCT
The DNA here is from genome assembly GCA_028749045.1 of Cupressus sempervirens. Classification (NCBI taxonomy): domain Eukaryota; kingdom Viridiplantae; phylum Streptophyta; class Pinopsida; order Cupressales; family Cupressaceae; genus Cupressus; species Cupressus sempervirens. The sequence continues at coordinate 435,230,245 of CM053788.1, forward strand.
ATTGTCCATCATGTGCAGAGGAAAATTGGGATGACTGTGAGTCGACTAAATGGGTGGACAAATGGGATATACAAGTTTTGGACCCAATTGACACCTATCATCCCCCACAAGCACTAGAAATGGTACAGATGGAATCGTCTATTGACTTTGATTGCTTGTCTGATCTAGTGCAACTTGGTAATATATATATTTATATATCTTTGTAATTTCAATATGTAACTTTATAACTTTTACGCAAGTATTTTCTGAATTAATGACCGCATTTTGTACATTTGTCACTACAAGCCATATTTTTGCTGTTATTGCACCTGAAGACAATGAAGAAGGGACAAATTATTATTTGTGTCATTGTGTTCAAGCCAAACAAAAATTGGATCACTCGGTTATAGATGGTGAAGGTTTAGAGTACCATGTCGGTGCGGTGGTTGTAACCAGCACATGGCTTAGACGATATTCTATGAAGAACCCTAACTTGTGGTTATTTGAGGATTGGCAAACAGAGAGGAAGATTCTTCATTATTCAAATCTTGTTGTCGCATCAAATGTCCACTTGATAAAATATGGTGGAAAACCACATAATAAGAATCTTTGGAGAGTTTGTGAGTCAGACCACAAGGCAATACTTGAGACATTAAAATGTCGAGCAGATCCAGTTGGCTCATTAGATTGAATACAGAGAGAGGGAGAGAGAGAAAGAGTGATCAACTGGATCCAAATACATTGTTGCAACCTCTTCCCCAAGACTGTCCACATGACTAAGGTGGACCATATTGTTATGATGCGTAAGTGATGAGATTTAGTTTAAATCATAGATTTTATGTTTTGATTTGTTTAGAATCTAGATTTTATGTTTTGATGTCTCCAATTTTTTTAAAGCTAGAACAATATTTTTCATATTTTCTTATTGTGACGATATTTTTCTTTCATTGCATGTTCTCTTGGATGACAGGAGGGAGAGAAGAAAAATAAGTAGATTTCCAAACAACAAGCCACCCTTCTTCATGTAATTTATTGATTTAAGGTAAAAGTCCCATTTCCTTTGTTTGGATTTGGTATTTGGTTATTTAAAGTCATTATTCTAGTTGGACCTTCGTATGTTTGAATTTGGGATTGTTTAGTGTCTATTTGTTATGATTATACTGAATTATTAATTCTACAATGTTTCCATTATTTAATTATTTAAAATAAATTAAAAAAATTTGTATAAAATTATTATTTTTTATTTCTATCTATTTGTTATGATTATTTCTATTATTTAAAATAAATTAATTATATAATATCTCTATGATGAACTATTTATATTTCTAAACTTTACATATTTTACACCATGACCAACAATCAAACTATTATAACAATACAAATACATTTAAATAGTAATGTAAGAATGGTTTAGTTCACATAAAAAATAAGTCTATCTTAGATATTCTAAATACATCACAAAACTTTATCGCTTCAAAAAAATTGGAATTTCTCCCATCTACTTGAGTTCCCATCAATTGTCCATAAAATTGGGAAAGGAAATAGGTGCTATGCTCCCAATCCCAACATCCTCCTATCCACTACTAGGAGATGTGTGTAATGTAGGATTCAACTCCATCAGCTTAGTCATTTCTTTCACTAGTTGATTGGGACTCTCACCATTTGTTGCCAACTATGGTGACAATGCTTGGGGTTACACTTATTAAGTAAGAATATTTCCTAATCTAGGGATTAGAGCATTGAACATATCAGAATGTGATTTATGCTATGGGAGAAGAAGTATGTTGGGCATACTAATTGATTCTAGGGCTAGTGCAATTACATCTCCTTCCACTAGTTTTGTAAATATAATTTCTATAGTTGTTGAAGGTGCACCTCCAATATTTGGTCTATATCTCTTTCAAACATTTAGATTATCTTCTCTTTCTTTCCTCTTCTATTCCTTTAGTGCAACCTTCTCTGCAACTCATTTTCCCCTCTCTATAGCATCTAAGATCTCATTTCTTGCAATGTTTTCCTCTCTCCCATCTTTCCTATCCCTGATCTTCTCCTTCATGTAAAGTGCATTAGCCTCAAATAACTTCTTAGTCTCTCTTGTTCCTTAGAATTTTGTATCCTTTTCTTTGGTAGCTATAGGAATCTACTGTGTAAACCACTATGTTGTTTTCTGTCTAGTGGCATGTAACGTATAAAATCAACATCTCCATCATAGTTATTTTAGGCCTGGGTATCAAAAAATTGTTAGCTATTTATTTCATCATGGTTGCCACCATTTGCAAAGCATTAGATGATGTCCTTGGGGTCAACATGTGCTGGAGATGGAATTAAAAGGGAAATATTTTCATCCCCACAAGTATTTGGTTACCCAAGGTTTGTGACAACCTCCTATAACCAATTTGGTTGTGAATCTTGCATTAGCAAGCTTAATCTAATATCATAATTGAAAATGTAGTTTTTTATATGTCTCTTAGCCTTGAACAAATAAAAATTGGAATTCTCTAACCAACAGTAATGTAAGGAGACCCACCCTGCTAGTTTAGGCCACTATGCCCAAACTAACCAATGACTTCTTCTGATCCTATAGGGTTTCTTCTTGACCCTATTCCCAAGAGGATACCTCCCAACTATCCCCTTCCCTAGGATCTATGCACACCAATTGACTATGTGACAAAGAACTCATGGTGGATAAATCTGAAGGAATTTCGTAGGAATACCTTTCTTTCCAAAATCACTCTCATCTATCCATGTTACTTCAGATTCTGGTTGATCCTTCCATTTGATAAGATGCTCCATATAGGTGCCATGACAAGTCTTCTTCTTGATTCTTGAATCCATAACCTTTTTAGCTTTTGGCTGAGATTATAATGGGATAGTGACTTCTTCAACCTTTGATTTTGTTTGTCCTTCTATGAATGTAGGTCCTTTATATTGAACTTAGTCCTTGACATTAAAGATAAGATAAATTTCCAAGTTTTGTGGGAGTTCTATTTTGTCGGCATTAGAACCATAATTTGCAAGTACCTTACAAGGTCCTATCCTATGCATTTGTAGCTTGGTTGGAACACCATATGCAAGTGCCAAAACTCATCCTTGGCATCATATCATGGCCTCAACACCTTGGATCATCTCAAAACATCTCATCTAACATGTTCCAACTCCTTGCACACTCTCAGCAACTTATCTCTTACACTTTCTCAGTTTTGCCTCTTCTAGGCTTGTTCCAACTAGCCCTTGCCAGTCACTAATTTGTTGTTTTCTCCAAAATTTTCCATAGAAATTCCTAAACTATTGAGTGATTAAAATACCCTTTTCCTCACTCTAAAATATACTCCAAAACCAACTACACTTGTTTTGTAAAATATCACTCAAAACTAGCTATTTCAGTCTGCTAACTAGGCCTAGTTTGAGGCCATTTACAAAGCAACTCACAATCCCTTGACTTTTGGAACTCCCATGACCCAAAAAAGTCTTAAGAAATGACTCAAATGCAAGGATTCTTCTATTTTTTTGGTCTCATGATCAACTTTACAATGGTTTTTACAAAACCCTCCTTTCTAGCCCCTTTACCCTAGGGCTTTCTAGAACTCTTACTTTGCAATGTCTCTAGAACCCCAAAATGGTTCAAACACCTTCACTTTGGTTATATTAGATGACTTCAAACATAAAATGCAACTCTTGTTTGGAGAAAACACTAAATCCACCTTGGGAGCAATCACATACCCCTTTTTATGCACTCAAATTTTAGGGAAAACTATGCAAATACTTCTTAAATGGTTTCAACACTCAAATTTTTATATGGAAATGGTTATTATAGACTCAAACCAACAAGAAAAATCCCAAACTTGAGGTTTCTGAACACTCAACAATCAAATTTCAAAACTGTTACCAGCACTTACTACTAGGACAATTTCTAGTTTTAATGGTCAAACTCCCAAACCATACAAAGGACCCCCCGTTGTTTTTTCATTTTTAAACACTCTTTTTGGAGACCTACAATAACCTCTCTCACTTTTTGGAGATCACACTCCATTTTCATTTTACAATGCCATCTCGGGTGATGCTGAAACTTGCAATGTCGGCTAGTACAAAGTTGCCAACTGCCAAATCTCTCTCACCTTTCCTCGTGGGATCAAAATGTCTTCTTGGTTAGCTCTGCGTGGTCAGGTAAACCCTATCCCCAACCTTTTCCTATCCCCTTCAGTGCTTGAACGTTCTCAGGCACGCCAATCCAGAATGTCCCCAAGGGTCACTAAATGCCATAGGGCTGCGATCTTTGATGGGGCATATCTCAGAGCTCGTGTGAGGTATGGATGTGATTCAAATTCCTACAAGACCGTGTTGCAGATACCTACAATAACCTCTCTCACTTTTTGGATATCAGACTCCATTTTTGTTTTACAATGCCATCTTGGGTGATGTTGAAACTTGTAGTGTGGGCCAATACAAAGTTGCCAACTACCAAATCTCTCTCACCTTTCATCGTGGGATCAAACTGTCTACTCTGTTAGCTCCAGGTGGCTGGGTAAACCCTATCCCCAACCTCGTCCTATCCCCTTTAGTGCTCAAACATTCTCAGGCATGCCAATCCGGAATGTCCCCAAGGGTCACTAAATGCCATAGGGCTGCAATCTTTGACAGGGCATATCTCAGAGTTCATGCGAGGTATGGATGTGATTCTAGTTCCTACAAGACCATGTTGCGGAGACCTACAATAACCTCTCTTTCTTTTTGGAGATCACATTCCATTTTTATTCTACAATGCCATCTTGGGTGATGCTGAAACTTGTAGTGTTGGCTAGTACAAAGTTGCCAACTGCCAAATCTCTCTCATCTTTCGTCGTGGGATCAAACTGTCTGCTCCATTAGCTCTGGGTGCCTGGGTAAACCCTATCCCCAACCTCTTCCTATCCCCTTTAGTGCTTGAACGTTCTCAGGCACACTGAACCAGAATGTCCCTAAGGGTCACTAAATGCCATAGGGCTGCGATCTTTGATGGGGCATATCTCGAAGCTTGTGCGAGGTATGGATGTGATTCTAGTTCCTATAGGACCGTGTTGTAGAGACCTACAATAACTTTTCTTTCTTTTTGGAGATCACATTCCATTTTCATTTTACAACACCATCTTGGGTGATGTTGAAACTTGTAGTGTTGGCCAGTACAAAGTTGCCAACTGCCAAATCTCTCTCATCTTTCATCGTGGGATCAAACTGTCTGCTTCATTAGCTCCGGGTGGCTGGGTAAACTCTATCCCCAACCTCTTCCTATCCCCTTCAGTGCTTGAACGTTCTCAGGCACACTGAACCAGAATGTCCCTAAGGGTCACTAAATGCCATAGGGCTGCGATCTTTGATGGGGCATATCTCGAAGCTCGTACGAGGTATGGATGCAATTCTAGTTCCTACAGGACCGTGTTGCAGAGACCTACAATAACCTCTCTCACTTTTAGGAGATCAAATTTTGTTTTCATTTTACAATGCCATCTCGGGTGATGTTGAAACTTGTAGTGTTGGCCAGTACAAAGTTGCCAACTGCCAAATCTCTCTCATCTTTCATTGTGGGATCAAACTATCTACTCCATTAGCTCCAAGTGGCTGGGTAAACCCTATCCCCAACCTTGTCTTGTCCCCTTCAGTGCTCGAACGTTCTCAGGCATGCCGAACCAGAATGTCCCTAAGGGTCACTAAATGCCACAAGGCTGCGATCTTTGACGAGGCATATCTCGGAGCTCGTGTGAGATATGGATGAGATTCCAATTCCTACAGGACTGTGTTGTAGAGACCTACAATAACCTCTCTCACTTTTTGGAGATCACATTTCATTTTCATTCTACAATGCCATCTCAGGTGATGCTGAAACTTGTAGTGTTGGCCAGTACAAAGTTGCCAACTGCCAAATCTCTCTCATCTTTCGTCATGGGATCAAACTGTCTACTCCATTAGCTCTGAGTGGTCGGGTAAACCCTATCCCCAACCTCTTCCTGTGCCCTTCAGTGCTCAAACGTTCTCAGGCACACTGAACCAGAATGTCCCTAAGGGTCACTAAATGCCATAGGGCTGCGATCTTTGATGGGGCATATCTCGAAGCTCGTGTGAGGTATGGATGCGATTCTAGTTCCTATAGGACCATGTTGTAGAGACCTACAATAACCTCTCTCACTTTTTGGAGATCACATTCTATTTTCATTTTACAACGCCATCTTGGGTGATGTTGAAACTTGTAGTGTTGGCCAGTACAAAGTTGCCAACTGCCAAATCTCTCTCATCTTTCGTCGTGGGATCAAACTGTTTGCTCCATTAGCTTTGGGTGGTCGGGTAAACCCTATCCCCAACCTTGTCTTGTCCCCTTCAGTGCTCAAACGTTCTCAGGCACACCAAACCAGAATGTCCCTAAGGGTCACTAAATGCCACAGGGCTGCGATCTTTGACGGGGCATATCTCGGAGCTCATGTGAGATATGGATGAGATTCCAATTCCTACAGGACTATGTTGCAAAGACCTAAAATAACCTCTCTCTCTTTTTGGAGATCACATTCCCTTTTCATTCTACAATGCCATCTCGGGTGATGCTAAAACTTGTAGTGTTGGCCAGTACAAAGTTGCCAACTGCCAAATCTCTCTTGTCTTTCATCATGGGATCAAACTATCTACTCCATTAGCTCCAGGTGGCCAGGTAAACCCTATCCCCAACCTCTTCCTGTCCCCTTCAATGCTCGAACATTCTCAGGCACGCTGAACCAGAATGTCCCTAAGGGTCACTAAATGCCACAGGGCTGCGATCTTTGACAGGGCATATCTATGGGTTGTCAATACTTTGACTATACTTTAAGTCAAAGATTATCAATATGTGAAAAAATGGAACTCATTTTATTTTTAAGTACTAAGAAGATGGCCTTGCCCTTCCCCAAGATTTTCAGAAATGGGAGACATTAGGTAAGAGAGTGAAAATGTTACTATCGCTTCAACGCACATGACGCAATTGGAAATGCAAATTTTGATGGTAATCATTTTGTGATAAGGGAGAGACTAGGGATGATCATTGTTACTATCTCTTTAGTAGTGGAATTTTGTTTTCTCTTGAATTTGGTGGTGGCGGATCAGTGGTAAGACTCCTTGGATATTCCTTCTTATGATGTTAGTGACAAGTGTTGCTCTTTGAAAACACTTGTACAATCTTTTTTAAATTATTAGATAAAAGCAGAGAATTGTAAGTATTAAACATGATTAGCCTGTAGTTCCTAGAAGATCTGTATTTCCCCATCAATGCATTTAGAAAGTTAAGTTTTAAGAAGATCATAAATAGAAAAAATTATAGAAACGATTTAAACATTTATGTTGATTGGAAACATGTGAGTCTTGAGTTTCCTCTACCTTTTAAAGAATGTTCCTTAGCTAGCAGACCTAATTCCACATTCCATAAGATTGTCATTGCGCTAAAGATTTAGGAAACCAACTGCTCTAAGATAAAGCTTCTCGATCAATAATAATCTAGCCTATTGAGGTACATAATACTTCTCAATTAAACTTGTGTTAATTCAGTATTAATTTTGTAATTAACTACAATTTCAGTATCTGTGTACAGGGGGTGACTGAGAAAACTATTTGAGGTCCAATTTGAAAATATATTTGTAAGGATCTCGACCAAGGTTCACAACTTCGATGATTAATACATTCATTCAGGCCAGAACCTCACTACAAAAAAATAATATATAAAAAAGGTAGTGAATAACGTCATGTCTAGACCCAAATAAACCAATGAAAGTCAAATTAGCATAATGTGGAACAACAATATATGCATTGAGTGGGTTGTCATAAAAAAGCTTCATAATAAAATTCATGTCTAGAATTAAAAGACCTTAAAGAACATTTATGCTTGTAACACAAATGGCCATTCAAAACTGAATATGATTACAATATGTGAAATAGCATTACAAGAACTTGTAATGCTCTTGTGAACATCGTGTTAATTCTTGTAAGAATCCCTAAGATGCTTGTTATACTCAAAATTTTGTTGAAATTGAATTAATTTTTATCCTGTCGGTTAATTGGCTTAGGGTGATATATGCTTTTTGGATGGAATAATGAGTTCGTGATTAACTCTGTATTAAGATTCATAGCATCTTCTAGTTATTTGCAAAGGAAATTTATAAATTACTTGCTAATGTCATATGGCTTGCTTGAGAAAGATGTCTGTGTTCTTATTGATGGGTACTAATGACTATCCACATTTAGTTCTTCAATATCCTATTTGACAAGCTTTCCATAAACATTTCTTTGCCATACTAAGTATTTTTGAAAACATATTTGAGTAGAAGGACTACAGTAGATACTACATGATGTTTTAACAAATAAAGTAATGGGTTAAAGACTATTATTTCCAAGGTATTATGTCATAGTATTTTAATTGTAATGATCTTAGACTAATGATATTCTTGAAGGTAACTTCGACATGTAGCAAGAAAGACAACCTACAGCCAAGGCTATATTGTGCCTACAACCAAAGCCATAAATGCTCACAGCCAAAGCCACTAGTGCACATATCCAAAGACATGGATGCTTATAGCCAAAGTTACAAGTGTTCGTAGCCAAAGCCATGAGTATATGAAGTCGATGATCACAATTGTTTACAATTATTCACCAGAAACAGCTTCTTTGCAGTTTTTGAGAAATACTAATAAAGCAAAAAAGAACATCTACTAGTTGGTAGACATAATGGCAACTCTCTAGCAATTGAATTTAATTTCATACATGCACATATCTAATTTAATGTCATACACGAACATATCTAATTTAACGTCATACATGAACAAACATATAATATAAAATGATAACCAATAATGTCATATACATTAACAAACACATAATATATTATGATAACCAATATTGTCGTATATGAACAAACATATCATATATTAACCAATAATGTCATACATCAAATATAGAATGTCATATGTACATCAAATGTGTATCGAATATGTCTCTCAGATGCCTATATATATACATGGGGAAGGAAACAAGTCTATATATATATATATGTGTGTGTGTGTGTGTGTGTGTATCAAATATCTCAACTACATCTTTTCTTTCCCACGAGGGGAAGGAAACAAGTCTCTCGACGTCCTCTGTCGTCGTGTGGAGGGAGACAATGGAGATGACGGGGCCCTCCTAACATGCTCACTTGACCTCTTGTTGAGGGTCTTCTCTAGGTCCAACTGATACAAAGAAAGTAGATATGAATCAATATTTATTATACGTTGAAATCAAATATATGTACTCACAAAATCAATTATTTTCTTACCGCCAACAAATAGTCACTCTGTAAGTCCACCTCAAATGCTCGTGGACGATCAGGCATGACAAGACCCTACAACAATTCAATAAATATAATCACTTATAAATAACATTAGAAATTTTGAGATTGACTATTATAAACAACAACTAAAACGAAGAAAATTATTTCATACCTCAGTCAATGGCTATGAGCTAGCCACAGCTGTGGCCACTCCACTATCAACAGACTGTCGCAGATGAGGAGGTGTGTCCGACATCATGAGCTGCATGTCGTACAATACACGTTATATCTAACATGAAACATGGAATAAATATAATCAAATGAATTAAATTAACATGAAACAACTGTACATGTGTGAAGCTCGTATGATGTCTCTGCTCTGTGTCTGTGGTAAAGGTTGAGGGTCCCGTGGAGAACTAATGCACATGCATATTTTTTTTGGTCAATCCTTAATATGATTACGTAATAAATATATGTATTAATTAAAATGATTAAATTGATACTGTAGACACCTAAATTTGATTACACTATTTTAGTAATCCTATTTAGTTATCTAAAAAGGCATTATTAATTAAATTTCTATTTAATTAATCCTTTGTCATCCCCTAGTTGATTAATTTAATTAATCATCTATAGTCCTAATTGATAAATCAAATAATCTATTATTTATCAATTAAATCTTATTCTTCTATCTAATTCCAAAAATCCCCATTTATTAAATAAATCTATTTGATAAATGAAATCCTCAAATTCAAAAACCCCTAACCTATCTCTAATCCTCCATTTAGCCTAATCCACCCCATCCACCCATACTAACCAAGCTTAGCCACTAACTCACCCACCCTCATTAATGCCATCCACTTGCACATCTCTAACATCCCTAATCTAATCCTAAACCCAAGCCTAATCCACCCCCTAATGTTGTCACATTCCTTAAACAAGTTTAAGACTTTCCTAATCCAAAACAAAGTCTAAAGTCAAAAAACCCAACCACTAAGTCATGAGTGCTCTTACAAAATATAAAAGACTCTTACAAACCCACTCATGACTCTTACACCCATCTTCCACACTCTTCCCTCTTCCACACTCATTCCTCTTACATCCCTCTTACATACTCAACCCCACTCATCATGACTTTAACCAACCCTTAACCCTACCCTCTCACACTCATCCTCCTTGTGACAAGTGTCACCTTCCCATTGGTGCTAAACAAGAACAATCCATGTGCTCCCCTTTGAGTGCATCTTAGCCCTCCTTAAGCCTTCATCCATCCTTGCATCTAAGCCCTCCATCCCTCTACCCCTTAGCCTATAAATTGAATCCCATCCCAAGCCATTTCATCAACAATCTTTGAGCTAAAGTTACCATGCTATTTTGAGAACCAAAGCCATCAACCATACCCTTATAATTCCAAATTGAGAGCTCACAAAGCTACCAATTTTCCATTACCCATCTCCATTGAAGCAGCTTTTGAGCATCTTGAGCATACATCCACAGCAAAAGGACACATCTACAGAATCAAGAAAGCATGGAGTGTTTTCTCTTGTGAGGTTTGCACTTCTTATTTTCTTTCTTAGTCTAAGAATATATGTGAATTTAGTTTTTGGTTTGTGAATGTTTACTTCATTTGTTAATGTTCTTTGCATACTGATTCTGGTTCTACTTGTTGGCACGCCCGGTGGGACCCCACTATGGGTCATTTAATCATCTATTTTCATCTATATGTCATTTTTCTAACCATCTAATGTTTGTTGTTGTTTGAGTGTGTTGTGAGGGTGTTTTGCTTGTTTTTGCAAGTTAAAGAACGCACTTAGGAAGAAGAAATACCATCTAAAAAAAAAAAAATTCGCATTTTCAGCTTTTTTTGGCGCAATTTTGGCATCTGCAACCTGTTCTGTCTGCGAAAATCGACTTCTGCGAAAATTCGCGTCTGCGAAAATCGACATCTGCGAAAATCCGCGTCTGCGCAAATCGACATCTGCGAAAATCTGCTTCTGTGAAAATCGACGTCTGCGAAAATCCGTGTCTATGAAAATTGACATCTTTGTTTTTTCCTCTTCCTATTTTGGCGCCTCTGTAGTTCAGCGTCTTTGTATTTTGGCAGACTGTGTTCTCTGCTTGCTTATGTTCCATTTCTGCTATATTATTTCTGCACTTTGTAGCTAAAAAAAAAAAAAAAGAGTATAAATCAAAATTTGAATTTTAGTGGTTCCGTAGGATTTAGACCATTTTAAGCATTTTTACGCGTAGAAAAAACAACAAAAAAAGTTAAAAAAAAATTTTCCATAGTTAAGCTCTCATTTTTGAAGATTTTGGCTAACTAACTAAAATTGCTTTTTTTTGTCTCATTGCAGGTTGGAGCACATATGGAACCACTAACCATGTTTCTTGCAGGTTTTCATGTTGCTAAAAAAATGAACTTGAATGTTTAACCATTTGTCTTTGAATGCATGTTGCTAAAAAAAAAAATGAACTTGAATGGTTAAACACATTTTTCATTGAATGAATGTTGCTCAAAAACAAACTCTTGAATGTAATGGGTTAAAATCAACTTTCTTTGGAATGCATACTTAAAACAAAAAAAATCCAATCTTGAATGCCAAGGATCAATTAACCATTACAAATCTCTTTTTCACATGCAATCTAGGTAAAGTTGGATTTTTGGACATTTAAGAAACTTTGTTAAGTTAAAATACAAATTTACAAAAATCAATTTGAGTAGTTCCTTGGACTCACCTCTTTTCTAATCACCCATCAAATATTAACCATTGGTTGCAATCTCAGCGCCATTTATGGGGATGGGTCTACTTGAAAAAGGTGTTAAATGTTCCACAATCTAACTCACTCACTTGGTCTTTGAACGTTTGCTTTAACTTTATCAAAATTCTTAAATGGTCAAAACTCTAGATTGAATCGATCACACTTCAAGTTTGGGCACTAAAATTGAACAACAACTGACGTGGAGAGCCTCCGGGCGCGCGCTTGAAATCGAATCTCACACACTTTTGTTTTGGGCTTAAAACAAACTCACACTCAATCTTGAATGCCTTAAAGAAAATTAATCGATACTTGACGTGGAGGGCCTCCGGGCGCGCGAGTTTGCTTTTGTTGACCCTAACTCTTCTTATTGTGTGCATTCTTTGATCGATTTACTTTTGTTGGCGCTTCAAGTTGGAATTGAACATTGTCTCTTAAACATGAGTGCTTGCAAAGTCTAGATTAGCACACATAAGAGTCAGTTGGTAAAAGAACAAGCGTGTTTTTTAGCCCAAGGTCATCCGAGTCTTCTCTCCCCTTGTCGTCTTTCGAGGCCATCTTGGGTGCATTAGATTAGGATCCAAAACCTTGTTTCTTTTTTAGGAGGCCTGCTTGGGGATTTCATCACCCCTTGGACGACCTCAACTCCAGCGTTCCGACGGAGTATAAGAATCGGGAGGTGAATCGAAAGACACCTCTCTTGGGATCAAGATTTTGTCATTCGGGCTAAGCTTCAAGGAACTTTATACCCTTGAGAAGTGAAAGAGGAGAAGTTGGTTACCGCTCCTCTCGGCTGTGTGACATCCTTTTGGTCTCATCTATGGATTTGGGCCTCACGTACCTTGCGTATATCGAGGACTCCCTAGCTAAACCAATTGTCTGCCTTGCAGAAAACCATCTAGGATGTTAATGTGTTTGGAGTGACTGATCGAAACATTTGTAGAACATACACACTCCTTGGCACAAGTACCACATTCTGAGAACCACAAACTTCTATCTGGGTGTTCCTATCTATTGCTTGTTTTTATTTTACTTGTTGAATGAATGTTTGCCAAACTTGGTCAATCCTAGCTTAGGGCACACTTAGCGTAGTCACTGCCTATTTTGGAAGTTGAACAAGTTGAAGCAAAACAACTGAGATTTTTTTCAAAGCCAAGCAGATTCAGGAATTTATGTTGGAACAACCCAAACCCAAACCCAAACAGAAGTTTCACAAGGTCAAACTCAAGCCATCTCTAGCATACCAAGAACTTTCAGCCAAGAGAAAAGCAATAACACCAAGCCCACGAATTTCCAAACTCCACAAAGCAGAGGACAAAGCTACCGACGAAGCACTTCAAGAGGCTTGGTTAGAGCACACCATCAAATTTAGCCAACATCCAGGAGTTAATCCTGCTTATGCCTTACCAACTAGGCATGATTTCTATGATTAGACACCCTTGTTTCTCCACATCTTCTTGGATAAGCTTCACTCTAGAGTCATCTTTGTAGAAAAGCCAGCCATCTTAGGTTATCCCCTTAAGCATTATTAGCTCATCCATCTCATTTAGAATCATACCATCTAGCCAGTAATCGAAATTCTGCATATCTAAGCTTTCAAAATTGTTGTCACCTTGCTAAAAGTTTGCCATTCCTAAAATCTTCCAAATCCACCAATCTCGCCAAGGTTATCCCTTTGACATAGCTTTGTCTAGGGTAATCTAGCTTTGTCACTTGTTATCCCTCATCACCTTGAGCTAAAGGTTGGGATTCACAAGTGGTCAATCTCATGTTCTTCCTAAAGGATCATCAGTCTATCCTTAAGTTGACACAATCACCACCAAGCTTCCACATAGGAAAGCAGACCTTTTGTACTTTGACAACGTATCTTTGAAATTAGAATCCCCAACCCAATCCTCCTTAGGTTTTGTCATATAGCTTTGCCTCAACCTAGGAAATCATTTGCATAGAAAAGCCTTCCCCCTTTTGCATCCATCATCATTATTGCATCTCATCCCTAGGAGCATTTTTTCATGCCACCCGTCACTCGCTTAGCCAAGAAGAAAGAAACAATGGAGCCCTATCATTTAGATCGAACAGCCTCACCCCCCTTGAGCACTCAGCCATCCTTCAGCCTAGAGCTAGCTATGCCATCACCTACTGACATTGAAGCTTTCATGAACCAACCAGGAAATGCAGTATTGGTAAACGCCATTATAGACAAAAACAAAGAGACAATCATGGCTAATTTTCGAAGGGACAATGTAGGAACCTTTGACTTTGGAAGACCCCCTCCATTATCAGATCCATCTCACCCATTGTTTGGGCAGCTACCACCACCCATAGGCTCTTATGATCCAAATTATCCTCAATATATTCCAAAAGAAGAGCCTCCAGCCAATCCATATGACCCAACAGACCCAAACATACCATCATCCACCCAAGTTGAAATCTCCATGCCGCAAGCCAACCTAGCCACCACCACTCCATCCTTGGTTCATACCTCTTCGCTCCAAACCCCCTTTACCCAAAACACCTCACCATTCACCCCCTTCACTATTGCTGCTGCTCCCGAACCTAGCCTTCCCAATCCACCCATCTCCCAAATCAGTGCTAGCATCTTTGGCCAACCTCAGCAATATACAACAGGGATGCCACCCATGGGGCCAAGTAATCAACCTTTCATCGCCCCCAGCTTGTTCACCACAGCCCAAAGCACAATCCCATCATTTCCATTAGGTCTTGGGAGCTCAATACCACCAGCCACAAATCCACAAGCTACTACCTTCACTCCACAAAGATATCAAAACCCACAAGCTACTGCCAATCTTCTACCAAGCTCCCAAGTGACCCTAGCTCCCACCACCCCTCTACCAAGCTTCCAAATCTAGCCACAAAGCTATCAAACCCCATCAGTTCCATTCCCAAGCTTTCAATTCCCACCACCTCCACCACCAACTAATCCATTACCTCCAATTACCAACTACTTTTCAATGCCACTTCTAGGAGGTAATCTACCACCCCATCCAACCACCAATTATTTGCAGATGCCATCCCAAATGAGGGCACAACCCACATACATTGGTCAAACCCCACAAGCCCTCCGATCCTTTCCCCAAGCCTCACAACCACCTTATACCTTACCTCCACAAAGCAATCCATTTATCCCACAGCCAACTTATGTTCCTCAATCCCAACCTCAAATCCCATATCAACAGCAAGCCTCGCAGCACATGCAGCAATATGCGCCACCTCCCCCTCAACAACCCGTCATCCACCATGCAGCTGCCCAAACAATGTACAATCCCTATCAGCAAATCCCTCACAGCCATCCATATTCAGTGGCCCCATCCAGCACATACCTACCTCAAGGCACTCCTACATTGGGGGCACCCCAACCATCACCTATCAATTCAGAGTGGGAGCAAATGAAGACAGCTCTGAAAGCCATCCAAGAAGGGAATGATCCAAAGACATTCAAGTTTGAGAATGTGTGTCCTTACCCATTTGACAGAGCCATTACCATGACTTCATTTCCCAAACACTTTGAGGTACCTAAATTTGACAAGTTCAGAGGAAAAGGAGACCCTGTCACACATATCAAAGAATTTTACATGCATTGCCAGGACGTGGCATACAATGATGTCTTCCTCTTGCGCCTTTTTCCCAAAAGCTTGGCTGGACCAGCTCTTGAATGGTTTTATAGAATCCCCTATGGCACAATTAAAAACTTTGCTGAATTATCTGAGGCATTTGTAGCCCAATATGCCCATCTTATTGAAACAGAGCTATCAATAGTTGATCTTGTCCACACCAAGCAAAAAGGTGGAGAAAGCCTTGCCGAATACTTGCAAAGATGGCAAACCCTTACCACCCGCATATCCTGCACCTTGCCAGAACGCCATGTGGTGAAAATGTTTATTGATAATGCACATCCCAGCTTGGCTCACCACATGACCATGAACTGTTTGCAGACCTATAAGGATATTAAAGAGAAAGGAATGATCCTTGAGCAAGGACTCATCAAAGATGGTCTGGTAAAGATTTACAAAGAGGCCAACCAAAATCAATCACATTCCAATGACAAGTCTAGGTATTGGAACAAAAACAAGCATGTTGCAACAGATGGGGTTACTAACACCAGACATGTGAATATCGTTGGTCCTTCTCAAAACCAGTCTAACCCACCATATCAAACAAACAACCAATGAGCTACCAATTACCAACAACGAAACAACCAAAGCTATCAAAACCACAATCAAGCTAATGCCATCAATGTAGCTGCAGGGCAAAAGCGCAGATTCCAACCTGCACCTAGAAACTATACACCCCTTGGTGAGCCATTGGATGTTATTTTTGAGAAATTGGCTAAGGAAAACCTCATCAAATTTCCTCCTACCCAGCAAATTGATCCATGCCAATCCAAAGCTGCATGGTACAAGGACAATGAGTATTGCAAGTTCCATAGGGTAAACGGTCACACCACCCTCAGATGCATGAAACTGAAAGACTATGTGCAAGACCTCATTGATCAAAAGGAAATCACTATTGGTGCCCAAACCTCTCCCAATGCAGGCTTACAGATTTATCAAAATGCTTTTCCTCCACACAACAACCAAAATCCTGGAAAAGCACCTATCCAAAACCACACCAACAATCGCCAGCCAAACCAACAGCATGGGAAGAACAATGACCACACTTCATCCTATATAGACTATGGTAGCCTTATAGGTTGTATATCTAAGAAAGAGCCTTTTGTCAATGTTATTAATATCCGAGGACCAGACAATGAGTGTGCGGTCACCACTCGAAGAGCACGATTTAACATCGCAGGCCCACTAGTTTCATCAACACCATCAGCTCCATCAAAAAGCCGGTACAATATCTTGGAACACCTTGGGAACATGCCAGCCCAAATATCCATTTTAGACCTTCTCCGCACTAGTCCTGTGTACAAAGACATCCTTGACAGTGCTCTCATAGAATCCTGTGTCCCTTCTGATATCAATGCTACTGATTTTCATAATCTTGTTGGACACCTTTCATCCTCATGTGCCCTATCTTTCAAACCCACCGACATACCCGTGGTTGAGCCAGATCACACCCTTCCGCTTCGCATAGCCATCATGGTATCCAATTTTTCTGTGAAAAGAGTAATGATAGATAATGGATCAGCCTTGAACATTTGCACCCTAAAATTCATAAAACAAGCTAGGTATACTGAGGCAGATATGATCAATGAGGTTATCACCATCAAAGCTTATGACAACTTGGAAAGGACCACAGAAGGGACTATTTTGCTACCAATCAAGGTTGGGCCAGTCATTCAAGAGACAGTTTGCCATGTTGTTGATCTAAACCTACCATTTAACATCCTCCTCAGTCGCCCATGGATTCATGCTATGAAGGCCGTTCCATCCACCTACCATCAGTGCATCAAATTTCCGCATCAAGGCACTGAGGTAACCATCCATGCCGATCCAGAACCCTTTGCTTATTGCAATGCGGTTGAAGCTTTATATACAAACCATTGCCCTGGAATAGACATTGGCACAGCCATCGCCAGCTCATCCCACACTTGTAATGACACAGAAACCATCCTTGCCTCCACCCTATCTACTTTAAAGATCAACAACAAAGGATGTGGAGAATATATTCTATCAGATGCATTTGTTGTCGGAGCAATCCCACTTGATCCACATACCCATGGACGGCCAACATATCACAAAGCTAAGGAGATTCCACCTCCTCGATACAAACAGTTTGGCCCAACCACCTTTGTGTCCTCAAAAACCCCTCTTCATGAGGAGCTCACTCCAGATATCAACAATTGGCTACATAAGGATGCACCTCCAAGAAATCAAGCGCGCCTTGATCACTTTAGCCAGAAGTATCCCCAACAACATAAGCTTGTCACTAAAAAATGGAACTATCAAGGAGGTGGACTAGGACCAGAAGAAAGGGGCATGCAATGTCCCATCGAAGCACATGACTGGGAGATAAAGTCAGGTCTTCGCTTTGGCATACCCACAATTGGGGGCACCAACGAGAATGGTCACGCTTTTTCGAACATCCACCGCAACCTTGTCAAAATCGAAGACATTCCTGAGGAAGTTGAAAAGAGAGCCTACGACGATATCCCAGACCAAATCTTCCTAGGAGACTCTGTTCTCCGAGAACTATCCATCCATCTCATTGACCTACCACTTGCTCATCCACAACTCAGATTGGGACCAACCAAGTGTCATACATATTGATGAGTTCGCATCAGAGGAAGCGCTTCTAAGATTCATGGGAGCTGAAACTCCTCATAAGAAGACAAAGCCAGATTCTGCCTACATCTACAAGCTAGATCCCAAGGGGTATTTTGGAGAAAATCCCCAACCTAGTTTCGATACACCCAAAACTGGAACTAAGGTAAAATTGAGACTAGCTAAGGTAGCAAAGAGAACCCCTCAGCAAAAAAATCCAGAGCCACAAGCAGAACATGAGGATTTAGTATTGCCTCCTCAAGATAATCGACCAGAGGTGTCTTCTATTCTAATAGAGGATACTAGAGAAGTCAACATTGGTTCTTCAGAGATCCCTAGAATTGTTCACATTGCTGCATCCCTATCACAAGACCAAGCTGACCTCCTCTTTGAGGTTTTACAAGAGAACATTGGCCAATTTGCATGGTCATATCAGGACATGCCAGGACTTGATCCAAAGCTTGTAGTTCATCATCTTGCAATTGATCCAAAGATCAAGCCCATCAGACAAAAGCTTAGAAAAATGCACCCCAAGGTGGCATTACTAGTCAAAGCTAAACTAGAAAGAATGTTAGTTGCTAAGGTTATCCGACCTATCGACTACTCAGAATGGATCTCCAACATGGTCCCTGTCACTAAGCCTTCCGGTGACATCAGAATCTGCACTGATTTTAGAGATCTTAACAAAGCTTGTCCAAAGGATGATTTTCCCTTGCCCAACATAGATATGATTGTAGATCTCACAGCTGGACATGAAATTCTGTCCCTTATGGATGGATTCTCTGGGTATAATCAGATCAAGATTGCAGAAGAGGACCAGCATAAGATAGCATTCACTACCCCTTGGGGAACCTTTTGCTACACCATGATGCCTTTTGGCCTAAAGAATGCTGGGGCTACCTATCAAAGAGCTATGACAGCCATTTTCCATGATCTTATCCATAGCATTTTGGAAGATTATGTGGACGATATCTTAGTCAAATCTCACACCTTCATGGATCATCTTGTTGACCTGGAAAAAGTCTTTGATAGGTTGGCCCAATATCATCTCATGCTAAATCCCAAGAAGTGTGTCTTTGGGGTCACATCTGGCAAGCTTCTAGGCTTCATAGTTTCTAAACGAGGTATAGAGATTGACCCCAAAAAGGTCAAGGCTATCTTAGACATGCCTCCTCCCCAGACACTGTGACAGCTTCGCTCTCTTCAGGGGAAACTTCAATCTGTTCGGCGCTTCATCTCCCAACTTGCAGATAAGTGTACACCATTTTCACACTTGCTAAAGAAGAATGAGAATTTCAAGTGGGATCTTTTATGTCAGCGCAGCTTCGATCAGCTCAAGCAATATCTCACCAATCCCCCTATCTTGGTTCCACCAGTTCCTGGTCATCCCTTGATCTTGTATATATCAGCAACACCTACTGCTCTAGGGGCACTTTTAGCACAACATGATGATTATAGCAGAGAGAGAGCCATCTATTATATCAGTAGAACCCTAGTTGGTTATGAAATCAATTACACTCCTATGGAAAAAGCTTGTTTGGCAGTTGTTTTCTCAACTCAAAAGCTTCGCCACTACATGCTAAGTCATACCATCCAACTAGTCTCCAAGATTGACCCTCTCAAGTATATGCTCTCCAGAACAGCACTTACAGGCCGTTTGGCCAAATGGGTTATGCTACTAAGTGAGTTTGACATCCAGTATGTGGACAGAAAGGCAATCAAAGGGCAAGCTATAGCAGATCACCTAGCTGATGCACCTCTAGTAGATGCATATTCTTTGCTCATAGAATTTCCAGATGAGCATATCTGCCTAATTGAAGAACAGCCCCCATGGAAGCTTTATTTTGATGGCTCATACACCTCTCATGGTTCAGGGGCAGGAATATTATTAGTTACACCTCAAGGAGATTACATTCCAAAAGCCTTCAAGCTACAATTCCCTAGCACCAACAATATAGCAGAATATGAAGCTCTTGTAGCAGGATTAAAGATAGCTGCAGAATGGAATATCACTGAGTTACAAGTCTTTGGTGATTCCCAACTCATTATCAAACAAGTCTTAAATGAATATCAAACCAAAGATGAAAAGCTATTACCCTACAAAGAGCTAGTTGATCAGCTGACCCAGCATTTTACAAAGCTTCAATTTACACAAGTGCCTCGAATGCAGAACAAGGCAGCAAATGCCATGGCCACTATCGGCTCGCTCTTGGAAATTCCCCAAGAAGCTACGCAGTATGAATTTTTAGTTGAGCAGCTCCTCACACCTGCCTATGCGAATGAGGATTCAAACCGTGTTTGTATCTTGGTTGGTCCCCAATCCCCTTGGTACCATGAAATTCATGCTTACCTTAACGATGGTATCATATCCCCTCACCTCACATGTACCCAACGCCAAAATCTCATCCGAAAATCATCCCGCTATGTTATCATAGCCAATACCCTATATCGTCGGGGTTATCATGATACTCTCTCTCGATGTTTAGATGAAAATGAGGCCGCGATGGCATTAAAAGAAGTACATTCCGGACTTTGCGGTGCCCACACGAGTGGTATTGTCCTAGCACGACAAATCCTTAGAGCAGGCTACTATTGGCCTACCATTGAAGAAGACTCTTGTGACTTTGTCAGAAAGTGTCTCCCATGTCAGCAACATGCAAATCTTGTGCACGCTCCAGCACAGGATCTACAGCCTATTGCACCACCTTGGCCTTTCGCTTGTTGGGGCCTTGATCTAGTTGGAACTATCACCCCTCTCTCATATGATGGACATAAATGGATAATAACAGCTACAGACTATTTCACTAAGTGGGTGGAAGCAGTCCCCCTAGTCTCAGCTACAGGAGTTCAAGTCTCCAAGTTCATCTTGTACCACATTGTTTGCCGCTTCGGCATCCCATCCACCATCTTCACTGACCACGGAGGTAACTTTGAAAATCTCAACATGGAAGAATTATGCACTTCCCTCCGCATCCATCACCGCTTTTCTAGCCCATATTTCCCACAAGGTAACGGCCAGGCAGAGGCAACTAATAAAACCCTCCTCAAAATCCTAAAGAAAGTTGTCAATGATTCCGGCCGTGATTGGCACCTTCAAATAAATCCGGCTCTATGGGCCTATCGAACTTCCTTTCGTACATCCACAGGCACAACTCCATACTCCCTAGTCTATGGTGCCGAAGCGGTATTACCTATAGAAGTTGAACTTCCCTCACTACGCATATCTTTGCGAGGACAAATCTCAGATGAAGAATACAGAGTAGCTCGACTCACCCAGCTAGATCTCTTAGACGAGAAGAGACAACAAGCCTATGACCATCTCACAGTCTATCAAACTCATCTCAAAAGGAATTTCAACAAGAAGGTGCTCCCATGACACTTTCAGCCAGGTGACATGGTCCTCAAAGAAAATATGAAAGTCCAAGCAGATCGAGAAAAGAAAGGCAAGTTTGAACCTACATGGCTTGGTCCCTATGTGGTTACTGCCTCCTTTGGCTCCGGAGCCTATCAATTATCTACACCAGAAGGAGAACTCTTGAATGATCCCACTAACATCATTCACCTCAAGAATTTCTATGCTTGAAGATCCTTGGTATACCCAGCTTTTGAAAAAATACAAAAAAAAATAGTAGAGAGAAATAAGCGTCCAATGGTGAAAACTTGGCAATTCAAGCGCCTTGGATAGGTACCTTGGTAAAAACTTGGTAATTCAGGCACCTTGTGTGCTAAAGACTAATCCATTATCTATCACTATCCTATCCCTCATCCATCCACCCACCATCCCATAAAACACCTACTTGTTTCCTTGGTGTTCCAATCAAATATCCAAAATCTGATGGAGCTTGTCAATACCTCCTGTACAGCTTGTAAATCTTGTACCAAAGCTTGTATTATACCTTGTAAATCTTGTACCATACCTTGTATATATCCAAATCTTGTCCAAAGCTTGTACCATATTCCAGCTTGTAAATAATCTTGTACCCTAGCCCGTATCCTATCACATGCACACACAGAATCCCATTTTCCTTAAGCTTTTCACAAACCATCTACCTGTCCACCTATCAACTATTATAGACATCCCATCCTTCACAAAAATTTCCATCTCACAAAAAACCAAAACATGAACAAACTTGTACATTTGTAACATATCTTGGTCTGTCAGCTTATACATCCTCTTTAGCTTAGTATCATTGTATCTATCCGGCTTTCATGTTAGTTCATCCTTGGTCAACATCTTGCACACATTGCACACCTTGGTTAGCTATTCCAATGCATCCTTTAGCTAGATCTCATGTCACCAAAGTGCTATCCTTCTTAGTTCAGCTTGCCAGATGCATTACTCATCCGGATCCATCAGCTTAGGTGCTCTCTGAAAGGTCCTTGTAGGATATAGCTTTCCTCATGTCTAATCTTGGTCCGTTAGTACCTCGTCCTACCCATCTCATTGGCAAACAGTTCTCT
The DNA here is from genome assembly GCA_028749045.1 of Cupressus sempervirens. Lineage (NCBI taxonomy): Eukaryota > Viridiplantae > Streptophyta > Pinopsida > Cupressales > Cupressaceae > Cupressus > Cupressus sempervirens. The sequence goes on from CM053788.1 coordinate 435,252,961, forward strand.
TTTGGATTTTCACTTTCTTTTGATTTGGGATCTTCCCTTTTGGATCTTGAAATATCTTTTCCAAGCAATCTCCTTGTTCCCTCCTCAAGGTTGCCATGATCTTCCATATCATGGTATGCTGCGAATGGGGCAATTAGAGCGTAAGGTCTTGATCAGGTCTTTTTCTTGTTTTCTTTTTCTACTTGTGGGTTACCTAGTGTCGTTTCCACGCTGCTTCCTCTGGGATTCATGTGTGATACTGGGGCAATCCTTGTGTGTTTGTTTTGAGTCAGTTCGTCAGTCCTCTGGACGGTTGGTGAAAAGGCCTTGATGTTCTTGGTAACCTTGGCAATTAACCAACAGTTCTATAGCAAATCTAGTGCTCAACTACATGGTGGTACTTCTCTTTGAAGTATCCCCCCACTCAAAAAGCTTCAATGGATTCCTTTTATAGCGCTCCGCTCCTCCATCTCCCCCCCCCCAATCTTGGAAAGTCTTAAGCTTGCTTTACTATTGTGCCTTTGATTTCCCTTTGTCATTCTCCCGTAGTGAGAGTTTGAGCTAATTCAGCCCCTTCTCTTCGCCAAACTGCGTCTTAGCTCGCCTCAAATTCTTGTACTTTTCAAGAAGTCGTCGAGCCTCATTTCTCTCCCCGTCGCCTTCTTGAGGGGGCATCATCTAAGTCTAGTCTCTCCTCTTCTTATCTGAGACTGGGGCAACTTCGTTGCTAAAACATCTTCCTCGTGTCGTCTTCATTCAAACTTTTTTGAAATAGTGTTGTCTTAACACTATGTCAAAGAGGGGCAAAATGTAGACACCTAAATTTGATTACACTATTTTAGTAATCCTATTTAGTTATCTAAAAAGGAATTATTAATTAAATTTCTATTTAATTAATACTTTGTCATCCCCTAGTTGATTAATTTAATTAATTATCTATAGTCCTAATTGATAAATCAAATAATCTATTATTTATCAATTAAATCTTATTCTTCTATCTAATTCCAAAAATCCCCATTTATTAAATAAATCTATTTGATAAATGAAATCCTCAAATTCAAAAACCCCTAACCTATCTCTAATTCTCCATTTAGCCTAATCCACCCCATCCACCCATACTAACCAAGCTTAGCCACTAACTCACCCACCCTCATTAATGCCATCCACTTGCACATCTCTAACATCCCTAATCTAATCCTAAACCCAAGCCTAATCCACCCCCTAATGTTGTCACATTCCTTAAACAAGTTTAAGACTTTCCTAATCCAAAACAAAGTCTAAAGTCAAAAAACCCAACCACTAAGTCATGAGTGCTCTTACAAAACATAAAAGACTCTTACAAACCCACTCATGACTCTTACACCCATCTTCCACACTCTTCCCTCTTCCACACTCATTCCTCTTACATCCCTCTTACATACTCAACCCCACTCATCATGACTTTAACCAACCCTTAACCCTACCCTCTCACACTCATCCTCCTTGTGACAAGTGTCACCTTCCCATTGGTGCTAAACAAGCACAATCCATGTGCTCCCCTTTGAGTGCATCTTAGCCCTCCTTAAGCCTTCATCCATCCTTGCATCTAAGCCCTCCATCCCTCTACCCCTTAGCCTATAAATTGAATCCCATCCCAAGCCATTTCATCAACAATCTTTGAGCTAAAGTTACCATGCTATTTTGAGAACCAAAGCCATCAACCATACCCTTATAATGCCAAATTGAGAGCTCACAAAGCTACCAATTTGCCATTACCCATCTCCATTGAAGCAGCTTTTGAGCATCTTGAGCATACATCCACAGCAAAAGGACACATCTACAGAATCAAGAAAGCATGGAGTGTTTTCTCTTGTGAGGTTTGCACTTCTTATTTTCTTTCTTAGTCTAAGCATATATGTGAATTTAGTTTTTGGTTTGTGAATGTTTACTTCATTTGTTAATGTTCTTTGCATACTGATTCTGGTTCTACAGATACATACCTTAGGACTCGTCGAAGGGACAAAAAATGGGCCTGGAGGATCGCTGCTAGGCCCAGGAACACTTTGACCCTAAATTTTGAACAATGTCAATAAATCCTAATTAATTAATCATTCACTATGCGTATGAAATGTGATCAAATTAGTAATTTACCTGTGTGTCAATGCCAAATGTCTCGTTTAGGAACTGATCGGTGACAAGCCCATCATCTGCACCATCTCCGACATGAGTGCCAAATGTGCATAGGGATCCGCATGAAGTGCACATGTGACCATGACATATAGAAGGCTCCCCCTCAACTAATGGGCTCATGGAATGGATGAGGGTCTGTGTCAAAGCATTAATGGTCCCTAGAGTGCTGGCCTCTACATGTTCCTTCACAACTGAAGAAATAATCATATGCTCACGCTATGGATGGACCACGGGTGCCCTAACTACATTAGGGTCACGACGTGCTCCAGACCTCTCAAATGATGACCCCCCACCTCTACCCTGGGAGTCTAACATATCAAAATAATTGGAGATCTCTCCAAGGACAAACTCACAATATAATTTTTTCAAAAAATACATGGGGACCTCGTGATTGTTGCAAGGAGGGGCATCAAAAACCATCCACCATCTATCCCAAAAATTATTTCTAATAGCATCATGTATGCACCAATGGATGGGGAATCGTTTAGTACCCTCTCTAACAGTATTTTGCTCACCGAGTTTTCTAAATAATGCACATATACTACCTTTTGGTATTTCCTTTTTTCTAACATCTTCATATGACAATTTATTTGCATAAAATCTTTTTTGTTCATCCCTCTTAGCCCACCAAATATCTAATTGACCACTAACTGAGGCTATCTAAGTGTTAATGGATTGAAGGGATGATGCCAATTGAGCCCTCATTGGATTGGTTTGTCCAGATTCTTTCAACCGAGCAATGATTCCTTCTAATTGAGTTTTGCCTCTCTCTATTTCATTTCTTATATTTTCTTGTGTGCCAGGTGGAGGTCTTGCAATTGGTTCGGGTTGTGGAATCTGTTCTTCTTCTTGAGGAGGGTTTTGGTTTTGGGGTTCTTGAGGGTTTTGATGTTCTTGTGAATTTTCTGGTTGATTATGAACATTTCCTGATAAAAAATCAATTAAAATTCAAATAAATAAACAAATCTAAATGAAATTTGTAAAAACCCTACAAAAGAATATAAAAAACTTACAAAACAATATGAAAAATATATCAAACAATGCAAAGTTAGGTTTATATCACTTACAGCATCGTCATGGGTGCGCTTGTGGTCTTGGATTTCGTCGACGAGGAGGCATTTTGGAAAATGGTGGTGCAAATGTTGAGTCTTCAACTCGCATACGTGCTGCTCGCTATAGGAGTAGAAGAAAATGCTGATGAAAATGAATAGGAAAATAAAATTTCCTTGTCACCTTTTTGGCACCACAACTCGGTGCATATGCCCAAAGAATGGTGGTTATGTATTGACGCTCAACTAGCTAATTGTGTATTTCTTCTTGTCTATATTCTTTTTGTAAGAATGATTTTTTCTTCTACACAAACTTTGTGACCACTTGTGATCAAATTTTTATCTTATTTTTAACATAAATGTTTAGAGAACTTTTGATCTAATTTTTTTGGATAAAGTAATTTCAAACTACTGATTTCTTTCATGGAGTTCCTAATAAATCTCAAGGTTATCATTTAGGTGACCAATTGCCAGGAGGTCCACGAATATTGCCTAATAAAGTTTATTGCCAGGAGGTCCTAATCGATCTTGACTGATAAAGTTTATTGCCAATCAATATTGTATCAAAAATTCAAACTAATTAGGTATTGAATTAAACTTGATAAACAAATGATAGAGAAGGAAAGCTTTAAACATGAACAAGATCATAAATCATATGATGATGACATATTGCAAATGATTAACTTATGCTTAAACAGTGATAAAGTTTATTGTTAATCAATATTCTGTCAAAGTTTTGAATAGAGTAGGTATTGAATTTAATGTCATACATAAACATATCTAATTTAATGTCCTGCATGCACATATCTAATTTAATGTCATACACGAACATATCTAATTTAATGTCATACATGAACAAACATATAATATAAAATGATAACCAATAATGTCATGTACATTAACAAACACATAATATATTATGATAACCAATAATGTCATATATGAACAAACATATCATATATTAACCAATAATGTCATAAGTTGAATAATGGCATACATCAAATAAATGGCATACATCAAATATAGAATGTCATATACATCAAATGTGTATCGAATATGTCCATTGATGCCTATATATATATATATATATATATATATATATATATATATATATATATATATATATATATATATATATATATATATATATATATATATACATGTCTAGATTAACTATATCTTTTCCTTCCCACAAGGGGAAGGAAACAAGTCCCTCGACGTCTTCTTTCGTCGTGTGAAGGGAGACGGTGGAGATGATGGGGTCCTCTTGACATGCTCACTCATCCTCTTGTTGAGGCTCTTCTCCAACTCTAGCTAATACAAAGAAAGTAGATATGAATCAATATTTATTATACATTGAAATCAAATATATGTACACACAAAATCACTTACTTTCTTACCGCCATCAAATAGTCACTCTGTAAGTCCACCTCGAAGGCCTGTGGATGATTAGGAGTGACGAGACCCTACAAAAATGCAATAAATATAATCACTTATAAATAACATTAGAAATTTTGAGACTAACTATTATAAACAACAACTAAAATGAAAAAAATTCTTTCATACCTCCGTCAATGGCTATGAGCTAGCCACAGCTACGGCGACTCCACTATCAACAGACTGTCAGAGATGAGGAGGTGTGTCCGACATCATGAGCTGCATGTCATACAATACACATTACATGTAACATGAAACATGAAATAAATATAATCAAATGAATTAAATTAACATGAAACAACTATACCTGTACGAAGCTCGTAAGATGTCTATGCTCTAAGTCTGTAGTAAAGGTTGAGGGTCCTGTGGAGAACTAATGCACATGCATAATTTTTTTTGTCAATCCTTAATATGATTATGTAATGTGTGTGTGTGTGTGTGTGTGTGTGTGTGTGTGTGTGTGTGTGTGTGTGTGTGTGTGTGTGTGTGTATTAATTAAAATGATCAAATCAATACATACCTCTGGACTCATGGAGGGGACAAAAAATGGGCCTAGAGGATCATTGCTAGGCCCAACAACACTCTGACCCTAAATTTTGAACAATATCAATAGATGCTAATTAATTAATCATTCACTATACATATGAAATGTCATCAGATTAGTAAACTATAATTGTAATTTATCTATGTGTCAATGCCAAATGTGTCGTTCAAGAACTGATCAGTGACGAGCCCATCATCCTCACCATCTCCAGTATGAGTGCCAAAGGTGCATAGGGATTCGCATGAAGTGCACATGTGACCACGACGCATAGAAGGCTCCCCCTTAACTAATGAGCTTATCGAATGTATGAGAGTCTATGTCAAAGCATTAATGGTCCCTAGAGCACTGGCCTCTACATGTTCCTTCACAACTGAAGGAATAGTCACAGGTGCCCTAACTACATTAGGGTCACGATGTGCTCCCAACCTCTCAAATGATGACCCCCCACCTCTACCTTGGGAGTCTAATATATCAAAATAGTTGGAGATCTCCCCAAAGACAAACTCACAATATAATTTCTTCAAAAAATACATGGGGACCTTGTGATTGTTGCAAGGAGGGACATCAAAAACCATCCACCATCTATCCCAAAAATTATTCCTAATAGCAATGTGTATGCACCAATGGATGGGGAATTGTTTAGTACCCTTTCTAATAGTATTTTTCTCACCGGGTTTTCTAAATAATGCACATATACTACCTTTTGGTATTTCTTTTTTTTTAACATCTTCATATGACAATTTATTTGCATAAAATCTTTTTTGTTCATCTGTCTTAACCCTCCAAATATCTAACTGACCACTAATTGAGGCTATTTGGGTCTTAATGGATTCGAGGGATGATGCCAATTGAGCCCTCATTGGATTGGTTTGTCCAAATCCTTTCAATCGAGCAATGAGACCTTCTAATTCAGTTTTGCCTCTCTCTATTTCATTTATTATATTTTCTTGTGCACCTGGTGGAGGTCTTGCAATTGGTTCAGGTTGTGGAATTTGTTGTTCTTCTTGAGGAGGGTTTTGGTTTTGAGGTTGTTGAGGTTTTTGAGGTTCTTGTGGATTTTCTAGTTGATTATGGACATTTCTTGATAAAAAATCAATTGAAATCCAAATAGATAAATAAATTTAAATAAAAATTGTAAAAAACCCTACAAAACAATATGAAAAATATATCAAACAATGCAAAGTTAAATTTAGATCACATACAGCATCAGCGTGGGTGTACTTGTGATCTCATATTTTGTTGACAAGGAGGGATACTGGAAATGGATAGTGCAAAAATGTTGAAACTCCAACCCACGTACATGCTACTCTACAAGAAAAGGGCAAAAACACTGATGGAAATGATGGGCTAGAAGTGTGCAGCCCATCATATATAAAAAAATTATTTTACTAATAGTGTGTACACGCTATAATTGAAAATAGAGGGAAAAAAAAAAAGTTGGTACCTTTTTGGCACCACAACTCGATGCATATGCCCCTAGATCATATCTTTGAACAAAATTGATTTTTAGATAGAAATACTCAAATTTAGTCATTCTAATTAGTCAGCTTGAAAGTTGACATAGCTTTGTGTTTTTATCCATGAATGTATATATCGAGCCCCTTATTGATGAGTTGTTGGAGTTATGGAATGGGGTCACTATGTATGACATCTCTAGACCAATTGGTGAAAGCCAATTTCAATTTCATACAATACTTGTATGGACAATACATGATGCCCCTGGGCTAATGCATTTTTGTTGTATGTAAAATTATTAGCACATATTTTTATTATGTAATAGTGCCAATGCATTTTTGTTGTATGTTTAAGTTGTGCATGATAATTGTAAATATGAATCTTCTACACATGTCATCCAATTATACATGATCTTGTAGGTCTTCGAACAAAGAGAAAATGTTGATGTCCAATTTGATCCAAAGATAAAATCTCATCATTCAAAAATTTTATGAAAGTAGATGTTCAATGAGCCTAGTCACTTTCTCCACAAAAATCATAAGTATCGAATTTTTGAAAAACATCTTTTCAATGGGAAAGAAGAGACAACATCAAAGCCACAAAGAATGAAACCTCATATATGGAATTTGGAATGCAATATAATGAATCATTGAGGTAATTTCATTACATATAATGTCGGTTTTTGTATGAAATTTAAATTTGGATAGTGTCTTCTATTTAGTAATGATGTAATTGATGTTCGTGAAGGTCATCAAGGCATTGATGAGCAACTTATTAAAGGACTTAAAAGTTGTCCTAGACAATTTAGTAGGTTATCATACTGTGAGAACCTCCCAATCATGCATTTTTTTTATGCTATGCATATTGGAAATAATATAATAGAGACACTATGGAAAATATTGGATGGAAGGCATGATAAAGCAAAAATGGTCAAAATTTGTAATGACATTCATGAATCCAATCATGCATTGAATTTTTTTATTGAATCAAATAGTAATGTAAATTAGATTAATACGAGTGTTATTCCTTAGTTATTGATGCAATAGAAAACTGATGTCATATTTGAAGCCATAAAAAAAACATAACTTTCCCACAGGATTTTCTGCAAACATAAGTAGGCTCATATCAAAGAAAGGTGATTTTAGGTCAGGGTTGAAAATGCATGATTGGCATAGCTTCATGAAGGTAAGTCATGTTCTTCTCTATTTACAATAAATTTGTAAAACATCATGTACTTTTCATTGTTTTATTTTATAATATATTGAAAATATTATTTTATTATTCTTGTAGTGCATTCTGCCTCTATCTCTCCCACAAAACTTTGAAAATATGAGAGTCAAACAAGTTATATATGATCTTGGGAAATACATGAGGTTAGAAGTGTTATTTGTTAGATTTTTTGTATATATATTTTTTTGCATCTTTATTTTCCTTTTCTATAATTTATTGTATAATTTTTTTGTGGAGACTTTTTAATATATTTTTGCATGACGAATATCTTCTAGGTGGTGGTCATCTAAAGAAATTGATAAAAAAGACATAAAACATTAGAAGAGCAAAATTCCTCAACTTTTGTGTGAGATGAAAAAGTGTCTACCTTCAACATTTTCCAATGCATAAGAACACTAGCTCATACATCTAGTTGCGGAGATTAATTGTGTGGACCTATACCAACTAGGTCAATATAGATGGTTGAGAGGCACTTGAATTTTTTGAAGGGCTTGGTTTGACAAATAGCACGTCCTGAGGGTTCCATGGTGGAGGGATATATGGTATACTATACCAAGGTGTACATTAGTGAATATCTTCCCAAGTTTGTAGCAAAGATCCATGTAGAGCGTATTTGGGATCCCAACTCTTTTAACAGGTTTGAAGGGGAGTACTTGATGGGGAAAGGTAAGATGAGGAAATTAAAAGGTAATTATAATATGTTATTGTAGTTAATTAATTCTTATCCATCATTAATATAAGTTGTTTCTAATTGGACTATTTATTTTATACAGTTGCTAATGAGTGGGATGCACTTCATTTGTATATTGTAAACAATCTTGATTGGATGATGGTATGGATTGAACCATCTCAAAAAAATTGTCACTTATTAACATGAGAAGGTGTTGCTTCATTGGTTAAAGAAGCTCATCATGGTGAAGATTCCAATGTTATGCCAATGGTAATTGACCTAGCAAATAGTTTAAGAGGTGGAAAGGTACATATAAGTTAATCTATCATGACCCATTTTTTAATATCAACTCACGGATGGATTCATAATTTTTACATGTTTGAAAAATAATAGGTCAAGCACCACAAAGCTATGTACTACAATGGCCATAGATTTTTCATTAAAAAGATGGATGACACAAAGAGAACTTGTGATTCTGTGATAATTGCAGTCTTTGAGGTCACTAATATTTCATCTATAAATGACATGCATCATCAACAATCTAAAAATAGATACTATGCCATTTTCAATGATATAATTGAGTGTGACTTTAATTCCTTCAAACTAATTCTATTCACTGCCAAATGGTATAGGCTAAGACTGAATCAAAATGATCCTGATAGAATTATTATTGAACATGATAATAGATTTACAATGATTAATACAAAGGGATTTGAGCCAATTGAAAATGAGTCCTATGTTCTTCCAAGCCAATGTGAGCAAGTGCTTTATTTTGGTGTTCCACATAAACTCAGTTGGTCATTTGTTGTTAGACAAGCTTCAAGAGGAAGACCAATAAAGTATAATGTGAGTGAAGAAGAAGATACCGAAGAAGTGGAAGATAGAGTAAATGATAGTGATGGAATTCATGATGGTGGTGGTTGTGGTGGTGGTGGTGGTGGTGGTGGTGGTGGTGGTGATGGTGAGGGCGATGGGGATTGTGATGGAGATGGTGATGGCAATAGTGATGGTGATGGCAATGGCGATGGTGATGGTGATGGTGATGGCGATGATGATGGTGACGACGACGACGGTGATGATGACAATGATGGTCATAGTGATGATCATGATGATGATCACAATGGTCATTGTGACAATGATGATGATGAGATGGATGAAGAAGATGATCAATCACATGATCAATGGAAATTTATTAAGTATGATCAATAAAATGTAAGATATATTGATATATTCATTGAAAAAAAATTAAGTTTTTATAAGTTATCATGATTAATGATAATAGCATTGGTGACTTATGCTACACATGTTACAAAAATGTGTTACGATGCTCAATTATTGGTGTTGATTACTTAAGATAAAAAAAATTGTAGAGGTAACAAATTAAAAAGTATACAATGATTATGATGTATGCATATTGTTCATGTTATGTTCTATGTAATTCGTAGAATAATTATCATGTAATTGTAACTAACTTAAGACAAATAATTTATATATGCAGGAAACTATACCCCTTTGATGAGGATCGTACACAATGACATGGGTCAAGAGGTATAAGTTTATTACATGCTTTCTTTCTCTTTACCTTCAACATTAACTTTAGGCCAACTTCATCAATATTAGCCTCATTTTATAGCAAAATATTTCGCTCCTTCAACTATATCTCTCATTTGATGGGCTATAGGTACCACCAAATAGGTATCTATCATATTTTTCTTCCTCAAGTGAGGGAAATACGAAAATAAAAGAGGATAGTGAAACATGTAGTAGGTCTATGAAAGAGATACAAACTAGAGATCAAAATATTGGAAGAAAATTTAATAAACACATACAATTTTCCTTGCTCAAGGGGGGTCATGTTCTTGTACTGATGAGACAAAAGGAAACATCAAAGTTCCCTTTAGGTACACGCATCTTTAGAAAGAATGGGTCCCCAAGGAGTTACCTCCAATTAAAACTAATTTTTAAGTTAGCAAGAGGATATATCCTATATCTCCATCATCATTACATGATTTGGGACTATTTTCCATGGATGGCATAAAAGTTAGTTATAAAAAATTTGTTGAATTGATGGAGTATGTAGGACCTTCTTACAATTAAAATAATTGGATGGGGACAGTTCAATATATAAAAAAAAGTATGTATAGGTATGCACTATCACTAAATTATCTACAATGGAAATAAAATGATCAAAGTAAAAGACTTGTTGTGTACATTGATGGAAGGTTAAAAGCAATAGGGAACATTGCAAGTTTTATAAATAGTATGCATCCTAGGTCAACTAATAAGAAACCCAATTGCATTTTTGAGGCATGTGAGGGAAATCATTCTTCTATATTTGTGATAAAATCAATAATTGTAGGGGAATAACTACTAATAGATTACAATTTGAATCACATAGATACAAAGAAAGTTACTATCATGGGACTGGTAAGTACTATATATGTAATATTTAAACTAATTACTTCCAATTAATAACTCCAATATACAATATACCATTTTATTAATAAGTTTTTTTGTTGTCAACTATCTCTTTCATTATGTTGATGTTTTTATATATATTCTTTGTCATAGGGTGACAAGGCCAATCCATCAGATGACAAAGGCAGGGATGTTTCTCCCACCCCTTCTTCAATGTAGGTAAACCTTTTGTATAAAAATTGTTGCAATTGTAATTTTACAAAATGTCAAATTATTATGTTATTTTTCTTAAGGTTTTGGACTTGTTTGGATTGTTTTACAAATGTTTTTGTCACAATTTGATGATTAGGGAAAGGGAAAATAACCAGTTACACAAGAGCAATTAATTATTGATATGGCAGCGATAACTTTATGTGATGATGACATCGTACATACCACTAACCCTATAAGAATGTGTAACAAGAGCCTAAAAAGTATCAATCTACAAATTCTTGCACTTGTGATGGATCAAATTCCAACCAAAAAGAAAGAGGCGATGAGAAATGAATTGTGTCAGAGAGCACATTGTCTAGAAGTAAGAAACAATGAATCTTAGCTAGTACAATAATTCAATAAAGATTTATGTTTTATACTAATTTATGGATCATGAACTAAAATACATATGTGTTGTTATAGCATTTTTTGAGACCTCACCAAGTTGTTGGACCTAACAAGGGTGCTAGTATAGTTCTTACAGGTATGTGATTTCAATTTTCAACCATCAAAAGGGACATCATCAAAATCACCATATACCATGCTTCTCTATTGTATTTCGTTAATAGTCAAAGTTGCACCATTATTTTATTCATGATTATTATTGACATTTTTATATTATTTTTTTCATGTTTTTTCATTCTATATTTTAAAAAGATAATACATCGTATATATGATTATTTTTTAGGTCTTCATGACATCCATACATCTTCTTCAACAAGGTCGACTAGCACTACGAGATTGCCGACTACAAAATCAACAACAAGGAGCATGCAAACATCCATGCCTACATCAATTAGAGCTGGTAAATCCTTATTTTTCTACATTTTGTTATGTGTTAAATATGATTTTATTTGAGCTTTCTTGTTCATTTGATCATAGTATTTCATTGATTAACTTTGTGTAGTGATAGGTACACCTTCTCATGATGATAGAACAAATACTAGTACTGGTGATAATTTACCATCCTTTCCTAGAGAATCCCATATTACTTTTATTGGATTATTGGAGGCATCATTATTGATGGATGAGAACGATATGATTCCCTTAAAATTTCCTAAGCTTCCGAGTACTTTAAAATTGTAATTACTTAGAGTGTAATTGTAGTTTTCTTATTCATAACTCATTTTTGACTAATGATCCCATGATGATTTTGCAGGAAATAATCTTTTTTATGAAACTTTTTTTGATTTAACATTGACTATATTTGGGCCCACATTATGTCAAAAGTACATGACTTCTATTGGAATAATTATATGGGAAACAAGATACTGAGAGAGGGGTGAATCAAGATCTTAAACTTTTGACTTCAAAACCAATTTCATTCATTCATACCTAATTCATCTCATAGATCTATTATTAAAACTGAAATTTTGAATCATAAATGACATGTACATCACATCCATAAAAGGTACAACACATAACACAATATTTGGTTACTCATAAACACTTCAAGATGAAAGCAAAACTGGGGTGGGGATGAAACCCAAAAATCTTCACTATTACAAATAAAGTTAACTCTGTTAGGGTTATGATGTTTGATCATAAAATATGATCTACCCTATGAGGGGTCTTCCCTATTAAAAGATTAAGAGACTATTAGGTCTCACCTTATTAAATGATTTTACACTCACAATGAAGTAAGGACTCTGTTAGGAGGCTTGCAAAGGCCTGTTAGGACCACTCTATTAAGAGATTTACCCTATCTCAATTAAGAATAATTGATTCAATGCCTAGTTCAGTACCTAACCCTCATTATGCTCTACAAGCTTATATTCGGTCTCCTCCTTTCTATATCACTAATATGATTCTCCTAATCTGATAACTATGTTTAGTCCTTCACTGTTATGATTTCTCTCTATTTGCTCTACTTTCAGACTTTGCCTTTGCTCCTTTACATGCACATAAGGATACTTGTCCTTATCTCTTCTTCCTTCTTCATATGCTTGCAACCTCTTGGTTATAGCATTAGAATCCTCCTTAACTAGACATTCTACGAAGGTTCTAGATCTTGGTTGACATTTTACACTTCAACATCTTTTGTCATTTACATCCTTTTTTATGATTGGTTGAATCACTCACCTAGGGATGATTACCTTTTGCAATGACATTTAATCAACATCTTAGCTAGCTCTTCAAATATTAAACATCATAGAAAATTCAACCAAAATGGTTTCCATATTAAATGAACTCAATTATGTGTTACCCGACTAATAGCATATTAAGTTTGATTGATTTATTGGTTAATACTATCTGACTTAAAGGATGAAAATTGTTTGATTGAAAGTATATTTAAGCTGACTTGACAATTTTATTCATATAAATATAAGGTCAATTTGAGGATTGAATAGAGAAGCATGGGATTGAAGAAGATAAATTAAGGAAGTGAATTGAAAGGATATCAAAGTATCCGAGTTGACCAAGCTTCAAAGAACATTTTGATCAAAGAGGATGAAGCTAGAATAGAGGTGTGAAATCAACAAAGATAGTTGCATTAGCAATCAGGGCAAGTCATTGTTACTCTCTAATAATTGTAGCACTAAATCAAATCTCCTAACAAAGTTAGACTAATAGTTATTTGATAAATCTTCTAACAAGGTGGCATTTCTAGATTGAAGTATCTAAAGATTTCTAACAAGATCACTCCTAACAGGGTGAATTCAAAACTTTAACAGGGTCACACCTAACAGTGTGTTTTTTAACTTTTAATTGGGTTGGCTCCTAACAAGGATCACTTTAGAAAAGTGAGAAATAGTAACTAGTTGCAATTGGTAGTTTTCCCAAATTGGGTTTCCACATTAAATCTTGGTGTCTCATGTGTTCATGTTATTTGCTTTATGTTTCTACAACTAATTTAAGTAAGGTTAATTATATTTAAATATCTTAAGATCTCCATCTTTAATGCTAAATGAATAATAGTAGTATATTTAGTTTTAACTGAGCTACAATAGAATATTTAGTGTTAACTAAGTTAGAACAAGTTATTGGTTTTATATTATGTTGACATCTTAAGGGACTTTTGGATTTATTTTTTTGCTAACTAATTTTCCCCTCTCCTCTTAGTTACTTCTTCCTATTTTCAAAAATTGGTATTAGAGCATTTTCTACTTACATATAAGGTTTCAAGGACCTCATCCAAAGATCAAGATGTCTTACAGAAGGGAGATTCCTAAGCTAAACAGAGATAACTTTCAGGCATGGTAGGAACTCATGAAGCTATAGTTGGCAACCATTAGAGACACATGCCTAAAATATCTGGATAATGAATAGGTGGTACCTGTTGGACCTTTTTCTAAGGATTAAATAGTGGAAAATAAGAATCATAACATAATGATGATTGGCATTGCCTCTACTCTCAATTATGTTGAATTTGATGAAGTCAAAGATTGTCCTACTACTTGTGAAATGTGGAACAAGATGAAAGATATCTATGGAGGAGATGACAATGTGAGGAGAACCAAGGCAAAAAGTCTAAGAGGTCAATTTTATTAGATTAAGATGAGAGAAGATGTAAACATTGCATAATACAGTGAACGAATTAAAGCAAGCATAATTGCAACCAGAACCTCGAGAGGGAAAATAGATGATGTGACAGTAGTCATCAAGGTACTCAGGACTCTTCTTCCTATTTATGCAATTAGAGTGTCATTTATTCAAGAGATGAGATGTGATCCTAAAAATGATATAACTCTGGATGCACTAGTAGTAAGCTTGACAACTTTTTAGTTAGATAACTTTGATAATTATGTTCCTAATGCTAATAGCATTGAGTCTACATTTCCAACTAAGTTATCACTCAAGAAGAAAGGTGGAAAATCCAAAAGCAAAAAGTCTGATGATGAAGATGAAGATAATTCTGATGATGACCTTGAATTCATTGAAGCCCTTCTTGCAAGAAAATTCCCTAAAGGCAAAGGAAAGTACAAAGGTAAAATACTTCTAATCTATTTTACTTGTGAAGAAGTTGGTCACATTGTTGCATGGTGTCCAAACAAAGAAGGAAAAGAAGAAAATAAGCATGAAAAGTTCAAAGGAAAGAAATATTTCAAAAGCTACAAAGACCACAAGGATAAAGGTAAGAAATCTTGCTACATGGCTAAAGATTATGATAGTAGTGATGAAGATGAAATTGATTACATTATTGTAAAAGATGAATCAGATGATGAAAATGTTAAGATGGCCCTCATTTCTCATTTTAGGAAGAATAAAACATGGATTATTGATAGTGGTTGTTCTCACCACATAACTAGTGATAAATCTAAATTTGAGCTCTTGGAACACTATGATGGTGGGAGTGTCAGATTTGGAAATGATGAACCTTGTTATGTAAAGGGAAAAGATTGCATTAAATTGATTGATGAACACAAATATGACAATGCTTATTGTGTTGAAGGATTGAAACATAATCTACTTAGTGTGGCACAGTTGAACAATATTGGATTCAACGTAGAATTCATGAATGGAAAGGCCAAGCTATTGGATGGGAAATGAAATCTAGTTGAGACTGGAAATCAAACCAAAGGTAATCTATTCTACCTAGATCTAACTGAAAGTTCATGTTTCCTAGATCAAGTAGAAGAAAAGTTGGTTATGGCATAAAAGATTGTGTCATGTAAATTTTGATAACCCAGTCAACATAAGCAAAAAAAAAAGAGTAAGAAGAATTCCTAGTCTAAAGAAACCTAATATGGACATGTGCAAAAATTTTCAGATAGAAAAGATTGGAAATACAAGTTTCAAAAGAAAGAATCATCATTTTGAAGAAGCTTTGGAGCTAGTTCATACAGATCTTTGTGGATCCATTGGCATAAAAAGCTACTGTGGTGATAAGTACTTAATTTTATTTGTTGATGATTATTCTAGGATGATGAAATTTATGCCCCTAAAAGATAAATATGAAACATTTCAAAAGTTCAAGTGGTATTTGGCTAGAGTGAAGAAAGAAATAGGAAAGAAACTAAAGTTTCTAAGGTCAAAATAAAGGAGGAGAATCCCTCTCAAATTAATTCAATGAATTGTACAATAAAGAGGAATCAAAATACAGGTATCTACACCTTGTACACCTCAGCAGAATGGCATAGTAGAAAGAAGAAATAGATCCATTATGGATTGTGCAAGGACATTGATGATAGAGAAAATTTTTACAATCAAATAATAGAAGGAAGCCATCAACACAACAATTCATATCTTGAACCGAGTTCAACTAAAGAAGGACTTAGATCAAAATCCTTATGAATTATGGTATGGCTATAAATCTAATGTCATTTATTTCAATGTATTTGGAAGAAAATGTTATATCTTGAAAGAATCCAAGAAAGGAAATTTTGATGTGAAAAGTGATGAAGGAATATTCTTGGGATACTCCAACAAGATTGAATAACATAAATTTTTCAATCTTTCTACTCATAAAGTCATAGAAAGTGCACATCTAAAAATTGATGAGTTTGCTAAAAAGAGTGAAGAACGAAGTAGAAAAGGACTTGAAAACTACAAAAAAATTGTTTACTATGAAACTGATACTTTACCTAAAGTTCAAGAAAATGCAATTGGCAATCAATAGTCTTCACCACCTGAATCCCCTAAATCTCTAGTTCAACCCAAGTTGCAGCTAGTGTAACCCAATTCACAGTCTGAAGGACTCGAGTCATAGATAGTGGGACCTGAGCATGATTCAAAAGATCATTTTTGGGCATGTTTAACCAAGTGAATTTAGAAAGAAATTACCTAGACTTGATAGATATGTCAGAAGGCATCATGCACCCAAGAAAATCATTAGAGATCAATCAAAAGACATAATGACAAGGAACAAATTAAACATACACATTTTCTTACTAAGTTTGAACCTAGAACTATTAAAGATGCATTAGAAAATGAAAGCTAGATTGAGGAAATGAATGAAGAGATTGATCATATTGAAAGGAACAAAACTTGAACTCTTGTTCCTAGACCCAAGGACAAAAATGTAATTGGCACAAAATGTAATTATGTTGAATTTGATGAAGTCAAATATTGTCCTACTGCTCATGAAATGTGGAAGAAGATGAAAGATATCTATGGAGGAGATGACAATGTGAGGAGAGCCAAGGTAGAAAGTCTAAGAAGATAATTTTATCAAATAAAGATGAGAGAACATGAAAACATTGTACAATATAGTGAAATAATCTAAGCAAATGTAAGTGCAATCAGAGCCTTAGAAGGGAAAATAGATGATGTGACAGTAGTTAGCAAGGTACTTAGAACTCTTCTTGTTGTTTATGCAATTAGAGTGTCATTTATTCAAGAGATGAGATGTGATCCTAAAAATGATATAACTTTGGATACACAAGTAGGAAGCTTGACAACCTTTGAGCTAGATAACTTTGATAATTATGTTCCTAACTCTAGTAGCATTGAGTTTGCATTTCAAGCTAGGCTATCACTCTAGAAGAAAGGTGGAAAATTCAAAACCAAAAGGTCTGATAGTGAAGATGAAGATAATTCTAATGATGACCTTGAAGTCATTGAGGCCCTGCTTGCAAGAAGATTCCCTAAAGGCAAAGGAAAGTACAAAGGTAAAATACTTCTAATCTATTTTTCTTGTGAAGAAGTTGGTCACTTTGTTGCAATATGTACAAGCAAAAAGGACAAAGAAGAAAATAAGCATGACAAGTTCAAAGGCAAGAAAGATTTCAAAAACTACAAAGACTACAAGGATAAAGGTAAGAAATCTCGCTACATGGCTAAAAATTCTAATAGTAGTGATGAAGATGAAATGGTTTACATTGATGTAAAAGATAAATTAGATGATAAAAATGATAATATGGCCCTCATTTCTCATATTATCAAGAATGACACATAGATTATCAATAGTGGTTGTTCTCACCACATGATTGGTGATAAATCTAAATTTGAGCACTTGGAACACTATGATTGTGGGAGTGTCAGATTTTGAAATAATGAACCTTATAATGTAAAAGAAAAAGGTTGCATTACACTGACTAATGAACTCAAATGTGACAATGCTTATTGGGTTGAAGGACTAAAACACAATCTACTTAGTGTGGCACAGTTAAACAACATTGAATTCAAAGTAGAATTTATGAATGACAAGGCCAAGCTATTGGATGGGAAAGGAAATCTAGTTGGGACTAGCAATCAAACCAAAGGTAATCTATTCTACCTAGATCTAACTGAAAGTTCATGTTTCCTAGCTCAAGTAGAGGAAAGTTGGTTAACATGAACTTTCAGTTAGATCTAGGTAGAATAGACTACCTTTGGTTTGATTGCCAATCCAAACTAGATTCTTTCCCATCCAATCACTTGGCCTTGTCATTCATGAATTCTACCTTGAATCCAATGTTGTTCAACTATGCCACACTAAGTAGATTATGTTTCAGTCCTTCAACCCAATAAGCATTATCTCATTTGAGTTCATCAGTCGGTGTAATGCAACTTTTTTGTTTTACATTATAAGGTTAATTATTTCAGAACTCTTCTTGTTGTTTATGCAATTAGAGTGTCATTTATTCAAGAGATGAGATGTGATAAAAAATATGTGGCACTTTTGGACCTTTGTCTATGGATCAAATTATAGAAAAGAAGAATCATAATATAATGATGATTGACATTGCCTCTACTCTCAATTATGTTGAATTTAATGAAGTCAAATATTGTCCTACTACTCATGAAATGTGGAACGAGATGTGTAGTGCCTATCCCTAGGTCACATTTTTTTTATCATTGTCAAACTCTTTTAGGGCTCGTTTTATGTTGATGAATATTAGTAACATTATTTTGAGATTATCAGATATTGTTTCAGATTCAGTTTATTATACAATGTGATTACTTAGACTCTACATTTCATGTATGCATGATGATTATTACATTATTTTCAGTTATTGATTAGTTAGATGGTTTATTATCACATGTGTTTTCTTATGGATACTTACCCCATACTTGCATGTGTATGGTGTGTGTGTTTGTTCTCTTATTGGATGGCATTTCTGATGTGGTTAAGGAAGGGAGTCATAGTCATCTACTAGTCGAGATCTACACGATGCACCACTTCCTACCATTTCCTATTTAGCTTAGCATATATTTATATATATATAGTACGTACATGCATGGTTTTTATGCAGGTTGCAGGTACCGAGTATCGACTTCCTTGAATTGCCAGGATGAGTGTACCCTATCGCATTATCTCAATGGTAAGAGGGGGGAGATAAATTCTCAAGTCCAAATCCCAACCCTTTAAGCCATTTGTCCTAATTGGAAATTAGGACAGGTATCTGAGTTGAGTACCCTCTGAATGTGTCAAATGACGTAATTCATGATATTAACCCTTTTGGTTTGATTTTGTATGTGTTTTGCTATAATGGGTTTTTTGTATTTTATTTTATGATTCTTTGGTGTATTTTCTATTAATTAAGCCTAATTAAAAGATTTAATTAATGGTTTAATTTAATGGAAAATTAATATGGTATTTTAATATTTATTTTATTTAATTAATTGGAAAATTAATTAAATAAAAAGAATTAAATTTGGAGGTAAAAGTTATAAGTTTAAATTTGGAATGTGACAACAATTATTTAGAGTAGTCATTTTTAATAAGTGCTAAATAATATTATTATTTAAGTTAATAAATATTTATCAATTAAGTTTTGAAAATAACTTTAAAAGTGGAAAAGATATTAAAATTATTAAAAGATTCTAGATTACATGATGTGTGCATGTGATTAAAATATAAATATATTAAGGTAAAACAAGTGGAGTTATTCAAGTGAGTGCATGAGATTTAAAAAAATTAATAAATTAATTTAAAAAGGAGTAAAGTGAATATTGAATAAATTAATGTGCATTATTTAAATATTTATTCACATAGGAGTATGCGAGCTCTTGGGAGTTGTCATGTTGACAACACAAGAGTTTGCACTCTAATTATGTACATGTTGTCTACACTTAGGAGTTAGCACATTATTTGAGCACATGGTGTCTACAACATTCTAGAGACCTCATCATGTCTATCTTCTTGTCGTGGAAGTTATGTGCTTAGTTGTCATGCTTATCTCCTATTTCCTTCTACACACATTCTAGATTCATCTTAGAGACCTTTATATAGAGGCTCTCCTAGTGTGTATGGATATCCCCATATGCTTTGACAAGCTCATATGCTTCTACATTCTCATATGCTTCTACAAGCACTTCTAGTCACTTGGGGGTTCGGTTCTTGGAGGAATTGCGAATGTTAGAGAAGGAAGGAATTTTCAAAAAGAAGAAGGTTCTAAGAGGAGGAGCATCATTATAATTTTCTGAGGCATAGCAAATCAGCATCAGTATCCAGGTGCACTCGTGATTGTCGCATATTCCATCTGCACTCTTTCTCTTCCTCTCTTCATCATGACTGTTATATGTGTCTGAATATACTCCATGAACAAATCTTCAAATCTTGGAATTAGAATCTAGATATGTATGTTAATTTTTAATTGGTTACGAAGAAAATATTAGAAAACCCTAGTTCCAATTAAGAAAGAATTAAATCTAAATCGGGTTTGGGTCCGAATTGTAATAGAATCAAAAATTTGATTAGACAAAGGTTGTATTTTAATGAAGAGTTCTAGGTTAAAATTCTGAATAGTTAATCGTAGTCATTCCATCAAATTTATTTTTATAACATTATGATATATATATATATATATATATATATATATATATATATATATATATATATATACATACATACATATATATACATACATACATATAGATATAGATATATATATACATATATATACATACATACATATATATATAGATATAGATATATATATACATATATATACATACATACATACATATATATACATACATACATATATATATATATATATATATATATATATATATATATATATATATATATATATATATATATATATATATACTTTTAATATTGTAAGGAGGTTTTATTTAGATAAAGACCATATTGAGAATGTCCATGAGCAGTTAAAAATATATACACTAGCGAAATGGTTGAACAGGTGAATTTTTATTTAAAATAACGAATGAGAAAATTTAAATATAATATTGCAAATTCATGAATCTAAAAAAATATATTATAAGGTGGAATTGGGGAGGGACAAACCCATACCCCCACAATCTCTTGCGATGGAGATTTAATAATAAAATATTTAAATCATATAACAAGGGGGGTAGGTTTATACCACCGCACCCCCCCCCACCTGTCTCACCCGATGGCTCACGTATACAGGTTTGCATGATCGCAGAGTACCTGATATCAGCAGGCCGTGCATATTTTAATGTGGCAGTGATAATTTAAATCACTTTTAAAATTGTTTTAAATTATTATAAATGTTAGGTTGTTAAAGTTTTGTTTATAATATATTATTATGGTAATAATAGTTTATTAATAGTTGTTTAGAAATTTATTATTTTAAAATTAATAATAATAATAGTTTTATTTATGAATTAGTTTTAGTTTTATGTTAATATTTAGTACCAATTTAATATTAAAAAGTATTAACATTTATTTATTATTTAAATAATAAATATTAATGAAGTATTGTTATTAATTATTGAAGTGGTAATGCATGTAATATAGTCTATTTTTAATAAATAAAATTATTTTTGAGTTATTAAAATAAGAATTTAGGTGGTTAATCATTGATTTATTTAATTAAAATTTTAGTTTAATTAAATTTAATTAATGATGTATTTAGTTAAACGAAATTGTAGAATTGTTATGATATTGTTGTTTGGACTGGAAATACCTAAATATGAGCTAAATAAATAACTTATCTTTAGAACATTTTAGAGAATTAATCTGTTATCATTAATCAAGTTATTATTAGATTATAAATTTGGATATTAATGGAAATGAATATAGTTGATTTTTAATTTATGAAATTATTGTTAATTATTAATCGACTAATATTCATTGAGTTGTTAATGTAGTACGTAATTAATTTAATTAATTATAGAATTAATTAAATTACGCAATGAAGTTTTAAATGATATGATTCTTTTTAGCGAAGTTGCAAAGTATTTGCATCAAAGTTGATAAGTCTTACTCTAATGGTTGGAATAATGACCTTAGATATTTTAATGGTTGTTAGTGATGGTTTAATTATTATAACGATTAAAATTAAGAGACTTAAATTTTAGTTATACTTAATTGAGTTTTAATTAAGAACTATTAGAATGTTAAAAGAGTCATGGATCGTGTACTTCTGTACATTATTAATTAATTTATTAAAGCGAATAATTTAACTAAAGGTCAATGAAGATTAGTTTTATGAGTAAATATTTACCCTTAAGTTATTCTTAGAATGTTATGAAAGAATAATGCTATCGAGGGAACAAACGGGTTGACTTGTAGGATAGATGATAAATCTTTTACACTTGAGATATACCTGAAACCAAAACATGTGTTTGAATTTGTGTTTTCTCTATGATATCTATTTTGGGTTTTGGGTTGACTAGTGGTTGATCAGTTATAGGATGTCTACCAAAGGCTCAGGGGTTATGATTGTGATGTCATGATGATGTCTTTTGATCTCGATTCTTTCTAAACCCAACCATGGTAATGTGATGGTATGCTCTATGAGATGTTTGTAATTACTAATTTTTATTGCTTATCAGTCTTCTTGGGTGAAGCTGAGTTATATGTATCTGAGACAATTGACTTAACCATTTTTGAGTCATCGATCAGTTATCCTTGGGTTACTCTCTAGTCGCCTTAATGGGACTAAAGTGTTTTTTTTAATCTTGATGATGTCATGATGTGACATGTTTTGACTTGACCATTTTTGGAGTCTTTGATCAGTATTATTTTAAGATACTTTCTAGTTGCTTGTTAAGAATCAATGATTATTGTGATTATTAGTGATACCTTCAGTTGCCAATAGAGAACTGTTGTGGTCATGATTATCTATGGATGCTTTTTAGTTGCTCATGGAGATTTGATGCTCTTTTGTGGATTATCTTTTGGTGTTTCTTTCCAATCGCTTGTATAGGACTGTGGTGATTTTGTGATTTATGATTCCATGAGCTAGGGTAGGTTATCTACTTGTAGTGTTAGGAAGTGGCTTGCAATGGGGGTCGAGGCCCTAAGTGGCTGCCAGGGTAACTCATTGTAAGTTATTTAATAAGTGAAAACATTTACACTAAATGGGGATTAAATGAACCTAATAAGATAATTGTATGTTCTCGCCCATGCCTCGAGTGCTAGTACAGACTAGGATGGGAGTAGAGAGAATGATTGGTTGTGACCTTGCATTCCGTAGTATGCCTCATCGGTATGAGAGGATACTAGTGGCCACACAAGGATCACTAGGGGGTCAGGTTCTATTGAGAGACTGCCAAGGTAACTCTAGTGTGATCCGTGTGATGACACTTTTTCGCTTGCATAGTAGGTTTCCTACATGTCTTTATGTGCCTCTGGGATTAGATGTCAGTTTTGTATTGGAACCTTTGAGTTAGTATACTTTTAGGATTCCTGGACTTAGAGAGTATTTGTGCTATGTGATTTGATAAATTGTTTGGGACTTGAGATTATCTCCTTAGCGTGGTGGCAGTGGACCATTTAGGTTCCACATGGTTAGGTGGTAGTGCTTTTTCACTCTTACCATGTGAGATCCATCTGTAGACACCATGGTTGGAGCATTCTTGGTTGGTATTTATCTTCATTCTATTCTTGGATCATTATGATAGATGATATACCCTATGATGGATGTATTTACTAGTATGTTTCTTATATTGATGATTTGCATATGTTAGATGATGTTATCTTATGCTTTACTTTGCATGTTAGATTTCTTTTCTACATATGATATAGTATGTTCTAGGAGTGACATTCCTATTATGATATTACTGATGATCTCTTCAGAGATTTGGGATGTTACACACGGAGGGATGGCTAGGGCCCACGATGGTCTAATGATGCTATTTACGGTTGGGAGGAACTATGCACTTAGTTATGTTTGTAATTTATGGTTATCTCCTATGATGATGTATCATGTATGATTTGTGGTTTCATTTATGTTATTGCATCATGGATTAGATTTAGTATGATGATGTACTTTATTTACACGGATGTATATTCTTTTAAGCCTTTCATACCCTGTGACATGTGCAGTGGATGATTGAGCATTCAAAAATGTAATTTATGAATGTTGGACTTTTTATTATTATTTCATGTGGATGTAGTATTAGATGGAAACATAATTAGTTATGTTAGATGAGATTCAACTTTAAGGGATCCTTGAAGAATGTAACCTGTTATGTATGTTTATGTTTACTTTCAGTTGAATGATGTTATTACTTTCCCTACTATGTATTTGATATGAATGGTTTATCTTTCATGTTTTAAAAAAAAAAAATTTTGGCAAACTTAGTAAAATTTTAGGTTAATTCTTTTGGATCCCTTGGTGGGGCATTACAAGATGAAAGATATATATGGAGGACATGACAATGAGAGGAGAGCCAAGGTAGAAAGTCTAAGAGGATAATTTGATCAGATAAAGATGAGAGCACATGAAAACATTGTACAATATAGTGAAAGAATCAAAGCAAATGTAAGTGCAATCAGAGCCTCGAAAGGGAAAATAGATGATGTGACAATAGTCAGCAAGGTACTCAAAACTCTTCTTGTTGTTTATACAATTAGAGTATCATTTATTCAAGAGATGAGATGTGATCCTAAAAATGATATAACTTTGGATGCACAAGTAGGAAGCTTGACAACCTTTTAGTGAGATAACTTTGATAATTATATTCCTAACTCTAGTAGCATTGAGTTTGCATTTCAAGCTAAGCTGTCACTCAAGAAGAAAGGTGGAAAATTTAAAAGCAAAAGGTCTAATAGTGAAGATGAAGATAACTCTGATGATGACCTTGAAGTCATTGAGGCCCTGCTTGCAAGAAGATTCCCTAAGGGCAAAGGAAAGTACAAAGGTAAAATACTTCTAATCTATTTTTCTTGTGAATAAGTTGATCACTTTGTTGCAAGGTGTACAAACAAAGAAGACAAAGAATAAAAGAAGCATGACAAGTTCAAAGGCAAGAAATATTTCAAAAGCTACAAAGACTACAAGGATAAAGGTAAGAATTCTCGCTACATGGCTAAAGATTCTAATAGTAGTGATGAAGATGAAATGGTTTACATTGATGCAAAAGATAAATCAAATGATGAAAATGATAATATGGTCCTCATTTCTCATATTAGAAAGAATGACACATAGATTATCAATAGTTCTTTTTCTCACCACATGATTGGTGATAAATCTAAATTTGAGCACTTGGAAAACTATGATAGTGGGAGTGTTAGATTTTGAAATAATGAACCTTATAATGTAAAAGAAAAAGGTTTCATTACACTAACTGATGAACTCAAATGTGACCATGCTTATTGGGTTGAAGGACTGAAACACAATCTATTTAGTGAGGAACAGTTGAACAACATTGGATTCAAGGTAGAATTCATGAATGACAAGGCCAAGCTATTGGATGGGAAAGGAAATCTAGTTGGGACTGGTAATCTATTCTAACTAGGTCTAACTGAAAGTTGATGTTTCCTAGCTCAACTAGAGGAAAGTTGGTTATGGCATAAAAGATTGTGTCATGTGAATTTTGATAATCCAGTCAACATAAGCAAAAATAAAAGAGTGAGAGGCATTCCTAGTCTAAAGAAACCTGATATGGGCATGTGAAAAATTTTCCAAATTGCAAAGATGGGAAAGACAAGTTTCAAAAGCAGGAATTATCATTCTAAAGAAGTTTTGGAGTTGGTTCATACAAATTTTTGTGGAGCCACTGGAATAGAAAGCTACTGTTGAGATAAGTACTTTATTTTATTTGTTGATGATTATTTTAGGATGATGACAGTTATGTACCTAAAAGATAAATCTAAAGAATTTCAAAAGTTCAAGTGGTATCTGGATAGAGTGGAGAAAGAAATAGGAAAGAAACTAAAGTGTCTAAGGTCAGATAGAGGAGGAGAATTCATCTCAAATGAATTCAATGAATTTTGCAATGAAAGAGGAATCAAAAGATAGGCATCTTCAACTTGTACACCTCAACAAAATGGCATAGAAAAAAGAAGAAATAGATCTATTATGGATTGTGCAAGGACATTGGTCACAGAGAAAAAAGTTGCAATCAAATACTAGAAGGAAGCAATCAGCACAACATTTTGTACCTTGAACTAAGTTCAACTAAAGGACTCAAATCAAACTCCTTATGAATTATGGTATGGCAATAAACCTTATGTCATTTATTTCAAATTATTTGGAAGTAAATGTTATATCTTGAAAGAATCCTAGAAAGGTAAATTTGATGTAAAAAGTGATGAAGCAATATTCTTGGGATTCTCCAACAAGAGAAAAGCATATAAATGTCTCAATCTTTCTACTCACAAAGTCATAGAAAGTGCACATGTGAAAAATGATGAGTTTTTTTAAAAGAGTGAAGAATAAAGTAGAGAAGAACCTAAAAACTAAATGAACTTTTTTTACTATGAACCTGATACTTTACCTAAAGTTCAAGCAAATACAATTGGCAATTAGTAGTCTTCCCCACCCAAGTCACCTAAATCTCCTGTTCAACTCGAGTTGTAGCTAGTACAACCTGAGTCACAGTGTGAAGGACCCATGTTGCAGTTAAAAGGACCTAAGTTTTAGCAAACGAAAACCAAGTCACAGTCTCAAGGACTCAAGTCATAGGTAGTAGGACTTGAGCATGATTCAGAAGATCATTTTGAGCATGGTGAACCAAGTGAATTCAAAAAGAAGGTACTTGTACGTGCTAGATATGTTAGAAGGCATCATGCACCCAAGAAAATCATTGGCAATCAATCAAAAGGCACAATGACAAGGAACAAATTATAAGGTACATTTTTGCTTACTGAGTTTGAACCTAGAATTGTTAAAGATGCATTAGAAAATAAAAGCTAGATTGAGGCAATAAATAAAGAGATTGATCAGATTGAAAGGAATAAAACTTGGACTCTTGTTGCTAGACCCAAGGACAAAAATGTAGGCACAAAATGGGTATTTAGAAATAATTTGAATGAGAATGGAGAAGTTTCAAGAAACAAGGCAGGGCTAGTTTGGAAAGCTTATGCTAAAGAAGAAGGTATTGACTATGCAGAAACTTTTGCTCCTCTTGCAAGATTGGAAGGCTATAAAATAGTGGTTTCCTGCCACCGCACAAATTTAAATGACTAAAGAGATGTAGAAGATTCTGATGCATGGGTTCAGAGACATGTAAATAGGCCTAATTAATAATAACAAAAATTTATAACTTCATGAGAAATAATCTATTTGATCTTAATTTTGAACAATGATAACAATTTGCATGACATTTTACTATAGCCTTCTACTCCCGACATAGATCCTACACATGATGGAGGCATAGATCCTACACATGATGAAGGCCCTGATGTGCATCATAATGATAGATGTATGTATTCAATTTCTATTGAAAATTATTTATGTAATTATTAATAAAATTTAACATCTTAAATTGTAATTGAACTTTTTTGAGTATGCAAAATGTCATGGTGATGGAGTCGAGCATGATGTTATGTTGAGCATGTTGAGATTGGGGCTAAACAAAATGTGATAGTAGATGATGTGGCACTATTAGGTAAAGAAAAATCCCTGTTATGTTATTTAGATTAATGAAATACTGATAACATTTTTAAAAATATTTAGAATTAAACCCATTTATTTGTTATTGCTAGGGTGCTTCAACCTTGTGCTCGAAAAAAGAAGAGGAAGCATCATGTTATAAGATCAAAACCATAAGAGCCAGTGGAGAATGCCAAAGATAGTCATGATGTTCCTATTAGACTTTATCTTCGACAAACATCAAAGAAAAAACAAAAGAAGAATTGATTGTTAAAAACCTTGTTTGATGATGAATGTGTTGATGATTTTTTTTATGAATGTTACTTATTAATTAATTTGATGTCATGTTATTTAATATTTTTATGTGATTATAATGATTGATGTGTTCATGAATTATTGATGAATGTTTATATGTATCAATGAAGTGTACATCGTGTTAATGAATGTTATGTGATTATAATGATTCAATGTTATAGTTCTTAAATTGATGAATGTGTGAGGCCTCGCCCCGACCCATCGTAGCATAGTGATACATTACTCTTATTTTTGTTATCCGCGACTCGAGATGTCGAGACATTATCTGATGCTTAGAACATATTTTATTATTTCATGTTGTGTGATGTTATTTCCAGATATATTTGATGATTGTCATTCAATGTTCATGTATATGTATGTTGATGAAATTAGTAGATGTAGGATTGAGATTTGATTTAAGATATTTCAAATGGTTAAGAATTATGAAGGGAGAAGAAACTTTATTGATGTATGTTTTAAATTATGAAAAATTTTGATACATATACGTTTATATACATGTGATTTTACGGGACTACTGATGTGTGCAATGAGTGTGCAGATATTTAGCCGAGAAACCCTACGGAGGAACAAAACTGATCTCCATGTGCTAAAATTTGGAAACCCTATTGTTCGTAATTATGTTCTTTCAGTGTCGCTTGACACTCGTAAAATGTTTATGTGCTTAATTTGCTAGTTAGAGTTGTTAGATGGACCTATTTTATTCCTAGATTTTATTTTGTCTCTAAACCTCTTTCCTAAGGCTTTTAACATGTTTTTATTCTAACCAAAGGGTATGGGTATGGGTTAGGGGTCTTTTCCAACCCCTAAGCCCCTAGCTTTGACTTTTGAGGGCACTCAAAAAGTCCCTTTTTGCCTTTGTGCGAAAATTGCAAGTGGTTGTCATGAGTTGTCTTACCCCACCTCCTTTTAGGGTTTAACCATAGTGTAGGTTGAGTTGGGAGTTCTAGGGTGGCTAGTGGGTGAAAATAGTTATTGCTCCTTTTGGGTGGTTGAGTTGGAGGCTTATTTAGAGGCCTTCCTTGGACTAGTTGTGGGGGTTACCCAATCTCTACATTTAGAGAAGATTTTTGAAGCTTGAAGGAAGGAGGGATACTCTACTCAAACTGGTTCATTGCCATTACCTCTTTGTGAAGGTAGGAAACTCCCATCTCCCTTATTCAATTTTTATGTTTTGTTTCATGTTCTTGTTACCTTGTTGTTGTTTTACTGTTGTATGGTTGTGGGTATGTTGGGAAGATTTGTAAACCATGTCTTTTTGGTTGTTTTCTTTTCTTGTTTATGTTTGAAATTTTGAGTTTTCCTTGCATGGGTGTTTTGGTATTACTCACCCTAGGAGAGGGCAGAAGTGACCAATTTTGGGAGAGGTCTGTTTAGTTGGACTCCAACCTATGTAGAGTCTCTTCTCAGGATGAGAAGAGGGATGAAGGGTAGGGTGTTATGGGCCCCTACCTGTCAGCACAAACCTGGTATGAGTATGGCAAGTTCAATGGAAGAATGGAAGTTCTTGGTTATTGGCCCCGATTGGGCATCTGAATTGGTGTTGTGCTTGACTTCTCCAGTTGGAAGAATCCACCTCTCCCTAGTCTTGATTCATTGTGAATCCTATTGTGTAAACCATGTATGATTATGCATGCTTGATGTTCTTTTGGTTCTGCTTGGTTGTCACCCGATCAGTTATTGGTTTCCTCCATGGCTCTTGAAATGAGATTCAGAAAACATTACAAAATTCTTGATTATGATCATGAAGAAAATTGGATAAAATTGTTGTAATTGGGATTGAGATCCTATTGGAAATTGTATTTTTAAATCTTATTGTATATGGCAACGAAGCCGGGTTTTCTTCCTGAGTCTTTCCCAGCTAAGCTTTGAATCAAGTTAGCCAATAAAGTAATGGATGAGTGTATTTGGTTCTCATAATATTTGTTCATAATGTTTAGTTGTATGAGTGCTCATCAAAATAGAATAAATAAATTTGTATATATATAGATGGGAGAATAGAATCATAGATAATGTCTTGATTTATGAATGTTCAAGTTTTAATTACGATAATGAAGAGTTGAATTGATATAGTGAGTTTCAATCATGATGTATAAGTATTATGATGAGTTCAATCTAGAGCAAACCCTATATTACGAAATCAAAGATAATTCATTTCTTGATAAATTTCATGGTGGTTATAATCAAATTCGAATGAGGATAATCCACCACCTTTTTGTTTTAGATTATGTGTATAGTATCATTCACCTTCTAAGTTCTTCAAATATGATCAATTGGACTGAGAGGCTGTATTCTTGAAATCAATAATAATAATAATCAAAACTTAGAACTCTTACCATGTCCTTGAAGAACCAATATAAAACATACATGTTTAAACTAGAGATGGAGAGACTATTTGTAATATACCCCTTTGCATTGGAATACTTGTATTAAGGAAGAATGTTAATAGTAGAATTATTCAAACCCTTAGTAACATAAATGAAATGCATAAAATAGCATGACCATGCCTTGTTAAAATTATGCTTCAAAAAAATATATATATGCACTCCCAGGAGTAAAAACTCTCTGGAAAATACATGGAGAGAAAATTCATTGCTTCCAAAACCACAGAGCATATTCTTGCTCAAATTCCTTCCTAAATGAATAAAGAAACAAAATAAATATTATGTAAATCTCATGGGTGCATAATTTTGAATATATAAATATGTATATTTTTAAATATAATCAATATCTAATATCTTTTCTTCACCTATAAAACTTTATGAACTTATTGCTCTCCTTGGCCTTGCACGTCAGTTTAAGCTTGCCTTAAAAAGGTCTTTAGTGTCTACCTCATGTCATAGTGGATGGGATGGGTGGGTGACATCATCCTGCCACCTTGTCCCATCCCCATCTCTCTTCTTTCCTAGCGGCCAGTTTGGGAGAGGGTGGCATTAATGTTGAGAAAAGAATTTACATGGTCACCTTCATTTCCTTAACCCTCCTTTGCTCTCCTCTGTTCACGTGCCACCTCTTGGGCTGTGTTTTCCTTACCTTGGGCTGCGTGGCAAGTGGGGTGGAGAAAGCTATGTAATGATATGACATTGTAATTGGATGTTGGTTTAGTTTGGGATGGTTTTGTTGTTAAAAATTTTTTGCTTGTTTTAAAACTTTAGTCTTTGTTTCCCCCTACGTACCTTCTCTTGGATGTGCAGGTTTGGGATTGCGTGGGGCCTAGGGAGAGGAGTAGGGAGGGGTCACATCCACTTGACTTGTAGCCAAGTGGATGTTAGGGGCTAGGGTGTAGGTAAGATCTTAGGGCAGGAGGGTTAGTGGTTAGATGCTAGTAAATAGGTAGGCTTAGTTAGTAGTGTATGATTTAATTGTTTTTTTTCAGTTTAAATGTAGTTAGAATTTAGAATATAATTTAGTATTAATTTAGATAGTTTAGTATTTTTTTAGATGGTTGTTAATTATGTTGTTTTAGTTTAAATTTGTTTAAGAGTAAATTTGTTTAACCAAATCAAGTCTTAAGTTAGTATTACGTGTGAAGTTGACTTATAACCAATTAGTTATATAGTTAGTTTAAAATGAAACCTTAAATCGTTATAGTATAATTAGTTGATTTAATAAAGTTTAAAGATATTTTATGTTTTGCTTAAGGACTTTTGTTGTAATTGTTAATAATTTTTAGTTACTTAGTTAGGAGTTAATTTTATAAATACTAATTTAATTAGTTTTAATTTAAATAAACTCTAACTGCCTAAACCATGGAATAGTTTAAATTTATCGATTAATTGGCTATTTAAATAAGTTTTAATGTAGGTTTGATTGATTCATTAAAGCAAGTAATTTTAATTCCGAACTCAAGTACATTGTTATTTAAGTAATTTTGATTGCATATCATTGTAAATTAATGTAATATCATAAGTTATCGATATCAATCTTGTAACAAAAGTTTTCAAAATCTTAACGATGTGATCGTTCTCATGTTATAATCTTAAGACGTAATGTAGAGAACCTGTACTAAAACTTCTATCTCAATCATATCAAATGTAGAGCATGTTTAATTATTAGTTATTTAAAAAAAAAAAAAAAAGTTGTGTGTGTTTTTGCCCTCTTAGTTTGGGCATGACAGAATGAATGAATGAAATATTTACTTAGATGTTAATGGGGAATTTAGAGTGATTATAGAGGATGGGAGGCCAAATGAGCTTCCACATTCATGTGGTTGACCATGTTAAGTAGATAATTCTAAAGGATTCTTGAAACCAGGTGAAGCTCAAACTAAACCTATCAAAACTAAATAACAATATATGGTCCCATCATTGAGTGGCTAGAGAACTTCACCATAGTCACTAATGATTGTCATTTCTTCTATTCTGATTTAGATGTGTCTTTGATGTTCATTTTATAGACTCCATATCAATTGTCAATACAGTTTCATCGCATGTCTGCACTATTAGTTATTATCGCTACATTTCCATAATGAATCGCAATCATCTCTTCTATGATAAATATTATCTATTGTTAAATAGATTTATCACATTAAAACTCTTGATGATGTGCCCAATAGAAGTGTGAAAAACTAAATACAACTATAGGATAAACCACTTCATAGTGTGACATTCCTCTGCATTTAGGAAGGGAAACTCCCTTGTATATATTTTAAGAATGAAACTTATAAGTAAGATAAAGGATTTTTACTACTTGAGATCCCTTATAACAAATGTATAAATAGTTCTCAATATTTTATTAAAAATACCCTATTAGATTCACCATTGAAAACCCAAGACTATGCATAAGTGTACACAATAGTGAAAATCTGATTTATAAACAACATATATACACTCCACAAATACCAGATAAGATAATATGGGACAATGGTGAAAATATAATTTATGATGAATATGAGACAGGAACATTTGAACACATTACACACTTGGTAATACTCTCAAAATCTTCTTTGTATACTGATTTGTTTGTCTTCTATTTCTATTTCATAGGTATTTGAAGTAATTGAAGCAACACTTAAACTATTCATTGCATTTGCATCAGACACTTTTTTTTCTATCTATGAGTTGATCGTGCTAGTGAATATATTCAAGAGAAATTGGCAATCAATATGTTGGATATCCTTTACTATTTATGTTTCAAAGAAAAATTAAAATATTATGCTTGAGTGGACCAAAATAACGGAGATAGTATTAGATGTCAACTATGTCAATCTCTTGGTTTCAGGAAATACAGAAGGATGCCCTAGTTCAATATGCAATCTCAATTGATATGCATAGGACATCAAGTGGGGTTGAAAAATGCAACAAATTTTCTTTGTTTTTTACAAGTCATCAATTAGGTATTTTAAGTTATAGACCATCACAAACATTGTAATTTTGACTCTTATACATGAGGGCAATGTCCTCAACATGCAAACAAATCAACTTTTTATCTTCTCCCTTGCTGAGGACATTCTCTTAGCCATAGCAGCCAAAGTTCTAAAGTTCATGATGATCTATAAATTATAAAAGTGTATAGACCTATCAAAATAATGTAAATGTGGTGCATTTTTTCAGCTCCACCTATTGTCCATGCATATGGAACATAGTTTCACATGCATTCTCAATTTAGAGTGCATTTGATTCACTATTTATATTGTAGCTCTATCTCTATGTTCCTTATTTTGACTATTGGTACATTCTACATTTTGATGTTATTAAAAGCATTTTTTTTCCTTTGTTGAAATGTGTCATGCCTTCATTCACTAAAATTAATCTCCACTGATTGCAACCATATTGGTAACATGGCTATCTTAGTCTTCTTAAAGTTGTTATAACACTATAGATCCTAATATACATATAGCACACTGGCCAATGCAACAAAACTAGAACATGTCTTAAAAAAATTCAACATATTTTGTTATGTTATTTGATCATGATTCCATTGTATTTGGTTGCAAGGTACCAAGAAATAGAACTAAATGATAAATTGAGGTTATATTTTTAAGAAAGCATCTCTTTGTCATTTGAGGGTAATTCTAGGTAAGGTCTGAATCTATTTATGGTTTGAATCTAGTAGGAAAGTATTGATGACAATTGTTTTTTAAGGTTCCTACATAAAGTTGTTTTGTTACATGTATGGTGTTGAATTAGGGATGTTATGTACCTGTACCTCTCTTTCTCATGAATTTCTATTTTTGAAAATTTATCTATTTCTAAACCATATCCCAACCATTCTCTTTTTTGGTCATGGATATAAACACTAATTCTAAGTTTGTTGTATTTGAACAATATAACCAAAACTGAGCATTTGGAAGCTGGGTCATACCAAAAAACTAAATATTTAAACCAAAAAAAAATTGAGAATCATTAGTAATTGTCCAATATAGAAACTAAAAATTGAATAACACTTTGTCCTACTAAGAATAAATTAATCTTTCTGCCTAGTTCTTAGTGGTTAGCATACAAAGGTAATTGGTATTTTTCATTTAGAACCTTTCTTTTCTTTTCATAGTCATCATTTTAGCTTATAAAAATATAAAAACATAGCTTGCACAAGACCGGTGTTATCATCCAGAGATAAAACATAAAGGAAAGCAAGATACTTGCTATAAATTCTAGAATCTCTATAAAGTAAGAAATCAAACCAATACAAATTTTGTTGCCCTCCTTGAAAGTTGACAAAATATTATATACCAAAGCTCATTACTCTGGTATTTGAGAGATGTTTTGTTGTGAATTTTGTCTAATTGTTAGTAAGTTTGTAGTGTTAATCTATATGAATGGGTAATGTTTCTCCTATTCTACTTCATGCCCTTGGTATTTAAAAACTTTCTTTTGAGATGTAGCAAAATATATTGGCATCATTGTCAATTTCAAATTAGATCAAAGTAAAAGTCAAAGTCACAAGGAAACCTTCCAAGGATGGAGAATATTTGAAAAGTAATTCCTGTCAGGAAATGCCATCAAAATCATCTTTCAAGAGCCAAATGTTTTAGAAGAGTTTATCTAACATGGAAGGATCAAGAATCGATATTTTCTTTATCAAGAGTTACTTTCTAACAAATGAGCAAGAAATATTTGTTATTTTAACAAACACATTCTACAAGCCAAGATGCAAAGCACATGCTCTTAAATAGATTTACAAGATAAGGATGATGAGGTGGCAATTGGTGTCTTCTCTCTAATCAGAAATTTCTAATTTCAAGCACAGTCAATCACAACATGCCAAGTGTCCTATTTTTCTCATTGCTTATTT
Source organism: Cupressus sempervirens (assembly GCA_028749045.1). Taxonomy (NCBI): domain Eukaryota; kingdom Viridiplantae; phylum Streptophyta; class Pinopsida; order Cupressales; family Cupressaceae; genus Cupressus; species Cupressus sempervirens. The sequence continues at coordinate 435,288,334 of CM053788.1, forward strand.
AAATCATAGTAATTTTCCATTAGCCCATAAATTGATAAATGTTATTAGCTTCTTCTTATAATGTCAAAGGAAATTATGATATATATCAGCTATTAGAAGTTTCTATTATATCAATATGAAGTATGATGTTGACTATGTCTTCCAATCACTTATAGTGATAGATAATTTGTTGCTTCTAATATGAATCTATGTAAATATGTGTAATGATATGTTGCAATTTATGATACAATGATATGTAAATGAAATAGATACATTATTTCTTGCAGCAAGATATATTGAAGTGTCTAATATATCAATCTAGATATGCAAATGTAAACTGTAAAGATATCACCTAAATTAATAAGTTGTTGTTCCTAGTATGTATTTAAATGCTTGGAATGTTGGTGTTGTCTCTAATTTCCCTATATGATTGCGCAACTAGTTATACCAATTAAGGAAATTGTTCAAATTAGTAGATCCAAGACTGGATATATAAGAGAGAAAGTTTCCAAATTTCCTTAGTCAAATCCTTTTATTAAAATCATTGTTATTTCTAACTTTAGACACTATCATCTAACTTCACATGCTATCTTATAACATCACCTGATAGTCTCTATCTAATCACTTCATTTTTGTATACATCATATTCCTTGCTATTATTTACATGGATCACAGGTCATTTGGAGGCATTGTATTTCTGTTATGTTCTATCAATTGAAATTTTTAGGCTATTAAACCAAAAATATTATTGGAAAGATTTACCAAAACCAAATCTTTGCTCTGATACTATGAAATGATAATAAAATAATATTCAATATTAAACAAAGGCAGAAAGGAAACTTCATAAAACTAACTAAAGACAAAACACATAAGTTTTTAAATAATAAAATAATAAAACTAATAAAACTAATAAAATAATATTCAATATTAAATAGAGAAAATGCAAGATGATGTTTCTAAAATGGAATTATCTAAGAATAGAAACACCAAAGGCAGAAAGGAAACTTCATAAAACTAACTAAAGACAAAACACATAAGTTTTTAAATAACAAGATGACCATTATATCAATATTACAATATTATTTTCATAACCCAAAACCAACAAAATTTGGGGAATATGGAAACTGTGACAATCCATGTTGGATAAGATATGGATATGGAAAATCCACTATCCCTTGATACAAGCATTGTTAAGTATGACACAGAGAGAAACCTGCATATATTCAAATATTTATAAACCTAAGGGCATAGAGCATTTTAAAAATATTTATTTATATTTTAATTTACCATATATTTTTTGTTATATTAACTTTAACCATTCTTCCCTACTTTGGAACTAAGTGGGTTTGTGTATTTCTTCATAAACAAGCTTCCTCAATATGTCTACAAGAGCATCTTTGGCATTTTGAATTTATTTTCACCTAAACAAGGTTACTTATCATTTATCTTATCATGTTAATATGGAATGACAAAGGTAAGATAAAACTTTAATTAAATTATTAACATGTAATATTGCTTTCTAATCATTGATGCAGATATGTCCAAGACTTCTAATGTTGCAAGCATCTTGACCAATTTTATGTTCTTAACGGCTACCCACAACCTTCTCTTTACATGTCCATTTTGAAAACTTTAGAAAATTTTCCCAATCTCCATTATTTCTTGTTCTCTCCTAATCTCAACAGATACCTGATATGGGCTTTGATGCACTTTTCTTCAAAAACTAATCACAAGTTTTGGTAAAATATTGATATACTAAGGAAAGAAAAGACACTTAATAGATGAGGGAAAATATCATTTTCACATCATAGGTAGGTCTTCATTGTATTTTTATTATTATTCAACTAAGTAATATTAACTATCAACTACTACTTATTTCGTTAACTAATTCATGACTATTTTCTTGGGGACATTCAAAGGATGCAAGGATGGCATAGGATGTCACCCACCCATCCCTAGTGGGCCCTGGTCAACATCCTTTTGGCTCTTATACCCCAAAAATGTAGGGACTTCGTAGGGAAAGCTAGGTAAATTAATAATGCTACCATTTTTATCACAACCCAAGTTTATCAGCATAAAAAAAGACTTTTGATAAATTCAATAGAACTTGATCTACACAAAATCTATGTAAGATGAGTTGCAAGTACCCTTTTCACAAAAATGTCTCCTGATATGCATTTGGAGTATATTTCTTTGAGAATTCATTATTTTTTTTAAAACATTCACTAAAATTCATCTTGCCACTCACTAGCTACTAACCAATAACTGCATATAGTTGTTCAAGTCTTTCTGGCTCAAAAGTCTCATTTTGTCTCCATTTATTTGAAAATTTTAGATGACTCTTCTTGCTACTAGTGACCCAAAATTGTTTTGAAGGAAAATACAATCCTTGGCAAGGATAATATAATTCTTTCAAGTGATAAACCATCCTGGTTCCTCCAAACTCGAAGGAAACGTATGCATCGGCTCAAGAAATTTTCTTGAACAACCCACCTTTTCATCAAACAAGAACAAGGAAGTACAAATTTTACAATAAATTATCTCTTTTGTCTACCCAAACATCCATTCTAGCCATTTTGAGCACATATGATTATGACACTTCCCAACAATCATAATTATATGAGGCTGATTTAAATTTATCTTCAATCTATGATTGTAGAAGATAATCCAAGCTGGTAAGGAGTTTCCTATTTTCTAATTTCAAAATAACTCCATTTTGTACCTTGAACACCTCAATGTTCCACAGTTGAATAACACCACAATTTGATCAAGGAAGAATATTTTTGCAAATCCAAATATTGATTGGATGTTTCAAGGGCATTGTGGAAAAACCACTACCTAATTTTATATTGAATTTACATGGTAATTTTTTGCATATTCAGCATGCACTATCAAACTACCCAAAAACATGGAATTTAGATCCCTTTCTTAAATCTATGTGAACAATAGAGGTTATTACCATGCATTTTATCCAAGCTTAATAGTATCATGAAACATATTCTTTTTTTTGTGATGGTTGATTACTTCTTAAAGATGGCTATTTTCTTAATTTCATTGAACAAACATTGTTAAACTAAATATGTATATGTACTAGATATTGTTACCTACTTTATGCACTATTGAATGCTTCATTCCAGCCATGGACTTTTACTACTCTACTAAATGCCTCTGATTTTTTGTTTACTAGATTTATCAATTTAACTAAATAGTTGTTCATAATCTCATATTCATTCTTCTATTTAATGCAAAATATTTTATTAGCAAGACTGTTCATGGAATTATTATAGATGGAACGTTTAACTGCCTCTCTAGCCTCTATCCCAAATTGGTGACAATATTTGAGAAGCAAACTGACAATCCTACAAACTTGTAGGACATGGCTTCCTTCCCCATGACGGAAAATTCACCAAACCAAGCATCAATCCCACACCTATGCATCATCCAAAATAATAAGTCCTCCATAGGTGGGTTGAATGGTGTCATGCCCAAAAATTTAGGGCAAAAACACACCAATTTTTTTTTTATACAAATAATATTAATTAAACCTACTAAGTTGATAAGTTTAAATAAGTTTAAAACACATGTTCATAGCAAAACAATCAATACAATTTCCCCTAACAGTGTCCTAACAATTTCATAAAAGTTTTATAACAAATGGGTATGAATAGATCGTTAAAACTGAGCATTCATTATTGCTTTACTTTAAAACAAATATACAATTGTCATTTACCTTGCAATAACCCTTGCAAAATTTAACTAATAATTCATTCTAGGTTAATCCAATTTATTTGCTTAACATTTAAAGTCTATACTAAACTTTTAAATTAAAACTAATTATTTCTCTAAAGGTAAATACTAACATATTTATTAAATCTAATATAACAACATTTATTAAATCCAGGCTAATATTATATAATCAATAAAGTTAATTAAATCATAAACGATAATACTACATTATTTTAAATCAATTTATCCTCTTTATACTTACCCCATGATTAACCTAATACCAAACAATAATCATGAAAATCTTAAGTTAAACCAAATAATACAACCAATAACAAAGCTAATTAATTTTCAAATGAAATCTAACACTATCATAAATCTAACATTAATTATCCAAATAACATTTACTAAATACCCTTTAACTACTCACTAAAAATTAATTTGATTAACAACATATCCTACCAAACATCTTAACTAAACTAGAACTAACTATCTCTAAGGGCTTAATAGCTAATGTTTAAAAAAAATTTTAAAAAATACTAATTAATTAATATAAAAATAAAATAAATTACTAAAATATGAAGCTAACTAAAAAAAAAAAACTCACCTATACTAATTTCCTTCTTCCCTAAACATTCTAATCTATTCTTTAACTAGTACTATTTAGTAATCTAATACTAACTCATATTTAAAACTTTGTAAAAATTAACACATACTAAGCCTAATGTTTAATACATTAATACTAACTATAGACACCAATCTATCTAACTTGCAAACTTTGATAAAGATATAAACTAACCATAAAAGCTAACTATTAACTAATACTATTAACTAACACTAACTATACTTTATCAACTAATGCCAAACTATAAAATGACATAGCTAGGCTTAATACTAAAAGAAAACTTTATTAACATTCACTATAATGACAAAACTAAACTAAACTAACCCACTTGAAAAGTGGATTCCCTTCCCCACCTACCAAACCCACCCACCCCTAAACTCTTTCAAAACAAGCCTGGGGTAGATTCCCAAACTCCCCCACGTAGTCCAAGGTCTGCAAAATGCAGCCCAAGCAGACTTGACCAAGGTACGTGGGTAGTACAAGGACAAGTCATTAAAACAACACCTCCTTCCATGGTAAATGGTAAATTTGAAGGTTTGACTTAATGCAAATTTTAAGCAACTACTTGCCTCAAACACATGCATCAACCAGAGTGAGAGACATGGCAGGGTGACGTCATCTCATCATGATGACACTTTTCCAATCAACGCCTAGGAAGGAGGGGGAGACTTCAATTTAAAAAAGTTTTCTTTGTGAGTGGAAGGGTAAGAAGTAAAGGGATTTAGGAAAAGATATTTTGAATTACTTTTTATGTATTATATATTTTTTTTTAATTAATTCAAATTTTAGTTTATTCATTTTATTCAAAGAAGCATAGTTAAGAGAATCTTTAAAGATTCTTTGTTGAAAAAAAAAAAGATAAATCATTTCTCCATACAAAATCCAGAGACCTTTTTGGCACTAGGATAGATTTTTTTTTTTTTGAAAGGTCTTTATTTATGCGAAGTATAGATTTTCAAGTTGATATATTACCAAGAGGGGTTATATATTTTTTTTTCTTTGATGGGTTTAACATAAAGTTTAATAGTATTGTTAACAATGCAAGATCCATTTTAACAACAAAGCAAAATTGTTTTATTTCCAACAATCATGAAAACTGAACCTTCATTCATAACATAATTTTTGCTTTCGACATATAAGAAAACTTGAAATTTTGCCTATTGAATCATAATCATTTCATCTTATTTTTGATGTGCATCCATATAACTGAAAATACAATTAAATCTCATGAGAAACAATAATACTCAACCATTATTTTATTGGCAAACCTGATTCAAAGGCTCGGCCGGGAAAGAACCAAGAAGAAAACTCGACGTCATTGCCATTACAACAAAGTGATAAATACAATTTTCATAGGATTTCAATCTCAAATTTTCAACAATCAAATAATTTCCTTCATGTCCCTCATCAAGGGATCCATATCATTTTCTACAATACATTGCTAAGATCGTGGAGAGAATAGAATCTGACCGGGTGACAATCAAGCATGACCAAGAGAAAAAATCAAACATGCATATTCCTACTAGGTTTTCACAATAGGATTCACAATGAATCAAAACTAGGGAAAGGTGGATTTTTTCAATAGGATATGTTAGACACAACACCAAAATAGATGCCCAATCGGGGCTATAAATCAAGAACTTCTGTTCTTCCATTTTAACATGCCAAACTCATACGAGGGTTGTGCTGATAGGTAGGGGCCCATAACACCCTACCCTCTCTCCCTCTTCTCGTCCTAAGAAGAGACTCTACACTGTTGGAGTCCAACTAAATAGACCTTTCCCAAAATTGGCCACTTCTGCCCTATCTAGGGATGAGTAATTCCAAAACACCCATACAAGAAAACTTCGAAATTCAAACAAGAACATGAAAGAAAAGCATTCAAGAAACATGGTTTCAATCTTTCCCAACATACCCAACATACATACAACCATCCAAATAACAACACAATAGCATAAGCATGAAACAAGCATGAAAAATCTGAACAAAGGAGATGAAGAACTCCTACCTTCACAAAGAGGTTATGGTAAATGAACAATTTGAGAAGACCTTTTCTTTCCTTCATTCAATCTTCTAAGAATCCTCTCTAAAAGTAGAGATTGGGTAACAACTAAAACTACTCCAAGAAGAGCCTCTAAATAAGATCCCAATTCAACCACCAAAAAGGGCAATAACTTCCCCCGCTCACCTACAAAATCTAGAAGTTTCTAACTCAACCAATCCTAAGGTTAACCACTAAGTGGAGTTGAGGTTATGCAACTCATGGTAACCACCTTCAAATTTTCGCACAAAGGAAAAAATAGACTTTTTGAGTGACTTCAAAAGTCAATAAAAGGGGCTTAGGGGGTGGAAAATGCCCCCAACCCATACCCATACCCCTTGGGTATAAAGATTTCATGTTTTAAGGCCTTAGGAATAGATTTGGGACCCAACAAATGCTAGGAATAATTTAGGACTATCTAACAACTCCAAAATGCAGATTAAGCACTAATCCAGGTTAGGAGTAACTAAACTTGATTAAGAAACAAATTAGCAAAAAAGACACTAACTTAATCCGGCTTAGGTCCAAAGGTTACACAGTTAACCCTAACTAGCATGGTGGAATGCATATGCAAATTCACGAGTGTCAAGTGACACTATAAGAACACAGTTACAAACATTAACATTTTCTGATCGCGAAAAGATACATTCACACATCTCACAAAATAATTTAGTTACAAACAATAAGGTTTCCACAATAAGCACATAGGGATCAGTTTCGTTCCTCTATCGGGTTTCTTGGCTAAAATATCTTGCACACTCATTGCACACATCAGTAGTCCTGTAGAATCACATGCACATATGTATATACGTATCAAGAAATCACATAAATTAAAACATACATCTCTAAATCAGTCAGGGTTTCTCTCATCCTACTCAATTCTTAACCATTAAAATCTCTTAATCAAAGTGTTAATCCTACATTTACTTATTTCATCAACATACATGTTCATAACGCATTAAATGACGAACTCAATTATCTAAAAGTAAACATCACACAACATGAAATAACATAACATAATATGTTCAGTGTATCTGATAGTGTCTCGACATATCGGGTCATAAGTATCAAAATAATAAGGTATCAACTATGCTACGAAGGGTCGGGGCAAGGCCTCACAAATGGAAAACAAAATACATACCATACAACATAACCATAGTGTGATGCACTAATACAATCCTCTTGGAGTCCTCAATCAAAACTAGGATTCCATAACCCTCTTTGTACCCAAACTCACACTATGCAAATTGTTGTGCGAATAATTAACATCTACAAGTGCATTCAACATACTAGGCTTATAAATCATGCTCAACTTCTGTAATGGTAGAGCTACTAAATGCACTAGAGAAATCATTAAAATAATGCAATTGAGTCCCAACTATGTGATGAGATGAATGACTCAAGTAAAACCCATCAAAAATAATCTTGGGAGTAGAAGATCAAGAGTTGGGACTATCAAATTCAACACCAATAAAATGTACCATAAAAATATATGAATTGCACATATCTCCATACAACAACTCATCCTTGACTCGAGCCTTCAAAGGGTTCTCAAGGAGAGATGACTCACGATCCACATGAAGTCAGTGAATAACCAGAAAACTCAAAGTCCAACCTCTCCTCATATTCATGAAAATTTGACTATAAGTTTTGTTTACCAACTCCAAGAGGCTCTACACTCTTAACTGGAGTGTCCAAGATTGACAATCTATATATGCATTATGGAAATGCTAAAACCAATGTATTCAAGGGGTATACCTATGATGTCTATCTCTACTGATGTATATCTAATATCATCGATATGGGATATGCTATAGTTCTGTTCTCCGTTATTGCTGATATTATTATGTTTGTCCTAGAAATACCCACCCAAATGGTTCAAGGATTCATAGATGTAAGGAATTTTTGGATTGTTGATGATATTGTTGATCAAATATATCCAATCATTAATTATAATGTTATCACAGATAATGAATTTGATATTATTACTTGATTGATAACCAAACTGAAAGAATGTGTCTTGTCAAGATTACAGTTCTTGATTGCATCGATTTGGTCTCCAATGGAGACTTCATCATATTGGTTGCACAAACTAGGGAAAGTCTGGCACCTCCAAAACTTGCAAGCCTATGAAGTTAATTCCAGACTGGAATAGCAAGATAATAAAGAGAAAAATAGTTGATCAATGCCTATTAATGCTCCAAGAAGGCCAATATAAGTATGAGGTTCACATCTCATTGAACAAGCAAGTTGGCATTGAACAAGAATTTGATATCATATCAATGATGACTTTATCATCTATCATTATGGGCATAGGAATTTATGGGTCCATGAGTACTACTACCTACTAATATAGGCACAATCAAGCTACAATCCATTATGAAAATAATATTTTTTTAAATACAGGCACTTGTCAAAATATCAACGTTACTTGGTAGATATTTTCAGGAGGACTACCATCGATAGCTTGACATCCTCATCAAAAAACCATCTTATTTCATCATAATTTTGATGCAATCAGCCATCTATTTTGTCAAGGACTATCATTGATGGCTTGGCATTCTTGTCCAAACAATCATCTGATTTCATTGTACTTTCGACGTCTTTGTGTAGATCTTTCGATTGAATTCGGTAGATGTTTTGATGGAGTTTCTTAGATGTTTTGATGAATTTTGGCAGCATATTACTACTTTCAAATTCAACCTTTGGACTATTTTTCGACAAAGTTTTTTGTAAATAAATAAATGATGCATAGGTTAATTGAAATTTTGACAATATATTAGTGACATTCACTTTTGTCGAAAGTCTGATCATTTCACATTGAAATTTTGATCAATAAGCATCTAAAAATGGGTCCAAATATATTAGTAATGGGATATTGTCTCTCACATGTGAGGAACAAATAAAATACTCACTTCACATGTTGAGGTGGAGGAATTTAGTTCTAAAATTAAATAGAAAAACCCAAATAAAGGATAGATAAAGGTTAATTTTTATGTCCAGCATCAAGAAGCAATTCAGGCCCTTTTAGTGGTTTTATTTTTATTTTTGATGGAATTAGTAATATTGATTGTATTCAAATGAAGAGATTAGAAATTGCTACTAATAAAATAGTGTAGGCCCAAGCTGCATAGTTTGGCATGGAAATGGTTAAGCAACTAGATGTGGAAAAGATTCATCTCAAGGGGTATTATCAAGTTATTATTAATGTAGTTATAAAATGTGATTCCAATGCATGAATTATTAATAAAGTTATTGTGTCCATTATAAAGATGTTCCACTCTTTCAATAAATTCAAAATAACACATACATGCAAATAAGGGAATGAAATAACAGATTTATTAGCTAATTGGGCTATTGATAATAGTGCTAATGTTGGAGATGACTATTTTGAGGATTTTAGTAAACTCAAAACTTTAGATGAACCTATTATTTTTTAATGTTCAATTGTTGGTTCATTTTTAGAAGATTGATAGGTTATATCTATTTATTGGAAGATGGTAGGTGATGGTATATTTAAATGTTGGGGATGTTTAGCATCTATTACATTTCAACTTACACAAACATGGAATTGGTGGAGGATCTTTGTTATTACTTTAGAGGAGAGTTTGATGAGATTACTCTTATCATAGAGTGTCCATCTAAAACAAGCTTGTAGTTAATGCAGGTTAATTTCATAATGTCACCTCAGTAATGTATATTCATGATTGAGTATATCTTTGTACTACGAGAAGTCATGAATCTTTGGTGACATCTAGAGAATTATATGGTGGGATTGTATCTCACCACTCTAAAGAAATATGGGTTTTCATATAGAAATTTAAAGGGCAAGGATAAATGACATGGAGACAAATTTTGAATTAATACAAAGTACCAGTAGGAAAGTTTCAAAGGTCACATTATACAGAAGAGGTTGAAATATGCCTACAAGTTTAGGGAGCTTGTATTCTTGTAGATCATAGACTTCATATTTAGCGAGGATTTCATCTATGCACATTACTATTACAAAAATGACTTAGACATTGTCTCAATGTTCATGGTGCAGGAATTGGAGCCCAACTCTATTAAAAATATTATTTGGGTAATGAGAAAATATTTTGATGACGAATGACTACATGTATTGGTTCTCATTTTTGTAGATATAATTCTACAAGAGGATCTTGGGCTAATTTGGGATGATGGAGTGATTTGCTAGGCATTGTGAATTATAATCATCTATTCATTGCAAGGGGTAAAAATCTGCGTAGGGTCGAATTCATATTAGAAGCTAGCTCTTTATCGACCCTCTTAATGGAGTATCTTGAAAAAAATGAGGAATTAATGTGTTTGGAGTAGGAAGGAGTGGCCCAAAACTAGAGTCCACTCAAGTTGAAGTATTATTGGTTAAATGACCCTATGAGGCCTTGGCACAACTATTACATTGATGTGTAATGTTGTTCTTCGATTTTCTTAGCACATTTTGGTTTCATTCCAATTTTTAAAGGTTACCACTCCCTTTTTTTTGTATATGTTCTCCTTTTTTGTATGAGTCTTATGTTTTCAATTTAATCCTAGAATTTAGGACTTTAGTAGTTCACAAACTTCATGAGAGGTCAAATATTGTTTATAGTTTTTCAAACAATATATGTAAATTTGGTATATCTAAAGACTTTTGTAGTATGGAGTTACAAGGTATGGGTTAAATGTATAGTGCTTAAGCTACCTTTTTGGATCAGGTTGGGTATGGATTTGGGTTCTCATCTAATGAGGATAATGTTGTGTGAATGAATAATATTTTTTTCGGACTTTGATTAATGTTAGATCTATTTTACAAGTTTATTTTATCAATAAATTCAAATTGTTACCAATTTTTAAAAAAGCATGTCATTGGTTAAGGTTTCAAGGAAAATGATTTTAGAAGAAATAGGATATTAAGTTCAAGGTCAATTTTAATTAATTAGAACTATTTAAACTTTAGGATCTAATAGTTAAGATATTCTCAATTAATTAATTAATAACTTAAAATTAGAAAAAGGGGGGAATATAATTAATTATATTAAGGGTAGATAATATTTATTTATTTATTTTAGTTTTATAATGTTTAGAACAATAAGAGACACCAATTAATAGAATTGTGAGGTTGAATTTAGGCTAAATATTCTAATTGTAGATATAATTAAATCTTAAACCAAATTGAACCATAGCCCTAACTCTAAAAAAATTCAACATGACCCTAAACATAATTCTACCCTTAAACAAATAGAAATCTATGCCTTACACCAAAATTAAATAAACATAAACTTTAAAAAAAATAAAGCCTAATACAAACCAAATTAAATGGAAATTTAAAACCTAGTTGAACCATAATCCTAATTCAAGTTCAACCCTAACTATAAATCTAATTGATTTCTAATTATATGAAGCCTAAACTTTATATATAATTACGTATTGACTATTATCAAAACTAACCATAACCCTAGATTTGTAATTGAACCATAGCCATAAGAATAATACTAAATAATATTTAGCCCTTATAATAATCAAATTCTAAACCTAACCCTATTAACCATAAGTCTAAATTGCAATTGAACCCAAATCATAAACCATATTGAATCTTCAAGTCCTATCCCTAAACCAAGTCAAAGTTCAACCCTAAAACATATAAAATTGTAATCTTATCCTTTAAAAATTGATATATGATCCAAATAAATATAGTAAAGTTTAGTCCTAATGCTAAACCAAATCTAACCATTGTTGGAGATATATATGATAGGCTAATTTATTGAGAGGGGAGGGGTGAATCAATAACCAATAAAACTTAATCTTTATTTACTAATTAATCCTTTATGTGAATTCTGATCTAATTTCATGAATAAGAAATTGAGAGCATTAAAACATTCATAACACTTTGACACACAACATGGTGACCCAGAAACCTTCCAGATAGAAAGTAAAACTAGGGTGGAGATGATACCCACATGCTTTAGTATTGTACTATAAAGTGGCCTATTAAGGCTTACAATGATCACTTCTAATGATCTGCCCTGTTAGGAGCAATAAGGACTGCTAGGTCTACCTTGTGAAAGGAATTACAAAATATGCAATGAAGTATGCGCTCGGTAAAGAGATTTACAAAAGATTGTTAAGTCTACCTTGTGAAAGGATTTAACTATTCCACCTATTAGGATGAATCAATGGTTGATCTCTGATCTACAACTTGATTTGCTGAATGAGATTCCTTTAAGTGTAATAATCACCTTGCTGTGATAGATAAATCTATGTTGCTCATTATATTGTGGTAGCTTATTACTTCTCACTTCTACTCTTCAAATTTTCATTATACTCATGTCATATATATTATTTGGATGTGATACAATACATTACATATATACCAATCCAATTTACAAATCAACAAAGTCGACTATACAAGTTTACACAAAATACACAAAGTCAGCCCAACTGCAGGAACTTGGGTTTTGAAGACTAACTTGGTGAGGTTCTGATACTCAATATCCATTGTCAATGCTCAGCATTGTCATGCACTCAATAGATGTAGAAGCTTGGTCCATATTGATCACTTCCAAGTATCTAAACTCGGTATGCACTGGTGACTTAGTGAATACTGTGAAACACGACATATAAACTGAATCACTTGATTCACACTGCATAGCTTGATCAATGCTATCACTACAAGCTTGATATAAATTGAATCACTTGGTTGACACGATGTAGCTTGGTCAACACTAGATTCACATCACTGAAGATGTGAACTCAGTAAGTACTGCACAACTCGGTTTGCACTGGTGAACTCAGTAAAAACTAAGAAGCTCATTTTACACTGATAATCACCATCCTGGTACAAACTACTTGGTACAAATCAAATATTATTCCTTAAACTCGATAGCAATTGTAGAACTCGGTAGAGCCTAAAATGCTTGGTTAACACTATTAACTGTATAATATGCTCGATAAATATTGTCTGTCTGAATAAGTGTGTGTGTCACTAATAAACAAACTTGACTGCAATGTCAACAATCTCCCCCTTTGGCATTAGTGACCAAAACACTTATCAATAAAAATTGAATTCTCAAAAATTCAAAACAATCTTTATTCTTCATCGTATGTCTTCAACTCGGTAGCATACTCTGTTTTTGAGATTTTTCAAAATTGCTTTTGTAAGAGATGTTTTCTAAATATCTATACATGTATATAATATGATATTATGATGCTCCCCCATACATATATATACAATATTATATACATCTCCTCATCTTCTCCTCTCCCCCTTTTACAATATGCTTTACATGTTATATACATTTACATATTCTCCCCCTTAACATATGTTATATACATCTTCTCCCCCTTTTTGGCATAAATGCCAAAGGTGTATTCTATACAGTAATACCAAAATGTGACAAGAAATTAGAATATACCTTTAGAATCAATGCCATTGTCTTGTCCCAATTTTCTTGCAACACCATGCATGTATGCAATGCAATATGAATTTATGTTGATAGTTCTATCATGTGGTTAGCAATGGAGAAGTTTTTATCATGGATGAGGGTTTTATCATGTACAATATGATTCTGTAATGCATCCATGTTTGGGAGAATCATGCATAATATATCTACAAGTGTAGCTCTTATCTTGGCTTCTTCTCTTAGCAATTATGCCTGCATATCAATCAGAAATATGGTCTTTGTATAGTGAGCAGAACTATAGCTCGAGTCAAGTGACAACTGACGTGCACTTACCTTTAGATCTTCATCAATTTTTGAAACTTTATCTTTAATTTCCTTGGTGAAAATGGATGTGTTGTAGAGTTTATCGAATAAAGAAGTTACATTAATGGCAAAGGTCTCCAATGAGCCTAGAATAGTAGACAAATCTACTTGGTATATTGCAATATTTTGTGCTACTAGCTCCAAAAATTTATTCTCAAATTTCTTCTTTGCTCTCTACAACAATTTCTCTTGTCCATTCAAATCTTCGTTGAATTTATGGACTACTTCTGTTAACTGAGCCAAAATTGGTTGAGAAGTGTCAACCTCAGTGTTGAGTGCCTCTACAAGAATGTTATTTGCATCTTCAAGCACTTGGAATTCTTTATTTCTTTCCTCTCTAAGCCTTTGTTGCTTAGCTTTCTTTTGAAGTTCTCTAGGAATGTGCATTCAATCAAGATTAAGATTGGAGATATCCCAATTCGGGATAACTATATCCTCGTCAAGATCAATTTCTTCTTCCTTATCTTTACCTTTGCTCAAAACTTTTGTACTCAGTTGAGGCTTGGCCTCAACTATCCTTGTACTTATTATTTGCATGCTCAAAATAGAAATAATGGTAGAAATAGTAGGACTAGTAGAAAAAAGTAGATACGAAACTTATTGAAGAAATACCTTGTGTGATGAAAATTGATTAAGGAGAAAGCACTGACTACTTGGTAGATGAAGCGCTAGACACTTCTATCAGTGAAGTACTGAGTTAAACAAGTGAAAATATTGGTTGAGTGCTTGAACTTGCAATGTTTGATGCAACCAATTCTATAGTAGCTTTTTTCTGAGCTAGATGTCTTTAATGCTTCACTCAGAGAATGAGGAAGTGAGGCTATGACCGCTACTGCAATCTTCTTAGGTTTGGTCTCCTCAATATTATGAACCTCAAGTAGATTCTCCTTGTAAGAATTTAGAATAGCTCTGATACCTTGTAAGAATTTTCCTTAGGGAAAAATTCACCCAAGACCAAGGAACTCAAACACAAGCACAAAATAGACCAAAGTATGATCAGAATAACAATATAGTGTTCAATTCAATGTACAAGTAAACTAGGAGTGCCTATAAATAAAGGCCTCTGGAATGCTTCTATAATGCCTAGAAGTTAGCAACATGATAAGTCATACAACTAGGCACATGTCCACCATGTGTGGGTTATCCTCCATTTAGCACAGGAGTAAGTGTGATGATGAGAGGATAAACCTACAAAAGTGTAGCATGAAAAATAATGTTGTAGACACCATGTGCTTAATTAGGAGTGAAAATAACTATGTTGTCTACATGATAACTCAATTAATTATGCAAACTCCATTGTTCTAGACACCATGTGCTAAATTAGAGTTGCATACTTTTGTGTTGTCAACATGACAACTTGTAAAAGTACACAAACTCCTAAGTGTCAACCTAATAAATAATAAAATAATGCATTAACCTAAGTAAACTTAAGTAAAGTGTAAATAGTGAACACTTATTTACACCAACACCCCCCCTTAAGTGCAACTTGGGGAATGCACTTAAACTCATGAATGCATCATGGGTCTCGGCTAGGAGGCCATGTTAGGTACCCATGTACAAAAGCAATACAATGTGATGCAATGCAATCTCTCATAAAGTGGAGAAATAGGGAAAACCTCATGGGAAAAACCTTCCTCTAAAAAGAGAGATATGTACAATAAAGAAGATGAGAGAGAAGAGGACCTCAAATGAGGAAAAGATCCCTCCTAGAAGAAAGAAGAGAGAAGTCAAGGGATTCCCCTTTCTACAACATCCTGCACCCCGAAGAGATCTTGTAAATGAATATACTTGACCTCAGTGAAGGGTGTGGTGAAGATATCAACGACTTGCTTTGTTGTAGGATAATACTATAATGCAATGATCTGCTCATGTATCAACTCTCTAATGTAGTGCATATGAACCTCGATGTGCTTGGTCCACTAATGTTGAATTAGATGCTTAGAGATCTCAATAGCACTCTGATTGTCACAATGAATGACTATAGGTTTTAGTAGATCAAATCCAAACTCCTCTAGGATGTGTTGTAACCAAAGAGCCTATGTAGTTGCATTGACAACTCCTCTATACCCAGCCTCAATGGAAGAAAGAGCAACAGTATTTTGCTTCTTACTCTGCCAACAAATAGGGTTGGAACCAAGGTGAAATATGTAACCTGAAGTAGACTTGCGAGAAACAAGGTCCTCGACATAGTTTGAGTCTATATATCCAACTAGCTGAAGTCCTATACTTGTTGCATAATATATCCCATGTGTATGTGTACCTTGTATGTAGTGCAAGATGTGCTTGGCAATCTTCCAATGAAGCTCATGTGGTTCTTGAATGAAGTGAGAAACCATGCCAACTGCAAAAGCTATATCAGGGCATGTATGTATCAAGTAGATAAGGCTCCCAACTAACTGTATATACAATGTAACATCAACAAGTGGAGTGGTACACTTGGTTTCTAACTTGACACCTAATAGAAAGGGAGTAGGAGTAGGCTTGTAGTCACTTATGTGAAATTGAGAAAGCAATTCAAGAGCATACTTGGGTTGAGAAAGTGTGATATCTATTGAAGACTGTGTGATCTCAATACCAAGGAAGTAATGTAGTAAACCCAAGTTTGTCATAGCATATATGTCCTGCAAAGAGGTCTTGACACTTGCAATGATGGATGAAGTGCTTCCTGTAATGATCAAGTCATCTACATAAAGTACAAGTATCAAGTGTGAGTCATCCTTTTGAAGAATGTAGACATTTGAATCAGAATGACACCTAGTGAATACTGCTGAGAGTAAGAAGGAATCCATCTTGGCATACCAAGCCTGAGGAGCCTGCTTAAGACCATAGATAGATTTCTTCAATCTACAAACCATAGTAGAATCCTATATGAACCCCTATGGCTGCTCCATATAAATCTCCTCATGAAGATCACCATTCAAAAAGACACTCTTTACATCCATTTGGTGTACAACCCAAGCATGAGTTGTAGCAATAGCTAGTGTCAAGCAAATGGAATTCATCTTGGTGACTGGTGCAAAATTCTCTGTATAGTCAATACTTGGAACTTGTGAGAAAACTTTGGCAACTAGTCTAACCTTATGTTTATCCACACTTCCATTCACTGCAAATTTGGTTTGATAGGTCCACTTACATCGAACCACTTTTCTTCCCTTAGGAAAGCGAAGTAAGTCCCAAGTGTTTTTTTTTATCAAAGAATTATATTCTTCCTCCATAGCCTTGTCCCATTCTAGAATCCTTGATGCTTTCTTAAATGACTATGGATCTAAAGCAATGGCTATATAAGCATGTGGAAATGATTTGTGTTGTGACCTAGTCCTCCAAGTGTCTCAAGGATTCCCCACCAATGAACCTGCTGAATCAAGGGTGTGCTATGCCCAACAAGGTTTAGTGGAAGAAGAAGGAATGTCTTCAACTTTTTGTGGACCCTACAAAGGTGGTGTCCTACAAGTCAAAATTCAAGGAATGTCATCTTTTGAGTGACTATCATCACTATGATCACTGTTCATGAAGGAGGAATAAGGAGGAGTTGAAGAAGCCAAACTTGGACAAGTTTCTCCAAAGTGAACACTCCTCTAATAAAATACTTCATGAGTCTCTAGATCCATTAGTTTGTATGCCTTGAGATGGTCAGGATATCCAACAAATATATATATGGTTTTCTTTGTGGTTCTAATGCCTTTCACTTTTGTGGAGGTATCCTTGCCCATGCTAGACAACCAAAAACTTTGAAGTGCTTGACACTTGGCTTTCTGCCACACCATGCCTCAAAAGGTGTAATTCCATCTAAGGCCTTATGTAGACTTTTGTTTTGGATGTAATTGGCAGAACACATGGCTTCTACCCAAAACACTTGATCTAGAGACTTATGTTGAAGCATACGAGTGGTCATTTCCTTAAGGGTTCTATTCTTCCTTTCACTGACACCATTTTGTTGTGGCATGTAGGCAACTGAATGTTGAAGATCAATACCCTCATGAGTGCAAAAGTCTATAAGACTAGAGTTTACATATTCCCTACCATTATCTATTCATAAAATCTTGATGGCTTTCCCTAATTTTTTCTCAACTTGATCTTTGAAGGTGATGAAATTATCAAATACTTCACTCTTATGAGCAAGAAAAAAGACCCAATTCTGTAAAAAGTCATCAATAAAGGTTAGAGCATAGCGGACCTTACCAAAAGATGGTACTGAAAATGGGCTAGCTACATCACTATGAACCAATTCAGGAACATCAGTAGCCTTCCAAGACTTCCCCTTATCATAGATCTCTTCGGAATGCTTGCCTACTTCACAACCTGAACATACACCCTTTGAATATTTGACTTGAGTTAGACCAATAACCATATCCTTGCTGCTGAGTTGTTGAAGGTAGCGATAATTGAGATGTCCAAATCTCTCATGCCATAGTTTACTTTGTGAATTTGAATGAGCCAACAAGGCAAGGGAAGTGGACTTAGGCACAAAATGTGAGAAAGAATTAAGTCTTGTCTCATGATTAGCCTTTCCAACCGCCACCATAGAATCATCTTTGAGATTTTTCACCACAATTGTATCTGGAAGGAACTCCACTTTGTTGCCACATCCATAATGAGTTATCTGGTAGATGGAGAGAAGGTTGGTGCTAAAGTTAGGAACATGAAGAACATCCTTGAAGATGCCATTTTCCAACTTAACATTTCCTTTCCCTTCAACTTCCACTTGAGTATCATTGCCCACATAGATGTAAGGTACATTTGATAGTTTCAAAGAGGAAAACTGCTCCCTTGAAGCACCCATATGATGTGTTGCTTCCGAATCAAGAACCCATTCCTCAACATTGTTTGTACTTGCTACCAAAGCTTGTCCCTTACCCTTTAAAGTGGTTGAAGATCCCTTATCCTTATATGCATTTGGTACATCAATTTTGTGTTTCCTCGTTATGTTTACCAATTCATCAATCTACTTATCCTTACACTCATGTTCATAATGACAATTCTTCTTACAATAGGAACAAGCTTTCTTCTCCTTTTTGTTGGAATTGTTCCCCTTTTGGTTATTTTTGGAAGAATACTTTCCTTATTGTGAAGAAGATTGTTGAGTGGAAGAAGATTGATGCGAGGAAGATTGTTGTTGTGAGGAGGTTTGTTGTGTGTCATCTTGTGGCTTAGCCTTCCACTACTTCTGCTTCTTGTTGGAGTTTTTACCACTTGAATTACCTTCATTAGCTACCAAGGCTTTGGTCTTGGAAGACTTGAGAATTCCCATTCTCACAAGATTGTCATGTTCTAAGATCAACATTTCTAAAAATTTCTCTAATGAAGGCTTAATGTAGGCACTACCCATTATTAATTTGTGAGTATTATAACTAGAAATGAAAGGAGCATATTCAAGTGGAAGATGAGTCATGATGTGTTTGATCATCTTTCCATCCTTGATGGTTCACCACAATCCTTAAGTTGTGCCCTATACATGTCTACTTGGGTAAGATAGTCTTTGATGTTGTTGAAATTCCTAGAATCCAACTTGAGAAGTTTGTCCTAAATAGTGTAAGCCATGTCTTCATCTATTGTCCCATACAATTCTTCAAGTTTAGCCCAAACCTCTATTGGATCGGTAAGCTTCCTAATGTGAAATTTGATGGGATCAGAGATATTTTTCAACAAGGTTCCTAAGGCCATCTCTTGTTTGGATTCCCAGTCTTCTTTCCAAGCTTCATCAACATCAACATGGGGTTTCTTTGTTGCACCAATCACATAACGCAGTAAAACCCATAATGCAAGAGCACAATAGTAAGGAGACACAATACATAGTACACACCCCCCCCCCCCCCCCCCCCCCCCTTTTCACTCAATCAAACCCTCCCAACCCCAACCCCCCCCCCCCCGCCAATGAAAGATTTTAGCACTTTATATGTAGTGTGTTTACAATAGGCAACTTGTCAAAATGGACAAAGTGGGCTTCTAATTTTTCTATTTACAACCTCCTTATAGAGTAGAAATCTGGAACTTTACAATGTAGCTCAAAAAATACAACAATTGTGAAGCAATATAATGCAAAATAGGACCTATTTCTGAAAGTGGTATTTTTATCCACACAAGCCTACAATCTTATTATAGATTTACAAAGTAGATGAAAAAATATGCACTTTCAAAAAAAAAGGGAACTTGAAAAGGAGTCCATATGAGCCCACACGGTGCATTTAAAGTTACAAAATGCAAGATTGGATAGGTACAATAGCCAAAAAATGTTATTTCTGAAAAATCCATGCAGCAAAACCAAAAAAGAGCTACACCACTAAATATTTTAGGAAATTCTACCCAAAATAGAAAAAAAATCGCACCCAATTTCGAGTTCAGATGACCAAGTTATGACCTCTCAAAGTGGGGCTTCCAAGATAAATCTGAATCTAAAGAGGGGTTTGGAGAGGAAAATAGGATGTTAAATTTGATGGTCAAATAGTCGTCGTAGCAGTTCACAATTGCCTGAGAATGATGGTCAAATGGGCGTCAAATTTAGTACAGTATTTTGCTGACATAAGCAAAAATCTAGCCCCCTGGATGATGTCATTGCTGACATCAAAAGTGTACAGACACCTTAGTGTTTTGTACAAATGTACAAACTATACAAAAAAAAATCAAACATGTCAAGGTGCTTGTGTAGCATACAACCTATCATGGGTATCCAGTCACCAACTAACTTGGTAGATGAAAGGTCGACTAACATGGTCTTTGTTGCATGGCAGGTGAGGTATAATATGACATCTGTGCTAGTGGTGCAGACTGGTACTAATGGGGTCCAAACACTTGGAAGGTGTTGGGATTGCTGGTGGCAGTGCCATGAGCAATGTTTTGCTATGGTTGCTCGTGATCGGATTTCTACTGGAGTCATGAAAGAGTGTCAAAATATGGTTGAAACATCAAATGTAATAGTTGGCCCGCAAAATGATGTTAAACTACCTATGAAATATTTTGCATAGCATTGGGGTGTGACTACCTAGTGCTTGTGCAAAAAAAATTTCTCTGCACGCCCAACTGGGCTAAATTTTTTTTGAAAAAAATACTTTGAAAATGAAGAGAAGAATTAAATTATAGATCCAAAAAATTAATTAAGCGGATCTAAAAATGACCATACTAGTGTTGCAAATCAGGCCTTTGAGTTTCGGTTTGGAAAAAACAATTTCCTCAAAATTGACTTTGGCAAAGGGTAGCCAAATTTATACTTGATTTTCATCGAATCATCACTCTGGATGCAATGGCAAGGTTCGCTTCAGCTCTAGATGCTCTCAATTACTGCAGATGCTCCAAATTTGAATCAAGTCCCTTTGAGAGATGAAGCAATAAGGTCTCTAATGGCTATGTGACAAGAATCTCCCTCAACTCTGATACCATGTAAGAATTTGGTATAGCTCTGATACCATGTAAGAATTTGGTATAGCTCTGATACCATGTAAGAATTTTCCCTAGGGCAAAATTCACCCAAGACCAAGGAACTCAAACACAAGCACAAAATAGACTAGAGTATGATCAGAATAACAAACTAGTATTCAATTCAATGTACAAGTACACTAGGAGTGCCTGTATATAAAGGCCTCTATAATGCTTCTAGAATGCCTAGAAGTTAGCAACATGATAAGTCATACAACCAGGCACATGTCCATCAGGTGTGGGTTATCCTCCATTTAGCACAAGAGTAAGTGCGATGATGAGAAGATAAGCCTACAAAGGTGTAGCATGAAAAATAATGTTGTAGACACCATGTGCTTAATTAGGAGTGCAAATAACTATGTGGTCTACATGACAGCTCAGTTAATTATGCAAACACTAGTGTTGTAGACACCATGTGCTAAATTAGAGTTGCATACTTTTGTATTGTCAACATGACAACTCATTAAAGTACAAAAACTCCTACGTGTCAACCTAATAAATAATAAAATAATGCATTAACCTAAGTAAACTTAAGTAAAGTGTAAATAGTAAATACTTATTTACACCAACACTCCTCATTAGCTTCCTATTCCTATTCCTCATCATCTTTGTTATCATCATTAGTTTCTTCTTCATCAACTTTGTCATCTTTCTCCTTGTCATCTTCACCATCATCATTGTCATCATCATCCTTGTTACTAAAATTAACAAATAAATCACTCTTCTTATGGAGATTATAGATATTCTTCCATGTGTTGGTAGCATTTTTCACTACATCTTCAATGTCATTGATCAATATCAGACAAGTGTTAAACTTCAAGGCAAGTTTCTCTTCATTTTGCTTGATGGACTCATTAACTTCTTTGTCACTCAAGCTCAACATGATTGACTTAGGGTCTAATCATATATGTCTTTAGCAGTTTTCTTAGCCTATTCCCATCTTGGCTTAATTTTCTCCATCAATTCACTCAGAATTTGCTAAGAAAGGTGGTTAGGAGAATATTTCCATTTACCCATCTTAGACATAACCATGTCTTCAACTTTCTTTTGCTCCTCTACAATTCTTAACTCATACCTCAGTGATTTGAAATTTTCCATACTGGCTCCAAAGTCAATTTCCTTCAACTTTTCTTGGATGTGGGTGGTGGCCATTTGAAGATTGGATATCATCCTTCTTTACCAAGTTTCTTCCTAGATGCCCTCCTTGTAAACACTGCAGTAGATGGCTTTGTAGGTTTTTTTATAAAAACCTTATCTTTCTTCTTTATAGGTTCTTCTTTTTCTAACTTCTCTTCATCTTCTACATCATCTTCTTCTATGTCATTTCATTTACCTTATATTAACAGGAGAGTAGAGCTAGTTTGTTCCAACTTTGCTATTCTCTTCTTCCCTTTGTTGATAGCCTAAGGAAGTTTTATTTCAAGTTCAATTCTTGCTTTAGCTTCCCCATATGTGCCAAGATATGTAACTTTTGGATCAACAAGCTCATTTAACAATGCTTCAATAATGTCCTTAGTTTCATCAATATTAACCTCATAACCTAGAGGATTGACCTATACAATTCTCAATTTGACTGCTTGAATATACGCTTTATCACAATCAACCATAAAAAAAATATCATCTTTGTAGTCTCCTACCAGTTTCTTAGGTATCCTAAATATATTATTCATCTCGTCTTTAAATGCATCAAAATAGTTTTCCATAATACTAACATAGTTTTCTCCTATTTCTACTATATACTCATTGATTTGGTAAAGAAGAGGTACATCTTTCCTCCATACAACTGTACCTTTTGATGGGAAAAACTTTTTCACAAAGAAAAATAGACAAGTTAGGAGTGAATCGAACTTACAAGGATTATTCTTTGAAATTCTTATGCTCTCCATTTTTTTATTGAACAGATTCAACATCAACTCTGCAAGATCAAAGGACATGTTGTTCTTGACCACTTTGAGCGTGAGATCTACTGCTTCACAGAATACACTGTTTAGATGACTAGAACTATATATCTTATGTACAATCACATGTATACCAAACTTCAACTCCATATCAGTGACACAAATAATCTTCATACCCCTTTCATCCTATTTGGTAAGGGTTTTCTTCTCCAGTTCTACCTGACTTAGGGTTTCAGTGGTTTTTGCTTTTGCCAACATTGGAAGTCCTGTGATCTGATGGATCATTTTCTTTGTTACCGCAATAGGTTGCTCCAACCATAACTTACCATTATGCACATGATTAAGGATAGATCTCATCCACTTTTTCTAAAAATCTCAAGGCATGTGTGGAATGTGAGTCAAACCCTTCACTTTCAGGTGTTGATGCTCTAGTTTTAACACACAATTCTTTCAAAGATTCATCCATTTACAGGGTTCCTATGTCTTGGAGAGAACATCAAAAATGTGAATGAATACCATTTATCAACAATACCTTAGTTGGAATCTGAGATTGTGCTCCAGTTGGATCTAGGGTTTCTGCAATAGTTAGACTAAGCTTAAAATATGGTGTTTTCCATTCAACACCTTAAACCAACATCTCTGACCCTTTCTTTGTCTTGCTACTAGAGGATTCCATCGCTCGGTAGGGTTTGATAAAATGTAGAAAACTTCAACAAAAAATCACACAGATTGTTCAGATGCACTAAAATCATTATGCGCAAATAGCTCTTGAAAATTCATGTTGACGAATCACTTTGATTTCACCCTTTTATCAAATTTTGCCTCTCAATCACCATAAATGCCTAGTATGATCGTTTAATTGATGATAGACTATCTTCCACTTGGATTGAATTAAATGCTCGACAGAGTCATCCATGACTCAATGTCCACAACAACTTTGGTTGCTCCCGACCTTACTCGGTAGGGTCTTGCAAACTAGTAAGGTCTAGACTTCCTCGGACACTTGGTGATCCCTTTGCATCTTGAATGTTGATATAGATCTTTCTTTCTATCTTGATTGCAACTGATGTAGAATGTCTCTTCAGAATCTTAGTTCCAGTTATCCTTTGGAGATCAAGTAGAAATGCTTGAGTCATTGAATTCTTGAGTGACATGTGCTTCATTGCTCGGACTTGCATTTTCAAAAGATTTTGGAATCCATTGCTATCTCATCTGCTTTCTAATGTTGTCAGCCTTGGTTTTATTTCCATCTTTAATTCTTCCAGTATTCATACAGTTCTTGTCAAGATGACCAAATTCTATACAAATAAAACATCTCCTAGTGGTGTCTCTTGTCCTCATGTGATGTTTCACAAAATTTATTCCAATGTGTCCAAATTCTCTACAATAGTGACATATGCACAAAGTGTTGGAGTCCCAACAAAATATAAATTTTACAATATGTTCTGCTGGATTTAATATCTTAGTTTTGCACTATGAAGATTTGTGCCCATGCTTCTTGCATTTGTGACATTTTCCCTCAAATTTAGGTTTCTCTTTGCATTCATTAGCTCTACGACCATGTTGATTACAATTCTAGTATTTTCCATTGAATTTAGCTTTCCCATTACTCCAAAATTTGTTTGATGTATGACCTATCTTACCACAGTGGCTGCAAGTAGGTCTTTGATTCTTTTGATCTCCTTGCTTGGATGATTCCCCTTCTTTTGTATATCTAATTCTTGTTTTTCCTTTTTGTTTGTATTGGATTTGCTCATTCAATTGATCCATGTTTGCTTTGGATTTCATCATCCTTTCATTGGTTTTCCTTTTAGCGTTTAGATCATTATGCAATCTTTCATTCTCTGATCTTAGATTCATGGTTTCTTCATTTGTATTAGTAAGTTGATCAATGAGGTCTACCTATTGAAGGGATAGATGTTGAATTTCATTGTTCTTTCCTTCTATTTCTTCTTTTGTCTTATTTTTCTCTTCCATGACTTCACACAATCTCACTGATTGAATTTCTTGCTCTCTTTTCAGGTTTCTAACTTCTTCTTGAAGTGTACCATTCTTTTCTAATAGTTCTCTTATTGCTTCATTAGCTTCATCCGAATTACTTTTTGAATGGATGTCTTCAATTCTTTTTTCAATGTAGAGTTTGACATTCATCTAGATTGCAAATTTTCTTCTTCTTTTCAAAGATTGATAGAGTTGCTCTTTTGCTTTCTTAAGTTGCCCAATAGCTAATTCCAAATCTAGCTTTTAATTGTCAATAGCCTTATCAAGTCTGAATACCTGCATAGCTTTTGATCTTTGCTTAAGATGTTAAACTTTTCTCTGAGAACCACAAATCTCTGATACCAATTGTTGGAAATATATATGATAAGCTAAGTTACTGAGAGAAGAGGGGTGAATCAGTAACCAGTAAAACTTAATATTTATTTACCAATTAATCCTTCATGTGAACTTTGATATAATTTCATGCATAAGAATCTGAGAACATTAAAACATTCATAACACTTTGATATACAATATGGTGACCGATAAACCTTCCAAATAGAAAGTAAAACTGAGGCATGGATGATACCCACAAGTTTTAGTACTACAGTATAAATTTGGCATGTTAAGGCTTACAATGATCACTTCTGATGATATGCCCTATTAGGAGCAATAAGGACTGCTAGGTCCACCTCGTGAAAGGATTTACAAAACATACAATGAAGTATGGACTCAGTAAAGAGATTTACAAAAGATTGTTAAGTCTACCTTGTGAAAGGATTTAACTGTTCCACTTATTAGGATGAACCAGTTACTGATCTCTGATCTACAACTTGATTTGTTGAATGAGATTCCTTTGAGTGTAATGATCACCTTGCTATGATAGATAAATCTTTGCTACTCCTTATACTGTTGTAGCCTATTATTTTGCACTTCTACTCTTCAAATTTGTATTATACTCATGTCATATATATTCTTTGGATGTGATACAATACATTACATATATACCAATCCAAT